>JBBBDQ010000592.1:7597500-8197500 GCA_037127315.1 Ascarosepion bandense | reverse complement strand
TAACGAGGCTAAGCATCGGGCAATGCAGTCCAAAACCTCCCCAATTTCACGGTCATTCTCAGGTAACTCAGCCTTCCGCAAAGAATAGGAGGATTCAAATAATTCCAAGGCAACTGGAGAGAATACAAAAGAATGAATGCAACTGTATATTTAGGGAAATAGGCTTACAAAAAGACTGGATGTTAGTTTTCTGTTGTACATTTAAATATGATTTAAATATTTCAAAAGATAAACTTAATTTGCAAATAGAAACAAACATATTAAAACAATAGAAAAGAATAATGAAAAAAGTTCTGTTACGATAAAATAGTAGATACTGAAAATGTTTTTTTTGGAAAACAGTCTATTTAATTTGTATATAGCATCTCCAAAATGGAACAGCATGAGAATAGAACCCAAGCATGAACCTGATATCTCTTCATATTTCCTAACACAGCTTATACTTATACCCTGAAGGTAGTTTTATCTAAAATTTAATAAATTTTGTGTACATACAGAAACAAGTAACAACATGAGTCAAGTAATGCTCACACAGATTTTTAAGAGGTGAAATTAAGATTTCACATAAACATGTTTTGTACTTTTCGTACATGTACAAAAAAAAAATACAAAAAACCTGGTAAGTAATCCATGAACTAAGGTGTTGCTGTGATGATTGCTAACAAAAAAAACTGATATCAACATAGGCTACATATAGTTGGGATGAGGAACCCCTGTTCAGAACAGATGAGGTCACTTATAACGACTGTACAACACTTAGGCGTGTTTCCAGTGATATCAAATTTTCCATTAGTAACAAGTTATGTCAGCACTTAAAGAATTTTTTGGATTTGAGAAATTTTGGATAAAGAACAATCAACCTGTAATATTAAAAAGCAAAGAAATTAAAAGAAAAACAGTTAAACTGGTTTGTCGCTCCTTTCTTCTCAATGCTCAATCGAGGATAAGAAATATGTTCAGTTGCTGTACACACTGTTATCCTTGGTTGAGTGAAAAAGAGTTGAGGAAGGTTTCGTTTTTATTTTTTTATGAATTAAAAAAATAAAATAGATTTTATTAGATAGATTTATATATATAAACCTAAATCTATCTAATCTAAACTTATTTATAAATGGAACTTTGTGTGTGTGTGTGTGTGTCCATTACCTATAGACTCCAAAACGGCTGAACCGATTTTCTTGAAAATTTACACAGTTGTACTATAAGCGTCTGCGAGTGTTCTTAGCTAGGTTTTGTGTCGAAGTACCCCTGATAAATAGTGAAAATCGATAATCGAAAAAAATGGGTTATAGAAGGAGTGGTCCGATTTTAATCAAATTTGATACTCATAGACAAAGACATAAGAAACGATATTCAGAAGTTTCAAGGTTGCAGTTCTTACAATAGTGCAGAAAATCGATAATATATATATATATGAAAGCTTTCATTACACTCGAGCAACACCGAGCTATACTGTTGTACACCTATATACACACTTCCTATGCTGTGTAGGATTTTGTGTGTGTGTCATTGTGTTTGTTCTTGCTAGTATATGTACATAATTGTGTGAGTGCATATGATCTGATTAGTGTAACTGGTCATTCTGTGCATGTGCTGTGTGTCCGCGTGTGTGGGGTAGTTATGATCTATTAAGTGCTGGTTTACATTTGTTTATGAAGTTTTTAAACTAAAAGTAAAAAACAAAACCTTCCTCTGCCTGATATTTGACCGATCCTAAATTATTTTATTACCCCTTAAAGCGGAAAGTGATTCCCTCACAAGTATAAGATATGAACAATGACTGACAACCACTGGCTGAAGAATTTCGCAAAACCAGAAACACGTGTAGCAGAATATAAAATAAAAAATACAATATATTCTATAAAAGAATACTTGCAGTTTCTCTTTTTATTTAAAATATACATTTTTCTTTCATTGGAACCACCGTAACATCCCTATTGTGTGTGTGTATATATATATATATATATATATAAATTTTTAACAGGACAAAATTTTGTAATAGCAAGAAAAAAATAGAGGTTAGATAGCATTTTATTAAGAACTAAAAGAACAACCCATGTCGCCCAGATCAATTTCTATTTCGTTTTTTTTTTTTTTTTAATCATCTCACCCCAAGCAAGGCATTCCACTGCCACTATTGCACATGGGGCTACATAGGGGAAGGTAAAGAGAAGGAGTGGTTAGACATAGGGAATGTCAGGAGGAAGGTGACAGATGAGTAAGGATAGCGAGGATGAGGGTTGGGCAGATGGGAAGAGTGTTTGATAGAATGAGAGCAGATTAGTGTGTTAGGAGGTGTCTATTGACCTTACATTTAAACTCCTGGAGATTGAAGCCGTCGGGGAAGCAATCATTTGGAAGGGAATTCCACAGTCGGGAAGTACGAGGAAAGAAACTGTTGGAGTAGAAGTTACAGCTGCATTTTATTTTTAAGCGTAAAAGGTGAAATGGGAATTATGATGTGGGGGAAAAAAAAAAAACTTTAAGGATACTAAAGCCCAATCACGCTCAATCCCAAAAGGCATTCTCATTTCTCAATATAGATAATATTAATTGTTCATAACATGTCTCTCTCTCTCTTCCTATATATATATAGGAAGAGAGAGACATGTTATGAACAATTAATATTATGTACATGAATATAAACAAACCCATTGACTCTCTTTTAGAGATAAATTAAGTGATTAGATACAGGTTGTCTAATATTCTGGTTAATATAAAAAACAAACTTAACAAGCAGACAAATACTTACCTTTAACGTTACCAGCATCCAATTGGTAGAGACCCTGAGTGAAACTTTGTTCGGCTTTTGCAATATTAGATGATCGGTCAGCCAGTGACTTTGAGTAGCCACACTGGTTACATGTCAACTTGCTCGTTTCCATAATAAGATGGATTGGTTTAGAATTTATACACTTAGGACATATACCATTCTAAATTGTTAAAAATGAAAATTATAAAACATTATACATGGAATTATATATGAGGAATATTAGAAGAAAAAACAACTTATGGGAAACTGTCATCTAATTGACATTACTTAACTATTTAAGAATATAAAGTAAGTTCAAACTCAATTTGAGGAGTAAAGTCATGTTCAGTGATATCACGAGGATGAATTGATACAAGATAATGCTTGCATATCCAGATGAATGAGAACAATCTATTGCCTTGAATTAAATAAAAAGTACAGTTTTGAATTCTTAGATGTCTCCCAATTGTGGCAGAAAAGGACCAGAGACTACAAGGAATGAAATACAATGACAACCGAAACAAGGATATTAGTTGAAACAAATCAGGTGTTTAATAGTAATTATCTTATTTTTCTTTTTTAAATCATTTCACCCCAAGCAAGGTGGGGTAGTCACTAGTGCACAGGAAATTGCAGCGAGAGAAAAGACTGTTTTTTTTTATAATCATATTACCCCAAGCAAGGTGGTAACACCACTTATGCGCAGGGGGCTATGTAAGAGTGAAAAGATTGGAAAAGAGAAAGCCGGAAACCACATCCTAAACAGGGAACAAGAGATGAGCCTCTTCACCTGTTCGATAGACGTGGGTGGAGTGTGAACTGGTCGATAGTTTAGTCTATCTACTCCAATTGAAAAAAAAAAAAAAAAAAAAGTAAAAAGTAAAAAGATTGGAAAAGAGAAAGCCGGAAACCACATCCTAAACAGGGAACAAGAGATGAGCCTCTTCACCTGTTCGATAGACGTGGGTGGAGTGTGAACTGGGCGATAGTTTAGTCTATCTACTCCAATTGAAAAAAAAAATTAAAAAAAAAAAGTAAAAAGATTGGAAAAGAGAAAGCCGGAAACCACATCCTAAACAGGGAACAAGAGATGAGCCTCTTCACCTGTTCAATAGACGTGGGTGGAGTGTGAACTGGGTGATAGTTTAGTCTATCTACTCTAATTAAAGTCTATCTACTTACAGTGGGTATTGAAGAAAGGATAAAAGATGAACGGGATTCAAGAAGATAGATAGTAACTAATGTTGCATTTAAATTTCTTGAGATTGTAGCTATCGGGGAAACAAGTAAATGGAAGGAAGTTCCACAGATGGGAAGTGTGAGAAAAGAAACTCTTGGAGTAGAAGAGATGGTTACATTTAACTATTTCAACAATTAAAGAGTGGGACCTAGAGATCAATCTATCAGTCAGTTAAGTGCCCTATATGATATACGCTTTGGGTGATCATGTCACGAAAGAAACATGACTGACTGGACAGAAGATTATTCCACAGTAGGTTGCTATTGCTTTTTTCGATAGACTGGTTGCCAGCCAAGGCTATAGAACACAATCTGTCCTGTTATTTAACCCATAACTGGAGGAAAGAGACGGATTAATACTTTTCCTAAGGGTATTTGTGTGTAAGTGAATGCAAGGAATTCAACCAGAATTCGAACTCGGCTTCCAGATTTCATGTTCCGAGCTGATAACCACTGCACCACAACGCACATCCAAAAAATCTTAAATTCACAATATTGTTGAAAACTTAATTTGAACAACTGCAATAATAATAAAATTTTCAAATATGATCTGAGCTTTGTTTAAATATAAGTGTACAGAATAAATATTTAAATTCAAAATATAAAATTCAACATTCTATAATTCTAATATTACTGATACAAAATTTGGGCTCAATTGGATCATTAGTTGACAAATTACAATTAAGTGAAGATACTGTTAAAAATTTTCAAAACAATGGAAAAATCTGAATTTTGTGTGTTGATAAAGTATTGCTTTTTGATGGGAAAAAATACTGTTCAAGCAAAGTAATGGCTTGATAAGGGTTATTTGGACTCTGCTCTGTTGGAAACAACGGTTAAGAGTGGGTATGCTGACTTTAAACGCAGTTGTACAGACATAAATGATACTGAATGCTCAGGACACCCAAAATCAGCAGTTGTCCTGGAAAACAAAAAAAAAAATCCACAAACTTGAAGGATTTGTGTTATTACTCAATGTGACATTTCTCTCATCTTGTTGCTTTGTGAGCATGCAGTGGGCCCTTGACCAGCTTTCTGTGCTCACTGATGAGATCAAGAATCAAAATTCAAAGTAAAAAAAAAAACACTATTAAATCCTTTGTGTCTGTGGTAAAAAAAAAAAAAAAATAATTACATATTCACTATGAATTTCACATATGCAAAAACTCCAGAATTCTGAAAAATATAAAACATACTTACTGGTGCAAGTGTTTTCTGTTGGGCAGCATTCTTACAGGCATTACATGTGCAATCAAAGAAATATTGATCTTTTAGTATTTGCTGTCGCTCTTCAAAAGTCATTCGATAACTATGGGGTCCTGGAAGAAAACAGTAATGAAATATACTTTGAAAAAAAAAAATAGTCTTTTCTTTATTGAATGAGACTTTTCAAAATTTTGATTGTTTAGCATGCTATCTACACAAATAAGAGACAATATATATTTGTTGGTTGGTGGAATGTTTGTATGCAGTACAACTTTATAAAATACAATTTAATAACCTTAACTGAAACTAAACTTAATTTCTAAGGATAGATAATTATTTTGTAAATAATTTTCATCCCCAATATGTTCATACATCATAACTAGTTGACTAGTAGACTATTTTAAAACAGAAATATAAATATTATCTAAAATTGCATGAAAAAGTATTGCCATTATTCACTGAATTTGAACTTATCTCACCTTCATTGACTTTATTTTAATATTCAGAATCATATGCTTTGCACCCACTTTTGGGAGATGCTCTATCCAGAAAAAGTGTGTGTGTGTGTGAGCTGTGAAATATTGCATGCATTAATTTCAACTTATCATATTAATAACTGCAGTGTTTCTTTGAAACAAAGTTTTCAGGTAAACTGGCATCTGATTGTTAAAAAAAAAGACTCCAAAAATAACTAACAGCAACGCTACTTGAAAATGGACAAAATTTGGTGTCGTGGTGACATCAATTATCTGCAGAAGAAAGGTTTGATTATTGTTAAAGTTTTTGTTTGTTTCTTTGCATATTGTACTCATCAGAACAAACGAACAAAAAAGTGTTTGGGTCGTTGGTTGATTGACTTTCCTATAAAGGAAGATAACTCAAAATACAATTGAGTTACTTCCCTTGTTTTGAAAGTTGAGCACGTTACTTTTGAATTAAATTAAATATAATGACAAACTAACAGACATGTGGAATTCAGTGTTTAAATCCCAACAAATCCTTGCTGTAAATGTAAGACTGTAAATGACAAAAGATATTTTATTATGTATTAAAATACACTTGTCTTTTATTTTTATTTGTTTTGTTCATCCCAACAACCTGGATATAATAAAAAAAAATTAATATAAATTAAAAAAAAAAATGTTAAAGAACTTCAAATGTAAATATGTGCAACTTAGACTTTTTAAAAAAATCTCAAATAGAAATTAAAATATGTTTGTGCAGATTTTATAGGCAATAACATGTCATTATATAAACTGATGGAATGTGCAGGTGGTTTGAAGCTAGCTGCTCAGTACAAGTAATTGGTCAAAGTTGTTACATTCACTTTTATGTAAATAACCTTATAAAAGTTATGAATGCATTTATTCTCACCCTATAGTAATAGGGCAGAGTGGGCTTTATACAAGTCCTATAATTACATCCCCATCAAGAACCAGTATTAGAGAGAAGTTAGTATTCATGTAATCATAATATCTTTGTAACTGCTGCTGCAAGTAGTAACTACAGGTCAATGAAATTACGATGACTATAAATAAAAAGTTCAGTTCAAAATTCCTTGTAGGTTACCCAGAACAACATTCCTTGTAGGTTACCCAGAACAACATTCCTTGTGTTACCCAGAACAACATTCCTTGTAGGTTACCCAGAACAACATTCCTTGTAGGTTATCCAGAACAACATTCCTTGTAGGTTACCCAGAACAACATTTCTCTTGTAGGTTACCCAGAACAACATTTCTTGTAGGTTACCCAGAACAACATTCCTTGTAGGTTACCCAGAACAACATTCCTTGTAGGTTATCCAGAACAAAACATTCCTTGTAGGTTACCTAGAACAACATTTCTTGTAGGTTACCCAGAACAACATTTCTTGTAGGTTACCCAGAACAACATTTCTTGTAGGTTACCCAACAACATTCCTTGTAGGTTATCCAGAACAACATTTCTTGTAGGTTACCCAGAACAACATTCCTTGTAGGTTACCCAGAACAACATTCCTTGTAGGTTATCCAGAACAACATTCCTTGTAGGTTACCCAGAACAACATTTCTTGTAGGTTACCCAGAACAACATTCCCTTTACCCAGAACAACATTTCTTGTAGGTTACCCAGAACAACATTCCTTGTAGGTTATCCAGAACAACATTCCTTGTAGGTTACCCAGAACAACATTTCTTGTAGGTTACCCAGAACAACATTCCTTGTAGGTTATCCAGAACAACATTCCTTGTAGGTTACCCAGAACAACATTTCTTGTAGGTTACCCAGAACAACATTCCTTGTAGGTTACCCAGAACAACATTCCTTGTAGGTTACCCAGAACAACATTTCTTGTAGGTTACCCAGAACAACATTTCTTGTAGGTTACCCAGAACAACATTCCTTGTAGGTTATCCAGAACAACATTCCTTGTAGGTTACCCAGAACAACATTTCTTGTAGGTTACCCAGAACAACATTCCTTGTAGGTTACCCAGAACAACATTCCTTGTAGGTTACCCAGAACAACATTTCTTGTAGGTTACCCAGAACAACATTCCTTGTAGGTTATCCAGAACAACATTCCTTGTAGGTTACCCAGAACAACATTTCTTGTAGGTTACCCAGAACAACATTCCTTGTAGGTTATCCAGAACAACATTCCTTGTAGTTACCCAGAACAACATTCCTTGTAGGTTATCCAGAACAACATTCCTTGTAGGTTACCCAGAACAACATTTCTTGTAGGTTACCCAGAACAACATTCCTTGTAGGTTATCCAGAACAACATTCCTTGTAGGTTACCCAGAACAACATTTCTTGTAGGTTACCCAGAACAACATTCCTTTGTAGGTTATCCAGAACAACATTCCCTTGTAGGTTATCCAGAACAACATTTCTTGTAGGTTACCCAGAACAACATTCCTTGTAGGTTACCCAGAACAACATTCCTTGTAGGTTACCCAGAACAACATTCCTTGTAGGTTACCCAGAACAACATTCCTTGTAGGTTACCCAGAACAACATTTCTTGTAGGTTACCCAGAACAACATTCCTTGTAGGTTACCCAGAACAACATTCCTTGTAGGTTACCCAGAACAACATTTCTTGTAGGTTACCCAGAACAACATTCCTTGTAGGTTATCCAGAACAACATTCCTTGTAGGTTACCCAGAACAACATTTCTTGTAGGTTACCCAGAACAACATTTCTTGTAGGTTACCCAGACAACATTTCTTGTAGGTTACCCAGAACAACATTCCTTGTAGGTTACCCAGAACAACATTCCTTGTAGGTTACCTAGAACAACATACACCTGCCAAAGGATGAAGAGTGCAATGGTCACAATGTTGTGATGAAAACGACAGTCTGTACATAAATGAAAAAGGCAGATATTTAAATTTTAAATGTTGATACAATGTATATCACATTTCCAAATTAAAAAAATTCATCTTTTTGCATGTATAGATAATAAAAATTATCAAATAATCATAGTGAAGGCAGTCCATCTTTGAGAAGTTTGGTTGGTTGTTTTGTTTTTATGGCATATCAACCTCAGCGGGTCATTATAATTTTTATTTTTATTTATTTATTGCTGGTAATACCTTTTTCAACAATTTATTGTTGTTTTTATATAAGTTTTTGTGTCTAGTAATACTTTTTTCTTTTCGAGTATCAAGATTCATTAGGATTTGTTTTAAGGGCAGGGTCCCCAAGTCCTACCCTTGTTATTTAACCCATAACTGCATGGAAGGGACGGATTAATACCTTTCCAAAGGGTACCAGTGCTTAAGTGAATGCAGGGTATTCAACTGGAATTCGAACTTGGCTCACCGATTTCTCTTTCCGAGCCGATATCCACTGTACCACAACGCACATCCGTCACTAAACGCTTACAGCACCTGGTATTCCCAAGCGGTCACCCATCTAAGTACTGACCAGGGTCAAGGTTGCTTAACTTTGGTGATCGAGCGAGAACCGGTGTATTCAACGTGATAGGTCGTAAGTCTCTTTGAGAAGGAAAGCTATAATAAAACCGAGAGTAGATCATTTAGATCCACTGCCAGGATTGCATTTAGGCAGAGATAGCATCAGTGAACACTGTCCAGGAAAACTATCAGTAGATCTGACAGTGCCACTCTCTATAGGAATGATGAATAATAGATGAGACTATTAAGCCATTGAAAGACAAACACACATTATTATCAAATGTTATCATTCATACATAGTACTTTGCTAAGCACACAAATGTTGTAACAAAAATATAAATTAACATTTCTGTAATCTTTTAGATAAATTGCAAATTCTGTCTGTCTATCTGTGTATCTGAAATCTCTCTAACCCAAACCACACTTGCTCTACATAGACATATTATTCTTTTTTGAATGATCCCAAGATTGAAAATCTGCCCTTCATACGTTGCTTGAACATCCAGCATTGGAATTTGTATTTGGATGAGGAGGGAACAGTTAAAAACTCACACTTGCTTTACATAGACATATTATACATTTTTGGAATCAGGTTGATTCCAAGATTGAAAATCTACCTTTCACTGGTGCTTGAACATCCAGCATTGGAATTTGTATTCAGATGAGGAGGTGACAGTTAAAAATTCAAATTTTAAAAAAGAATAGTGATTTTAAAAGTTCTTAATTTATACTGAGTTTGAAGTAACACAAAATCTTAGTGAATTTAAAAAAGTTTGTTTTAAATTCAGTTTAAAACATCTCCAAAGCTTTGTGAATTGAAGAAATCAATTTTATGTCATCAAAATGCTGAGGAATCAGAGAGATTTCATGATGCGAGGTTTTGAAATTCTGCAGAGTTTGTGATTTGAAGAACTTAATTTTCTGGTTGAAATTGAACTTATAGCCTGAATTAAAAATGAGGTTTTGAAGTTCCATGGAGTGAATTGAGGTATTCAAAGTTATTTCTTCAAAATTATCATAGCTGCTTTCTAAGATGGACTAGAGGCCCATTTAGTTTTGGGATGGAAGTTGCTGACATAGAAGTCTGCACAGAGAAAATATAGAAATAAATTAAGATAAAAATTTGTAATAAAATTTTATTTAGATGTATAATCAGCATCTATTTTGATATTATTTTTCTTAAGTATTGTCTTAGATAGAAAAGATTGCTATGTCATAAAAATCTACTTTTTGATAAATTGTGATATCATAACTGATTCAAAATTTTTTTCTATATGACTTACAGTAAATATATTTAAACATTTTAACATTTTCAATTCCTGCCAATTCTTTGTGAAGTTCAGTTACAACAAGTGTGGCTACTGAAGTTTTAGTATGAATTTCTTTTTCTTTGTAAGAGGCCAGATTGTTAGCTTAATGCCCAAGATATAAAACTGTACAATGCCGAATAGCTCCAACTGCTATACTATTTACCCATCTTTTGGGGAACGAATGTTTTTTCAAGGGCATTAGTGCAAACTGCCTTATTTGGAGTTTGAACTAAATTTATTAATTCTTGGTGTCATAAAACCATTAGGCCATCTGTACTTCTCTAGTAACTATATTCTTGTATGGATATTTGTGCAGAGTTTGTACATCAAACTATGGAATAAAACAGCAAGAAAAAAAAGTCTTACCATAACAGTTAAAAATCTCGCCTTCTGGTTCTACATCTTTGACAGCACAAACAATTAAAGTGTCCCTCTGAAAACTAGGAATAATAAAAAAACATAATTAAAGGAAAAACAAAAGAATGAGTTGAATATATGGATTGGAAGCCGACAATAAAATAAGTAAAGAACAAGCAGGAGAAAAAAATGTCTTTAATCTAACATTTTTCACTTTAACAAGCTTCTTCAGAGATTATTTAAAGACAAATGATTTAAAAATCTTATTCAAAAACTGAAGAGACAGTATGTTGATTGCAGTATGGTTTCATTGGTCAAATATGTGTCACTTGTGATAAAGCAATGGATAAAAATCTTGTGTCTGTTTAAGTGTGTCTGCCTACACATAATAAAAGCATTAGATGTTTATTATGAATGTAAGTGTATGTAATTTAATTTTAGCTTGTGTATTTGCGTAAGTATATATCTAATTCTGTTTATATGTTCATGCATTGCAATATGATTATGTTTGTTTCGACCTCATTCATTCAGGGCTGGTCATGTTATGAATTCACCTTGACTGTATCCAATATGTAACAATTTAGTCTGCGTACAAATAGAGCTTTAAAATTTAACAGACAAATTGACAAGTCAATAAAAGCTAAATTTTGTAATTTGTGTATGTATATAAGTGTGGATATATTAATCTGTATATGTGTCTGGTTGCCAGCATTTGTGAATATACTCATCTATTTTTCTATGTGTGGATGCTTGTAAGTTTATTTATGTATGCGTTCTTTCTCTTCCTTGTTTAATATATGAATAACTTTCTAAATCTAATAAATTGTTAAACTTAGAAAATTTTTTAAAATTTCACAACAATAATAAAGTATATATAATAGCTAATTAATGATGCTGATCTCAATTTAATCAAATATTAATACTAATACCCTTCCCCCTAGATTATTTTTAAGTCTGCCCACATATTCTCCAAATTAGAAGTTGCTTTACTCTGATTGGTCCACATTGTACATGCAACAATGCCTCCCTGATTTAAGAGGTTTTGCTTGTTTTTAACCTTTTAAAACCATTCAATATAAAATAAACCACATCACTTGACAAGACACAAGAAGTGTTGAAACAAAACAGCTACTTTTGTAGTGATATTATAACATATCCATGTTATAATTTCTGAATATATATATATATATATATATATATATATATATAAATTGAAAATCTAAGTGAGTCAATAACCTACCACGGTTTTGCTCTACTTTCACGTTGGGCGCTTTGTGTACTCTGCTTTCGTATTGAGCTCTTTATTGTTAAGGTTTTCATCTTGGGATTTTTCTTTCTTTCTCACGAATGCTTGACATTTTGTTCAGGTATTTTGTTTGTTTCTTTTTTTCTTCCCCTTCTTTTCCCTGCGGGTTAGTTCCCGGTGGGTTTTAAGACGATCTCAGTTGTAGTTTAATTATTGATAATCTTGACAGAATTTAGTTCTGTTGTTATTGGTATCACAACTATAATTAATATTAATATATATATATATATATATATATATATATTATTTATTCATAAATTATAACATGGATATGTTACAATATCACGACAAAAGTAGCCATTTTGTTTCAACACTTTTGTGTCTTTTCAAGTGATGTGATGGTTCTCTTTATTTATGAATAAATAATATTATTAGCTCTACTTTTGTATTGAGCACTTTCTTAAAAATAGTGTTTCTTTTGACAAGGAATATTATTCCAACAATACATATATATATATATATATATATATATATGTGTGTGTGTGTGTGTGTGTTGCTTTCAATTTACGACCTATGCAACTGTTTAACTTGATCTGCTCCATATCTGGTAGCATAACTGTTTCCCAGCTTTACAACTAAGCACTAGTGTCTAATGTTTAGTATTTGTATGTATTTTGGTATGTTTAGCAAATATTAACTCAAGTGTACTCTAGTATGCAGCATTTGAATTTAATGTGATGAATGTAAAAATAAGAACAAATAACGTGTAGAAAGATGATACAAATAGTATCAAACATAAAGAAGCTGTAAATGAAAATCATGCCTAAAGAAAGATAAAAAATTGCAAAAATTTATTATAGGTTGATTTCCAACTAGATTGATTTATGACCTGTCGGTGTGTGATATGTGTATAAGAAGGATATTAATAATGGTGTCATCGTTTATAGAACAAGTTTTGGAGTAAAAGTCTGTAAAAACTAAACTTTTTTTGTTACACCTAATGATGCCGTGTTAAATCAAGTTAAAAAAATCTTCAGAAGAAAAATACTAAAAATAAACTAACCTGGACGTAATAGTTGGTTCACATGAATGGTTCATAAGGCTGACTGTAGGGTAAATAGCTGTTGCTACCCGTACTTGGCTAGTTGTCTGAATTGCAAGCCCACTACTGCTGACAGCAGGAGATGCCTCAGAAATGTGGATTTTAGTTATTGCATGGGCATTACACACCAACTGTTGAATGTGTCGTAGCAGAGCAGCAGCAGTGTATAGGTGGGGTTCAGACTCCAAAATGGTGGCTAAGTCACTCGAATGGTTTCCAGTTGAAGGGTTGAAATCAGAAGATGAAGCTGTGTTTGTAGGACAAGGCTTAATGCTTTGGAACCAACCAGCATGGTCAAGAATATGAAGTAAAAGAGCAGCAGTCTAAGAATTGGGAAGAAATACAGACAAAATGCAATCAGAATTAACCAATCAACATTTTAAAACAGATTTTCCTTTCTGCTTGTAACATTCAATACAAAAAAAATGAAATATTTGTCTATATTTCTGAGATGAAATATTGTAATTATTTGCACTATTTACACACGCCCCAGGAAATAAAAGTGTTGGTTGGATCCAGTGACTCGACCCAAATTTTCGTGAGTTCAATACCTGGCTACAGCAGAGGTAAACAAAAAACTTTTGAGTTAAATGAATAACTAATACTGAGAGATTTGGAAGTGGCATGACTCATGGAACTAGAACAATCTACTCCAGTGAACAAAATAAAGGGTTCACTTTAAATTCCAATCACCTGAAGAAGGTCAAAGCATACAACGGCTGAAACAGTGTGAATATGGCAAGCAAAAGAAAAAGAAAAAAAGGGTAACAGTCTGAACGAAAAAATGAAAATGCATAAATTATAGATATAATTTTCTTTAATTTTCTTGTTATGTCTTGAGTGTTCTTTCTTGTTTTTATAGGATGAATGAAGATGGAAAGAAAACGTTTCATTTTGCAAAACTCAATTCAAAGGTCAATATTAAAAAATGAATTTGTATGTTTCAAAAATTCAAATAAGTAAAACTTGTATCATCAGGAAACCAAGAATGACAATTGTCTTGATGGATAACCAAAGCAACAATGTATACATGGAAATATTAATTTATTCTGTTTATTCTTTTCAGTGACCATTGTATATAGAGGGTAGTAGTCAGAGAGAGCACTCACATATGAGGGAGAGACTGGCTAGAGTTGTCTTCCTTGTGTTTTTTTTAAGTCGTCTGTCTTTGTCTTCTTTTCTCAACCTGGAAAACCCTGGTCTTATATATAAGTCCAGGCCTGTTGTGTTTCACCTAATTACGTCATCTTCGAGCAGGTACACTGATTATTGCCTTTGGTTAGTTGTATTTTTACATAATCACATTCCTGTCTTCTACTGTTTCATTTTTTTATCAACTTAAACATGCCGATCCAATACCTGTTTATTTGTCAATTTTTCTGACACCAAAAACCATAGTTTTGTCAGTTTACTAAAATATAATTAATTCCTTTCTTCATTGTTTTATATTTCCGGCCTTGAATGTTGTTTCTGCATTATTTCGCTTTTGACCAAAATAGTTTAATGTAAATTATATACTGTCTTTGACAGAATACACTATTTATTTTTCTGCATTCCAGTTTCGATTGAAATCATTGTTTAATTCTTTTTTAGCCTCTGACAGAAATAATATTTATTTAATGAAAATCATATTCTGTGGGATACAAACTACATTCCTTTCTTCATTGTTTTATATTTCCGTGATCTTGAAAACCGACTTTTTAAACAACTATGAAAAATATCCTATGAAAGTGTTCCTTAGATAAAATGAATTAGAAAGATTATATTAAATCAATTGTTAGGTCTGCTGCTAGAAAAGTTGGTTCACTGCGTTGTGCAAGACAATTTTTCTCTCCAGAATCTGTTTTACATATTTACAAGTCTACCATTCATCCTTGTTTTGAATATTATTATATCTAGTCTGGTGCTCCTGCTATATATTCAGAGATTCTTGATAAAATCCAAAGAAGAAACAGCATTATCATTGGTCCTGATATCTAGCCTTTAGTCACTTTCTCACCACCATAATGTAGCTTTCTTGTGTCTTTTCTATAAATATTTTCATGGTAATTATTTTGATGAACTTTTTTCTATAATATGCAAACTTTATGAATTTAAGCACCATACTAGATTGGCAACAAGGTCTCATTATTTTATAGTTCAAATGTCCAGGTGCAATCATAAATTTTTAAACTATTTACATTATTTGAACTATTATCCTCATTTTTGCTGTTATTTTTATGACATTTCGGCCATTGTATGCTACGGCCTTCTTCAGGGGGAGGAATTTCAAACCAAACCCTTTATTACAATCACTGGGGTATATCATTCTCATGTCTATATCCACTGGGCTATGTATCCTTGAGGACACGTGGCCCAGTAGATATAGACGTTGGTTAGTTCCAGTGACGTGACCCAAAGAGTTGTGAGTTCAATACCAGGCTAATAACAAATAACTTAGAGAGTTAACTTAAAGGGAGATAACTCATGACTTTGCACAAAGAATGAGAATGATTTACCCCAGTGATTATAATAAAAGGTTCGATTTGAAATTCCTAGCACCTGAAGAAGGCTGAAGCGTACAACTGCCAAAATGTTGTAAAAATGACAAAAAGATGAGGACAATAGTCTGGATAATGTAAATAATGTAAATACTACCACATCTCAGAAATATAGACAAATACATAAATAGACAACCAGTCTAGCGCAGAAAGCAATGGCAACCTACTGCGGGATAATCTTCTGCCCAGTCAGTCATGTCTCTTTCGAGACATGATCGCCCAAGCGTGTTTCACGTATGGCACTTAACTGACTGACATAAATTTTTATGCTAACACTTCCTGCTTGTAGGAATTTCTTCCAGCTTCTTGCTTTCCAGTGAACTTCGATCTTTAAAAATTTAAATGCACTGTTAATCGTTATTGTCTGTCTTTTTAATTTGTTCTTTTAGTGATCACTCTCCTTTATAGTGTCTTTTTATTCTCATATTCCCATATTCTTATATTCTTTAACACTCAGCAACACTTTCCATCTTAGTGCTTTGCTTGGGGTGATGTGATAAAAAAAATAGCCTAATTCCAAATTTAATTGCAAAAAATATTAAAAATATTATCTTTTACAAAAACATAGAATAATTATTTATGAACAATATTTATATGCATTTTAAGCAAATATGAAATGTGAATGATATTTTCAAAAAGAAGGCATTCCACAACTCAGACAGAGAAACCATATTCTAGTTTTGATTTATCCTATAGACATCAAAGACCAAAAAACAAAACCTATACTGACCATTGCATATTGTAGAAGATCCTCAGTCAACATGTCATTGGAATGAGCCATCAGCATATACACTGAAAGATAGTTTGTATCATACTGGCCAGCTTCCGTGAGGCCAGCAGTTTTGGTTGGACACACGGACCCAAGCTTCTTAGATTTAAAGTCTAAAAGTAAGTAGAGAAAATGTTAAGAAAATCAAAATGATTAGATACATTTATTTCATAAAGTCCTAAACATTATGGTCTTTAATTTTTGAATATCATTTATTATACTCTTATGTTGTCCCAAAATCTTAGATGTAACATTGATTTTATTATTATCAGAAGACTAGTTTTTCTTTCATCTTGAAATTAAAATATACTTGTCTTGGTATGACAGATCTCAAAAAATAAAGGATGTAATTTCAAATCTTATTAAAAGTTTATTCTATACCTCAGACCTATATTATTTCCATATTTAACAAGACAAAAGACTGTGCAGTTTATATTCCAAAGTCAGCATTAAATGTTTGATTGTTAATACATTATCACCTTTGGTCTTTACCTGTATCTTAAGTAGCCTTAAAAATGTTTACCAATCAATTCCAAAAGTGCCAATTCCACAGAGGATTATAATCACTTCAAAATATAAACGAAGTTAGTTGAAATTAGATAAGAAAAAAATTACACACTTATTTATCAAATTTTCAACCTGACCGAAAAGCCCTTAAGAAATCTAATGTTTAGTTAGATTTTGGAAAGTAGATTTGAATAAGAATGTTTCAACAGCTTCTCATGTGTGTGCAAACACACGCATATGTATCAGGTAACACCACCGAGTGGCAACAGTCTGTTTCATGCTATCTTATAGGACTGAAGATTGCATTTAAGCATGAAACAAGCTGTTGCTAAATGGTGTTGACCTCAATGTCCACTTTTATATTTACATTGGATCTATCCATGATATAGAACTCTCTTGCTCATAAATATAGCACACTTTAAAACTATATATGTATTAGAACCTTGAATAAGTTCTTGGTGTTTTCCAATAGATGACATTCCCAGAACTGAATGCATGTAGTTTCAGATGGTAATGTATCTAAAAGGAAGTACTATAAGCAAGCTTGAAATTCAGTGTATGTCATTTCACTGAAGTGTAAAAGACTTTGATTTTCATAGTGTTAAACACGTCACATTTTGTACCAAATAAAGTATATTTGTGAAGAATTTTACTGCACTACTTTATTCAAAAGAAATATGCAGCTGAAGCACACAGAATTCTTGTTGAGACTTACAGTGACCATGATCTGTCAGAAACAACATGCAGAGATTTGTTTAGACGCTTAAAAAATAATGATTTTGATGTTGAAGATAAAGAACACTCTGGCGCATCGAAAAAGTTTGAAGACAAAGAATTGGAAGCATTACTTCATGAAGATTCATGTCAAATACAAGTTGAACTTGCAGAATCATTAAGAGTTGATCACACAGCAGTTTCAAAATGTTTGAAAGCATTTGGAATGATTTAAACGTGAGGACATTGGGTACAATATGAGTTGAAGCCGAAAGACAACAGTGTTTTGTCATGTGTAAACAGCTGTTTCAATGGCAGAAAAGGAAAGTTTTTTTGCATTGTTTAATAACTGGTGATAAAAAGTGGATACAGTGCAATAACCCTAAGTGTACAAGATCATGGGTAAGCCTGGCTATGTAGCAACATTGGTGGCAAAGCCGAATATCCATGGTTTGAAGCTTCTGCTCTGTACTTGGTGGCATCATCTGGGTACAGTTTACTAGCAGTATGTAATGAAAGCTTTAAAACTAATCCAGGGTCCTGGAGTTCAGACTCTTTGGACGTTGGCACGAAAGACTAAAAAAGCAATATTTGTTTCCAGTTAAAGCAAAAACTTAGACTGAAAGAAAAATGAATGGATATAAGTCAAATTTTGATTTCCTGGTATCGATATCAAATTTTCTGCACTATTGTAAGAACTGCAAACTTAAAACTTCTCAATATCGTTTCTTATGTCTTTGTCTTCTATAACCTGATTTTTTCAATTATCGATTTTCAATATTTATCGGGGGTACCTTGACACAAAACCTAGCTAAGAACACTCGCAGACACTTATAGTATAACTGCATAAATTTTCAAGAAAATCGGTTCAGCCGTTTCGGAGTCTTTAGGTAACGGACACACACACAAAATTCCATTTATAAATAAGTTTAGATTAGATAGATTATGAACTGCTCAAACCAACTGAAACCATCATGGAAGATTGCTATCGGCTACAAGTGAGGTGTTTAAACTGAGTATTGAAGAAAAAAATGGCCGCTATATGAGCAGAGATACGACAAAGTGATTTTGCAATATGACAATGCTAGACCAAGTTGCAAAATGAGTGAAAACTTACTTAGAAATGCTTAAATGGAAAGTCCTATCCCACCTGCCATATTCAGCAAACATTGCCTTGTTCGATTACCACATGGCCTAGCTGAGCAGCACTTTCATTATGAAGATGCCAAAAAATAGGTTGACTCATGGTTAGCCTCAAAAGACATATCATTTTTTTGTCATGGAATTCAAATGCTGTCAGAAATATGGGGAAAAAGTAGTGGCTAGTGATGGACAATACTTTCAGTAACATGTTTCTTACTAATTTTTGTAAATACAATATTACTTTTCATGAAAAATCAGCAAGAAGTTATTCAAGGTCCTAATATATTAATATACATATTATCCTTTGTCTATAACACAACTCAGAGCTTCATGCATTATGCAATCCTCATGTATATATATATATAGTCATCTGCAGACAAATCTGTTTTGTGGTGTCATAGCTCATCAGTACAGTTAGACTCCGACTGTTTTTTAACCCAGGATTGAAACCTGACCGAATTGGCGTCAGTCGGCGATTCTACTTCTGAGCTATGGGCGGTCGGTAGAAGGTGGCAGATTTTTTAGCATGTATATTATCATTATACACGCCCAATAGCTGAGTGTGTTCTAATTCTTTGCTGAATGAACGATGCGTAGATGCCGGAGTAGCTACTGTTTTTCAAAGTCTACCATTCTTCCAGAGTGCTCAATCAGGGTGTGAGAGTGTATATATATATATATATATATATATATATATATATATACACGCACACACACAGAGTGTAACCCGGATATAAGAGAATTGTTGAGACCAAATAAAAGTTCTGTTATATCCAGGTTTGGTCTGTTTTATATACATTACCACAGGCTCTAATTTGAGACCAGAGAAAATCTCTCTTATATCGGGGTCTCTTATATCAGGGTTACACATATACACACACACACATATATATATATGTATATATATTGCATAAAATTTACTATAAATTATGGTGGGTGAATGATCAATATTAATAGTATTTATAGATACAGGCAGTGTGGAAATAGAATCACTGTACAGTGCTGATGCCTTGGTTTTACATGTCAAATAATTTTCACACCAAAACTGCTTAAGGTGCGAAACTAACAGTCACTATGCAATGTTTACTCTTATGTCAACACACTATGTATGTATAATGGAAGTATTATTAATAAAAAAAGTTAATAAAAGAATTTACATATTCAGTTAAAAGTTAAATAAAATTCATCCTTAATAGTGGCTAAAAGTATAGCCAAAAGCACTTGGATAAAGAAAACATTCAGACAATTTTTATATAATTTATGTTCTGAAAGAAAAAAAATTATAAGGTCTCATGATAATTATTTATTCAAAAATTTTAACTTCAGCAAGTAGTGTCAAAACAAACTAGCTACTTTTGTAGTGATATTATAACATATTTATGTTATAATTTCTGAATAAATAAATATATATATATATATATATATATATATATATATGTGTGTGTGTGTGTGTGTATATATTGAACCCTGTTAAAAACTGTAGAAAAATTCAATAGATTTAATTAATGGTGGATAGGAAATTAAGAATTAAAAGCAACTTTCTTCTTCACTTTTACAAAAATTCTCAATGGCATGTGAAATCCTGGTTTTGCGGAATAGAAAAAGGATTGACCACGTGCTTAAAGAAAAAGTTGAAACTGGATTTTGTGAGTAGATGTTAATAGCTTCAATATTACTAAAAAACTCAATTAACTCGTTTTTGTGCATAACATAGGCTCCAGATTTGAATTTCCACCTTTCCATTTATTAACCCATCAGCAACATTATATCGAACGTGCTGAAGGCTCGGAAATTTCAGATAACTGCATTTGCTCTCTGCTACAAAATCTGAAACTCACTCTAGAAAAAAATAAAAATAAAAATAGATTTTTAAAAATTTGGAAAAATATTTATTAACCAATAAAAGGTATGAGTTTAGTAAATCTAACTTTTACATCCCTTGAGTTTATTTCTCTATTACAAATACGATTGCGTAAAGTTTATTATTCAGTTTCCAGTAAACTTTTTCACCAGGGTTGTACACAAGATGATGACTCAAACTTATCTTATAATTAATTCCCCAATCTTCACAAACACACACTCGTGTGTGTGCGTGTGTGTTTGTATAAATTTTATCCATGTCATAAACTATTTAAATTATGCTTTAAGAAAAAAAAAAATACAAGGTAGATTATTTTTTGGAAAATTTAATTGAAAAATATTAATTTTTACTCTCCAAGATTTCCATGTCCTATTGCTATCAATATGTGATGTCATCTTGTTGGATGATTTTTCTCAGACACTCCAGAACAATAATCAACAAAATTTTAAATGCAGTGTCAATCACCATCTTTTGAATTCTTAATCCTATTCTTTTATTTTCACTAAAGCTTTGATTACACCCAAGCAACGTCAGACTATACTGTTAGTAAATAAATGAACGAGAGAACTGCCAAACAAGCAGCACTGACAAAGCTTACAATAAACAATAACAAGAAAAAGAATAGAACAGAGCAAAAAATAACTTACAGCAAGCAAATAATTTATGCAAATCAAATTAACAGTAAGAAAAGTAAGGAAATAGTTAAGTGCCATACGTGCTTTGGGCAATCATTCTTTCATTCTCTTTCATTCTCTTTCATTCTTTTTCATTCTCTTTCATTCTTTTTCATTCTCTTTGATTCTTTCATTCTCTTTCATTCTCTTTCATTCTCTTTCATTCTTTCATTCTTTTTCATTCTTTCATTCTCTTTCATGCTTTCATTCTCTTTCATTCTTTCATTCTTTTTCATTCTCTTTCATTCTTTCATTCTCTTTCCCTTTGGTATTTCAGTGGTGAAATGATTATAAAACAATGTATTTTCTGTTAATCTTGTTTCTTTTAATGTATCACCCAGTCTAATTGGAATTGCTACAAAATACTTTTCCCTCCCCAATTTGCAAATGTATGTTGGGTTTATATCCTAGTATATAAAATTGTCCGGTTCTAAGTTTCATGTGACTCAGTTTGTCTTGAAGTCGGAACACTACATTTGTTCACCCGAACTTGCTCTTATGTGTCAACAGCATTTTTTAGTTTGTGAACTTTCTCCTCCCACAATTTATAGGCAAAAAAGACACAAATGCATACTGGGATTTCTTCATAACCAATAAGATAGGCCACTTCTCAGTCTCATCTGACTCAGTCCTGGTCTGTCTTGTCTTGAAGTCAGAACATATCCTTGTGTGTCAACCCCAATTCTTAGTTTTTGAACTTTTTGCCACATCACTATTTTCTTCTTGAATGTGCATTGTGGTGCAGTGGATATCAACTCGGAACAACAAACCAGAGTGCCAAGTTCGAATTCCAGTTGAATTCCTTGCATTCACTTATGCACCCTTGGGAAAGGTATTAATCTGTCTCTTTCCTCCAATTATGGGTTAGATAATAGAAAAGATTGGGTTCTATAGCATTGGCTAGCAACCAGTCTACCGCAGAAAGCAATGGCAATCTGCTGCGGGATAATCTTCTGCCCAGTCAGTCATGTCTCTTTTGAGACATGATCGGCCAAAGCGTGTATCACGTATAGCACTTAACTGACTATTTTCTTACTTTTCTTACTGTTAATTTGATTTGCATAAATTATTTGCTTGCTGTAAGTTATTTTTTGCTCTGTTCTATTCTTTTTCTTGTTATTGTTTATTGTAAGCTTTGTCAGTTCTGCTTGTTTGGCAGTTCTCTTGTTCATTTATTTATACAAAACAATGCCCACTCACTGTATAATCTACCTCATATTTTCCGTATTTATTGTCATAAATAAAATGAGAATACAAAAAGATAAAACTTTCCACAATTCTTTTACTGGCATAAATGCAAAGGGAAAAATGAGCCTCACCTAAAAGTTTTTGAAGTCCTGTCACTAGAATAATCCGAAGACTCAAATGAGCAATGCCAACCTTGAAAATAAAGAAATAAATTGGTACAAAAAGGAAATAGCTTCAAAGGTTTGTATAGGGTGTCTCTAAAGTCTGGAAACATAAGAAATCTCACAAACTATATATATTGTAACGAGGATGCATTTATATATAAAAATAATGTTAATAATGTCTAAAAAGTTGTAGTAAGGGATTCATTTGTTATAACAAAAAAGTTTTAATTAATGAAGTAGTTGTAAAAATAAAGAAATTAGAAATAAAATGTTTGGAAGATGCTAGAATGTCCGAGAAAATTCGAGTAAAATCTAGAAAATTCTAAAGGATTCTAGAATATGTAAATTAGGTGTTAGCCCCTATAAAAATAGGTTTTGGGAAGAGAGTAGTCAGTTGTTAACAGGATTTGCTGACATTATCATCTCCAGCCTGATTCGTGGATCTGTGCATCTGGCCAAAAGAATCTCTAAGAAAAGTTGCCGACCAACTACAACCTGAAAAAGAACCTCATGGAACTGTATGGGTAAATAGATATTTTTGACTCTTTCATTGACCAAACTAATAATTATTCTTTATATACACATTTGAGGATTTCCAAAAAAGTATAGCACTTAAACTTCTTTGCTATCTTAACTGGGTAAGGATATTTGACACCTTCGTGACACTTCGTCTGCCAGTAGTAAACACTGTTTTACTTTTTGAATGCAAAAACTGTATATTTGTAAATATTTTTATTTGATGTTTTAGTAAATTAAATATTTGTTTGTGATTTATCTCTTGAGTTTTGGTTAATCAAATTTTTTTTTTCTTTTATTACACTTAACATGTAACAAAGTATTTTTTTATCTTTACAGATTAAACATGATTTTGTCAAAAGAAGAAAAAAATGAACTTCTTTTTCTGGAGTATGCTAAAAAAAGAAGGTGTACTCAATGAAAATCACAGATGCAACACACTTGATTGAATACAATAAATGCACTAAAATGGAGTTACTGCATTGAGTTCACATGAATCTTGCAAAGCAGACCCATCTTTGCATCACAAATGAAGGAAATCATATTGAAGGTGTTATTTGTTAATAATCTAATTCAATGAAATGTTGTTAAATATTTCATTTCTTGAAAATATGCCTATGCGTTCAGACTTTAGGGACACCCTGCATAACATTTGAGACACTTTCAATTACAAATTAAGTAACATTAATAGTTTAATAACTTTGACCATAGCCGATAATTTATTTTTGAGAGAAAATGTGAATTAGATCATTTAATTAATTTCACATTTATTTTGTCATCGCAAACATTTCGATACAATAAGTTAATATTGATAAATATAAATTAATGTTTGTCTATACTTTTGAGATGTGGTAGTATTTTTATTTTATTTTTTTTTTTATAAGCGTTTCACCCCGAGCAAGGCATGTCACTGCCACTACTGCGCAGGGGGCTACGTAGATTGGAGAAAGGATGATTAAATATAGGAAATGTCAGAGGGTGGGTGATAGGCAGGTAAGGATACCGAGAATGAGGGTTGGGTAGATGAGAGTGTTCTGAGAATAATTGGGAGTTAGTGTGATAGGAGGTGTCTATTGATCCTACATTTAAACACCTGGAGATTGTAACTGTCGGGAATTTACACTATTTACATTGTTTGGACTATTGTTCCCATATTCATTGCCATTATTAACAACATTATTACAATTATATGCTCCAGCCTTCTTCAGGTGCTAAGAATTTGGAAATGAACCTTTTTTTTACAATCATTGGGATATATCATTCTCATTCCATGTGCATTGATACTTTTGGTAGCCATGTAGTTATCTCCCTTTAATTTATTTGTCCACCACTGCTGTAGCATGGTATTGAGCTCACAACTCTTTGGATCAAGTCACTGGAACAAACCAATGCCTATAGCCAATGGGCCATGAGTCTTTTGTCCCAAAAATTCATGTACTGATGTCCTCAAGAACACATAGCCCAGTTGGTTAGTTCCAGTGACTTGACCCAAAGAGTTGTGGGTTCAATACCAGGCTATAGCAGTGATGAACAAATAACTTAGAGAGTTAAGTATATGGCTTGTTATAGACATTTTAAAGTATTGCTGCTATACAAATATTTAGTGTTGGTTGTATTTTTCTTATATGAAGAGCTTAATGAATTTGAAGTTTAACTTTTGTTCTGAATGCTTATTTTCATTAGTTATAAAAAAAAATTAAAAAAAGTCTTCTGTTGCAAACATGACTTATCAACCAACAATTCATTTTATTACCAATTCCAGTTGACTTACCGAATGTAATAAAGTCATATACTGACATTCCACACAATGGTATAAATTCCAAGCAATTTCATGGCACTTTTTGGAGCAATACTGAACAGTACAACAAAAGGCACAACTGAAAGTATAAATAGATAAATAAATAGAGAGTAAATAAATAGAAAGAGAGTAAATAAATAGAAAGTATAAATAGATAAATAAATAGAGAGCACAATAAAAGAATACTAGAGCAATAAAGGAAGACATAAAAAAGCATTACATAACAAAAAATAAACGTTAAAAAAACTTATATATTGCCATAAATTGGTAATATCTAAATACAACAAACTGAGAAGTATACTACCCCAGACAAATGCTATATGCAAAAAAATATAATATAAAAAGTTAATTACCTTTAAGTCAACTAACAACAGCTTACAGAGAGATGGCTGGTTGGACTTAATGTACAACAATTACAACACTTTCAAGACATTCAGAATTAGGACATGTCAGTACCAGCTTTAGTTATTTTGAATTTCTAAGACAGTAAGTAAAAATGTTTCCAATAACATCATCATTATATAATCAATAAGCAGTCATCACATACTACAGGTATAGAACATACTCATGAAAATTTGCTATAGTTTTTTACCTCATCTTAAATGAATGAATAAAGAAATCAGAAACACCTTTTCATTTTTTTAAAATTAGTATCACCCCAAGCAAGGCAGTAAAGCCACTAAAATGCAAGAGGTTACAGAGTGTGAAAGAATAGTGAGCAGAAAGAGAAAAGAGTATTCAGAAGGACAGTAGATAGTGACGACATTGCATTTAAATTATTGCAGTTGGCTGGAAAAAATGAAGCCAGGTTTTTTAATAAAACGTTCTTCTATCACTGAACCTGTTACATTAACTCCCATATATAAAGTGTTCATCTTTTGCCAATATTAGTTTTTTGTTGGGGCGGGTCATTTTGAAAGTTAGTTTATAGGTAGATAGTTGAAAGGGAGAAGAGAATAAAAAAAAAAAAAAAAATAGGGACGTATAAAAATAAATACACGGGTGACAGATTCTATCTTTTCCACCTCGCGGTGTTCTTTTGACCAACCAGAATAACTAAGAGTGGTCATTTGACTAGCAATTGAACTACTCTACTAGAATAAATAACATGTTTTACTGAGCGTAGTTTTTTGCCTCTAGATGTGGACCAAATGCTGACTACATTACAGTGCTCGGATGAGCTTAAGTCACTGATGCCTCCTCAACAGGTGTTTACCCGTGCAACCAGACTGGCAACTGGGTCCCACCCATTCACAGTCAGGTTAGCCAAACGCAGACGACAATTCTACTCCTGCAGCTTCCTCTCTCGCACTTCCCACCTGTGGAACTCACTCCCGTATTCTTGCTTTCCTGACGGCTACGACCTCCAGAAATTTAAATGCAAAGTTAATACTCACCTACTAACCACTGGACTCTAGCTCTCTCCCCTCCCCTGTATAATCGTCACTTTCTCTCCGCCTATGTATCTGTCATTGCACCTGCTTTCTCAGCTTTCTATTGTTCCTTTCTAACTAGCTTGTACTCCTCACTCTTTTCTATTTAATCTTTCTACATTTATGTAACCCCCTGCACATCAGTGGCATTTCTGCCTTGTTCGGGGTGAAATGATTATAAAAAAAAAAAAAAAAAAAAAAAAAGTCGGGAAACCCAACAAAGGACTATGTTGCCTAGACCTGAAACTTCTGATGATTTGGGAGTAACAACACTGATGACATATCTGAAGATAGCACTTGAAGGTTTATGATGATGATGGCTGTTATATCTTGGCTGATCTGTGCTTCCAACTGTTACATCTATATAGCCACCATCATACTGACATCTAAATATTTAAATTGATAAATTACAGAACTAATATGACGTGTAGGTGGAATATCCTTCTGAATCAGTCTAAATGTAGGTCCATCCCATTTTTGAGGGTTACCTTCTCATTAGTTGAGGGAGAAGATTAAATAGAGAGAGAGAGAAAGAAAGAGAGATATGGATTTTGAAGAAAAGCAAATGCTTTATTTTAATTCTTTCTTTTGCAATATTTTATTTCTACATTTTTTTTTTTATTACATTTGGGTTTACCAGAACACAAGTTATTTCAGCACAATGGATGGATTGACTGAATGGCTTATTTACAGCTTATCAACCCTTTTGAGGTTACTTAAAGCCAAAACACATTTTTGGATTGTAAAAATATTTTTCCAGATAATGATTTTCTAATACAAGTTTAATTATTTAATTCATTTTTTGTTCAGTCATTTCACCCCAGACAAGGCGTTAACACTAATGTACAGGGAATTACATAAGAGAGTTGAAGTATTAGACAGGAGAAGAGTGAAGACAAAGACAAACTAGCTACAGGGAGTGAAAGATAAAGGGCAAGAGAAGGATTTGAACACAAGAGTGAAAACAGTTGTGACGGTAGAGAAAAAAGAAAAGAACAACATACATGGGGTGACGTAGAAAGGACTGGAGTCAAATGGGTAAGAGATGGGAATTGACTTTGCATTAAATTCCTGGAGGTTATAGCCGTCAGGAAAGCAAGTATATGGAAAAGAGTTCCACAGGCGGGAAGCGCGAGAAAAAAAGCTGATGCAATAGAATTGTCACCTGCATTTGGTTGATCTAACTGTAAAAGGGTGGGACCTTGTTGCCAGTCTGGTTGCATGAGTAAATTCTTGTGGTGGGGGCACCAGTGATCCAAGTTCGTCAGAGCAGAAGCCATGAAAATATTTGTAGAAGATAAATATTTATAGCTGCCAGAAGAGAATTCATACCTTTCCCAAGTGTATTTGCAACTGGAATTCGAACACAGCTCTCTGATTTCTCATTCTGAGCTATTATCTATTACACCACCGACACACCCAAATTTACAGTCCTATGCAATCACAAGCTCAATATTGCTTAACTTCAATGAGCAGATGAGAGATGGTGTTTCAACTTTATATGGCTAAAAGACTTTTGAACTTTTTCCACTGACCCCCTCCCCTACTTGTTTATATTTGTTACCCACAAGGCTCTGGTCTTTGTCTCCTTAAAACTTTTCCCTTCTTTTATTAAGTTTCTCTTCAGAAAAGAATCAGCAATACTGTTAGTCTTGATCTGGAAGCTCAGCTTCAGTTCATTACCCACCAACATAATGTTGCCTCTCTGTGCCTTTTTTTATAAATTCTTTTATGGTATATTTTTTTTTATAATCGTGTCGCCCCAAACAAGGCATTTTACTGCTATTGCTGAGCAGTGGGTTACATAGGAGGTAAGTTATGAGAAAGAGTGACAGGTTACAGGGAGTGTCAGGAAGAGGGTAGGAGAAGGATGAGAATACTGATGAGAGTGGAGTGGACAAAGAAAGGAGCATGAGAAAGAGAGAGAGGATGCAAGTTAGTGAGATAGGAGATGACTATTGACTTTACATTTGAATTCTTGAAGATTGTAGCTGTCGAGAAGGCAAGTAAACAGAAGTGAATTCCACAGGCGGGAAGTGCGAGAGAAGCTGCTAGAGTAGAATTTGCATTTACAATTTATTGGTTTCACAGTAAAAGGGTAGTAGCTAATCTTGTGGCTCGAGCAAATTCATGTATGGTGAGTACCAGTGAGGTAAGTTCATCTGAGCAGAAGCCATGAAAGTATTTGTAGAAGAGACACAGGGAAGCCACATTGTGCTGGTGAGAAAGTGACTGTATCCAAGCTGCCAAGTTGGGATCGATCACATTACAGATTCTCCATTGGATTTTGTCAAGGATCCCTAGGTGGATAGCAGTATTCAATGCTCGGGCGGATGGTAGATTTGTATATGTGCAGGATTGTTTCAGACAAGAAAAACTTCCTGGCCCTGCACATTTTGCCTATATTTTTGAGATGAGGTAGTATTTACACTATTTACATCATTTGGACTATTGTCCTCATCTTTGTTGCCATTTGTATGACATTTCGGCTGTTGTACACTCCAGCCTTCTTCTGGTCCTAGGAATTTTGAACCAAAGCTTTTATTACGATCACTGGGGTATATCATTCTGCATTCCTTTGTGCAAAGCCTCTTTGATAGTCATGAATTATCTCCCTCTAACCTGACTCTTTCATGGTAATTGTTCGATAGGTTCTTCACTCTGGTACCGAGACTTTATGAATTTAATACTAGACTGGCATAGAGATCTCATCAATTTGCAGTTGAGTGGGCCAGGTGAAACCATAAGTTCTATGTTAAAAAGTTTTTCTTGCACTTTTTGGTTGTGGAACTCTCTTCTGGCTCTATTTTTACCAGCCAACTTTAATCTGCATTAATTTTTTTTTTTTAATCATTTCACCCCGAGCAAGGCGGAAACGCCACTGATGTGCAGGGGGTTACATAAATGTAAAAAGATTAATTAGAAAAGAGTGAGGAGTACAAACTAGTTAGGAAGGAACAACAGAAAGCTGAGAAAGCAGGTGCGATGACAGTTACATAGATGGAGAGAAAGGGAAGGTTATACAGGGGAGGGGAGAGAGCTAGAGTCCAGTGTTTAGTAGATGAGTATTGACTTTGCATTTAAATTTCTGGAGGTTGTAGCCGTCAGGAAAGCAAGAATACGGGAGCGAGTTCCGCAGGCGGGAAGTGCGAGAAATGCAATATCGATCACTATCTACTGTCCTTCTGATTACACTTTTTCGTTTCTGCTCACAATTAATATTTCTGTTTCTAATTCTTTCACACCTTGTAACCCCTTACGTACCTTGCTTGGAGTGATACCGATTAGAAGAAAAAGGTTTTCTGATTTCTTTATTCATTTATTTAAATGATAGTAAAAATCATAACAATTATAAAAGCTGTATTTTTTTCAATGCCAGTTAATCATTTTTATCTAAGATAGCTTAGGGATACTTACGGAACTGGAGAAGACACTTTGACAAAACAGTTGTGGCAATGGGTCAGAGAACTCTCGGGCAAAAGAACAGCTGCATATGGTTTTTCTACAATCAGCACATCTCCAGCATTGATTTTGTGTTGAGCCTAATAAAAACAGAAGGCCCGGTATAGAAATATAAATTCAGTGTATTTGTTACAAGGGTGCATTTCTATATAAAAAATATTAATAAAGTCAACAAAAAAGGTTAAAATTTATAGTAAGAAATTCTACTGAGTCCTACGTCTTAATACAAAAAAAGTTTTCATTCATGAAGTAGTTGTAAAATATAGAAATTAGAAATAGAATGTTTAGAAAATTCTAGATCATTCCAGTATATTCAAGAAAAATCTAGATGATTCAAGAAACATTGAGAAATTTGCTAATTAGGTGCTAGCCCCTATAAAACTAGGTTTTTGAAGAAAATTGTCAGTAGTGAAAAAGGAATTTTTGGTATTATCAACTCTAGTTTTTGATTCGTGGATTATTATATCCAGCCGAAAGGATGTCTATGAAAAGTTACCAACCAACAAAAACCCAAAAAGAGGACCTGAAACTAAACTAGTAAATAGAGATTTGAATATTTTCATTGACCAAACAAAAAATTACTCTATATATAGACATATTTGTAGATTTCCAGTAATAGCATACATTACTTCGCTAGCCATAACGTGTTAAAAATACTTGACTCTTTTTTCTTCTCCCTCGTAACACTTTGCCAGTAGACCGAGTACAGCCTAAACCTCTACATTTTCTGTTTTGAATACCACAGTTGTATCTTTGTATATACTAGCAGTATAGCCCAGCATTGCTCGGGTGTAATGAAAGCTTTAAAACTAATCCATAGTCCTGAAGCTCAGACTCTTTGAACGTTGGCATGAAAGACTAAAAAGCAATAGTTGCTTCCAATTAAAGCAAAACTGTAGACTGAAAGAAAAATGAATGGATGTAAGTCAAATTTTGATTTCCCATTATCGATATCAAATAAGTTTTTTTCATCGTAAACTGAATTTTGCCTTTAATATATATATATATTATCGATTTTCTGCACTATTTTAAGAACTGCAACTTTGAAACTTCTGAATATCGTTTCTTATGTCTTTGTATATGAGTGTATCAAATTTGATTAAAATTGGACCACACCTGCTATAACCCGATTTTTTTTATTATCAATTTTCAATATTTATTGGGGGTACCTCGACACAAAACTTAGCTAAGAACACTCACAGACGCTTATAGTACAACTGTGTAAATTTTCAAGAAAATCGGTTCAACCATTTTGGAGTCTATAGGTAAAGGACACACACAGACACACACACATGCAGACAAAGTTCTATTTATAAATAAGTTTGGATGTTATTTTGTGTTTTTTAGAAAATTAAATATTAGTTTGTGATTTAGCTTTGTGTTTTGGTAAATCATTTTCTTTTCTTTTGTCACAACTTCAAACACGTAACAGTATTATAAATGGTTCCTAATCAGCTGAACTGAAAAGTTATCATGATTTACAATTCAAATTATTTTCTTCATCTTTGTTATTATAACAACATTTTGGCTATTGTGCCTTCCAACCTTCATCAGGTGCTTGTTAATCTGGGTAACCTTTAGAGAATTTTAAACTGGACACTTTATTTAATCACTGGAGTAGATCACTCTCATTTCATTGTCCATGCCTAGGGATATTCCATCTATTTCTTATTTAGAATTACTCAGTTATTGCTCACTCTATTTCCACCAGCTATAAGAGCAACAGCCTTTCGTCCTGCCCCATATATATATATATATATATATATATATATATATAGCCATATATCTGATAATTTTTTTAAAATATTTATTTCATCTTGTTTTGAAAAGTTTTTTTGAAGACAAACAACATCTGGACATGTCTGTTAGCAGCAGTAAAAGTTTGTTAAAATTTGCTTTTATTCCATGGTAATTACACTAAAGAACTGTGTATACTATGGCTGATAAATTGTATGGATATATATATATTCTGACTTTTACTGGATTTTTATGTCCTTTTATTATATACTAGCAGTATAGCCCAGTGTTGCTTGGGTGTAATGAAAGCTTTAAAACTAATCCATGGTCCTGGAGCTCAGACTCTTTGGATGTTGGCACGAAAGACTAAAAAGCAATAGTTGTTTCCAGTTAAAGCGAAACCGTAGACTGAAAAAAAAAATGAATGATGTAAGTCAAATTTTGATTTCCTGGTATCGATATCAAATAAGTTTTTTTCGTTGTAAAGTGAATTTTGAAGGCTAAATAAGTCCTCTGAGTAAATGGTATCATGGCTAAGACTAAGAAGTACAATTATACCTACTTAGAGCCAAACCAAAAGCAAAACCTAAAATAAAAGGGTTGAAAAAAATACAGACATACAGGCTTGGACAAACTGGTTGAGAAATACTGACCTATACTATTTACATTATCAAACAATGTTGTTTTTCTTGAAACAAAAAATTTTGGGGGCTGCAAGAAAAGAATACATTACTGAGTGACTGCACATGGGGTAGAATTAAGAGAATTTAGGTGACTTACCAACAAGTGACGTCCTCTACTGTCTGCATTGTTGCAAAGTTTCACAGCACTGGATGCTCTGACAACAACCTCATTTGGACCATAACTGACCATGGGAAGATTATCAGTGTTGTCAGAATTGTTGTTGGTGATGACAGATGTTTTCAGATTACATTGTTCACTGAGAAAAATATGAAGTTCATACAAAAGTGTAGAGAGAAAAAATGAAACAAAAAAAAATTAATTTTTTTCTAAATTTCTGGAATGAAGAGTTATCATTATTTACATTTGAACTATTGTCTTCATCTTTGTTGTTGTTATCATGTTTTGGCCATAGTTCCCTCCAGCCTGTTTCAGGTATCTGTCATTGATGGTATCTGTCATTGATGGTAACATGTAATTTGAACAAAGAAAAAAAATACCTTACCTACTGGGAACTGAGAGTCAAAGAAACTAAGAAGGTGGAATAGAAGAGACTAACTACCTGGTAGATGGCACATAATGGCACATAATGATTGGGGATAAGGTTGATGATGATCATCATCATTGTTTAATGTCAGTTGACATGCTAGCATGGGTTGGAGTTTTCTTGATAGCTCCGTAATTAAACCATCATGAATTATTGGAGTGAGTTTTACAGCTATATGCTCTTACTAACACCAACCAGTTTAGGAGACTGGAAACTCAGTGTTTTTATCAAGATACTATCTCTAGGAAGATTACCGACTAAGATTAGGGAATTCAGTCTACCCTATTCAACACAGATGTCGAGATTTTTATTTCAGAGATTTCCTTCTCTTGGACAAGTTGCTATCCAAAACTAAAGACTCTAACCCAGCTTAACTTTTTCTTTTTCTCTTAAATGACCCCAGTTTAGGGATTAACTATTTTCCCATAGCTGGAACCCTAACAGGTGCTACCACCCCGAGTCAGAGTGGACCTGGGAACAACAGCTATTAAGAGGTGGTTCCTGCCCCTCAAAATCTCCTGATGATTATGAAAAAAATAACCGAGAGGGAGGGCATTCTGATTTTCATTGTCATTTTTGAGAAGAGAGTAGAGGAGGAGGAGGATGTCAGATGAAGTGACATAAACATAGATGGAGACTGACATGAGGACAGAAATCTGTTTCTTTCTTGTCGAGAGCAAAGTTAAAAGAAACCCAGCGGAGTCACAGACTTACTCTTTTGTCCTTAATGTACAACCTTCAGGGAATTTCAAACGAAAGAATAGTCTAATTGATTAAGGCATTGCTTTTTAAATTTTTAAATTTAAATGAAATACTAATTGCGAGTTCAAAACCTTGGCTGAGTAGTACAAACTTAAATTCAATGGAAACAGAATAGGCAATAACTGAGCAGTCAGTCAGTTAAAGTTCCATAAGTGATACACACTTGGGCGATCATGTCTCGGGAGAGACATGACTGACTGGGCAGAAGATTATTCCGCAGCAGGTTGCCATTGCTTTCTGCAGTAGACTGGTTGACAGCCAAGGCCATAGAACTCAATCTGTCCTGTTATTTAACCCATAACTAGAGGGAAGAGATGGATTAATATCTTTCCTAAGGGTATTTGTGAGTAAGTGAATGCAAGGAATTCAGCTGGAATTCAAACTCAGCTCCCCGATTTCTCATTCCGAGCCAATATCCGCTGCACCACAACGCACATCTTGAGCAGTCAGTCAGTCAATTAAGTGGCATACGTGAAACACGCTTGGGCGATCATGTCTCGAAAGAGACATGACTGACTGGGCAGAAGATTATCCCGCAGTAGGTTGCCATTGCTTTCTGCAGTAGACTGGTTGACAGCCAAGGCTATAGAACCCAATCTGTCCTGTTATTTAACCCATAACTGGAAGGAAGAGATGGGTTAATACCTTTCCCAAGGGTATTTGCGTATAAGTGAATGCAATGAATTCAACTGGAATTCGAACTCGGCTATCCAATTTCTTGTTCCAAGCCGATATTCACTGGACCACCACGCACATCCTTGAGCAGTACTAAAAAGAAAACAAGACATCTCTGAGAATCTAAGCAGAATGTGAACAATCTACCCATAGATTTTAATCTATGAGTATAAAAGAGTATAAAAGTTTCAGTTCAAAAAACCCTGAAGGATACCTGGATTGAGAAGCACCTGGAGAAGGTTAAAGAGCACAACAACCAAAATGTTGTGAAAACAAAAACAATAATGAGGATATTAGTTTAAATATAAATAATATAAATAAAAAGAATTAATAATAGAGAATCAGACAAAAGACCCAGAGATGTTGTGTGTGGTGCAGTAAGCACCAGGAGTTAAGTTCTCTTTCACAACTGGCTGTTCAGAGAGTTAGATGATGCTGACAAAATTTGCATACAAATAATTCTAGGCAATTATTAACCAATAGTCAGCATGGGTCTGGGACTGAGAGAGCTATAGAACACCAGCTTTTTCTCAGTCTAGGAAAAGTGTTCTCAACATGCAAATCTTCAGCATTTTGTGTTGTGGTGAATTAAAAGTAAGTCTCTTCTCTTCACTTTTACAAATTTCGCAATCCTGTGTGAAATCTAATTTTTACCAATAAGAAAAAGGATTGACTGTGTATTGAAAGAGAAAGAGAAAGTCAAATTTCATGATCTGATGCTAAATTAATTTTCTAACCAATTCTAACCACATATTGTTCAGTTTGCATAGAAGTTTTACAATGAGGGGATTTTCAAGTTTTTTATTTTGTAGTGATATTAGTACTGATCGTGAATCTGAAAGTATGATAAATTTTTGGTGATTGCTGTTATAGATGATGTCAAGTGCTAGTTTTATAGCGTACGCTTCTGCTGTAAAGATTGATCTTTCTGTTGGTAGTGCTTTTTTTAGGGTTTTTATGTTTGATACTGCTGGCTTTACTTTCCTTTTCACTTTCTCACCAATCATAAAAAAGGAAAGGAACAGACTTTATTAGTATCCTGTTAATTCTACAGAAACACATTTGCTACCTACAACTAAGACTCTGGATTCACTACATTTTCTCTTTGAACATTTAACTCCTACAAATTGATGTATTTCTGCTCTGTTAATAAATTTCTATTTAAACATACAAACAAAATACTTTTATTCTTCCAACCTTCAACCTTCTGATGATTCTGATAAACTTTATGTTGATTGAGTTCAGTTATGTTTAACTCAAGGCAAATTTAATAAATATTTAACCTTCTCTCTACTTCATTGGTGACCTCAGAAAGAACATGCAGTGGAAGAGATCCTCCTTCTTGAGTGTCAAAGTGTTGTATTGGAGTTTACATTTACTCTTTAACCAAACAGGACAAACACAGAATTAAACTTTGAAAATAAAAATGGCAGGACTGTTCAAAATTAAAATTTTTATCTTGACTTGCCAGTTTGTTCTCTTTGTTTATTCTTAAATGTTAGATCCACATAGAAGGTAATCGCATTTACGACCAGTAGCAGGAGCATAAAAACATAAAAAATGAAATTTCTTATGTTGTAGAACCAACATTATATATCAATTCAAATGACCCTGGGGAAAATGCATCTCTGACAAGAAGAAGAATACATATGTTGGATGTAAAACAACTACATTAACAAGACTTCTTACATTACACTTGTTTGACCATTCGACCATTTCTAGATATCTACAACAACATTCCTGTACATTCACAATATTAAAAAATAATGAATGATAATACAACTATCCTACACCAAGCAAACAATAAAAGCAAACTGCAGATTCTCAAGGAAATATTCATTAATAAACTTAAGCTGCCAATTAATAGAATCAGCTATGAATACTGTAGTAATAAAAAGAACAGTTTTTCATGACTTAACACATGCAGGACCATGACATTACAACATAAAACAATTCCATTTTGGATAATTTTCATGTTCAAATGAACACTAAATAATTAGTCAACTGTTATATTTGTAGCAAGAAAATTTATACTAATTTTTTGCAACACAGTCTTGCAGTTATTTTTTTTTAACACAATTCACCACCCTGAAGATGATCTCAGAAGAAGATTGAAAGTACTTGGGAACATCAAGAAATGAGTAATAAAATCATCTGCTAACGTTACAGCTCATTTCTTACATTTTTCAATTATAATATGTGAAAGTTTATCCATGAGTATAAACGGATTTTATTAAAAATAAGCAGATACAATGTTTGCAATTTATTTAATCTGACATGTCTAAAAGTAAATTTGCTGCCTAAATACACAAAAATATATATATATATTTTTATATATATACTCTTCAGTAATGAATTGAGTTCTCCCGGTCACTGGTGTGTGTATAAACTGCATATATATAACATGCTAAAATTTCCCTTCTCTCATTCCGTGCACCTATAGCTCAAGGAGTAGGGACTCCAACTGACATCAAATCGGTCGAGTTTTGAGTCCGGCTGGAAGCAAGTGGATGTCTAGCCACACTGATGAGCTATGATACAGTGAATCATGTTTGTATGTGGATGACTAATATATATATAGTCATCCGCAGACAGATCTGTTTCGCTTTATCACAGCTCATCAGTATGGTTAGACAGCCGATTGCTTTTTACACAGGATTGAAACCTGACCGAATTGACGTCAGTCGGTGATTCTACTTCTGAGCTATGGGCGCTCGGTAGAAGGAGGCAGACTTTTTAGCGTGTATATTATCATTATACAAGCCTAAAGCTGAGAGTGTTCTAATTCATTGCTGAATGAACAATGCGTAGATGCCAGAGTAGCTACTGTTTTTCAAAGTCTACCATTCTTCCAGAGTGCTCCATCTGGGTGTGAGAGTGTAAATAGTCATCAGCAGACAGATCTGTTTTGCTGTATTACAGCTCATCAGTACAGTTAGACAGCTGATTGCTTTTTACCGAGGATTGAAACCCGACTGAATTGGCGTCAGTCGGCGATTCTACCTCTGAGCTACAGGTGCTCGGTCATTTATTTCCAACTAAATTTTTATTTATTTATTGCTGGTAATACCTTTTTCTTTCAACAATTTATTGTTGTTTTTATATAAGTTTTGTGTCTAGTAATACTTTTTTCTTTTTGAGTATCAAGATTCATCGGGATTTGTTTTTTTTAAGGGCAGGGTCCTCAAGTCCTACCCTTGCTATTTAATCCATAACTGGAGAGAAAGGACGGATTAATACCTTTCCCAAGGGTACCAGTGCTTAAGTGAATGCAGGGTATTCAACTAGAATTCGAACTCGGTTCACCGATTTCTCTTTTCGAGCCGATATCCACTGCACCACAACACACATCCGTCACTAAACGCTTACAGCACCTAGTATTCCCAAGTGGTCACCCATCTAAGTACTGACCAGGCTAAACGTCGCTTAACTTTGGTGATCGAGCAAGAACCGGTGTATTCAATGTGATATGGCCGTAAGAACGTACATCCGTCATTATACGCTTACAGCACCTGGTAATTCCCAAGTGGTCACCCATCTAAGTACTGACCAGGCTAAACGTCGCTTAACTTTGGTGATCGAGCAAGAACCGGTGTATTCAATGTGATATGGCCGTAAGAACGTACATCCGTCATTATACGCTTACAGCACCTGGTAATTCCCAAGTGATCACCCATCTAAGTACTGACCAGGCTCAACATTGCTTAACTTCGGTGATTGAGCGAGAACCGGTGTATTCAACGTGATATGGCCATAAGCACGCACATCTGTCAATAAATGCTTACAGCACCTGGTATTCCCAAGCGATCACCCATCTAAGTACTGACCAGGCTCAACATTGCTTAACTTCGGTGATCGAGTGAGAACCGGTGTATTCAACGTGATATGGCGGTAAGCTACTTGTGAATGTAAAATAAAATTGCAGACGAGACATGGCATAAAAACGAGTCAGTGCAGGCAAACAAAAATGACTTACTGTTTTAATTTGACTTTCTTTATCCACTTATCAAACTCTGAAATCTGCGAATCTTTATCAACTGCAAAAATGAAAAATAAGGATAAAATTCCAAGGAAAAAGAAAAAGACTTCAGTTTGAATGAATGAGCAGAAGAACTTCTTCTTACCTGAGCATCTTCAGATAAAGAGGAGAGTATATATTTATAGACACAGACAAAGGCGTTGTAGTGGGAGAGAGAAGAATTTTTTTTATATGCACCCACCCAGGTAGTGAAAGTCGGTGGTTCTCTTTGGAGTACCAGGCAAAATCAGATTGCTATATGAGAAAAGAGGAATCAGAAGCGGCAGAAGTTGTAAAAGGAGAAGAGATAGAAATTCAAGAATTGTATTTGGTTGGATTGGTCAAAGCAGTCAGATTTTTAACAGCTGTATTGGTACATTAGGAAAGAAGAGAATCAAGACAAAGTCCGATGTATTAATTTCACTCCAGCTCACTTCTTTGGTAGAAGTTGGTAAGTACATGTTCTTCACTCGGATTAATGTTGTTTAAACCACTAAGACTAATTCAGAAAAACATGATCATTTTTATATCGTGGCTAAAGATAAAACTCTTTCAAAATGGCTATAAGCTTTGATGTTCAGATAGTGTAATGAATAACCCAGAATTGTTAATTGTAGAGCTGAATTCCAATTGGGTTTGTTATATTCACTTTTGCACAAATACCCTTGGAAAAAGTATGAATTTCCCTTTCTCCCAAACTATGGGTTAATTAGTAAGAACTGTATCACTAATAATTATTATCTTAAAAAATCTAAAAATTCTTCTTACAATCTAAAATTATTTACTAGCTATAAATAACCTGCAAAGGGTTGCAAAGCCATAAAAAATAAATCAATAAAAAAAAAAATGATAGTTGTACCTATAAAGCAAAGTGTTACAGAGAATCCAAATGAACCATAAGGGTTGGTGAGGAGTTCCAGGTCATTAATGATAGTCAAGGGGTTGAATAGTGGTTGGTATGTGAAAGACACTAAGCTAAATTTTAGTTAGTGTACATGTATGTCATATTTTTTGATGCAGATAAAAGAAAGAAAAGCAATCCGTTTGACAATCAACAGAATGAAAAGCCTTAGTTATATCTATCTAAGTAGCTTTTAACTTATTTTGAGGAAACTTATTTAAAGCTACATTGAGTATTGCTTGATATTTTTTAAAATTTCCGCATCAATATATATATTTTTATATATATATATATATATACACACGCATATTGAGCACTCTAGATAGGATAATTTAAAAAAAAAAAAACAGTGACCACCTCAGTGACATATGTTTAACTCTTCAGCAATGAATTGAGTTCTTTTGGTGACTGGCATGTGTATATGCCACTTATATATAACACGCTTAAATTTCCCTTCTCCGATTCCATGTGCCTATGGCTTAGGGGTTAGCGACTCCTACTGATACCAAATCATTCAAGTTTCAATCCCGGCCAGAGGCAAGCGGATGTCTAATCACACTGATGATCTGTGATACAGTGAAACAGGCTTGTATGTGGATGATGAATATTATGCTCTTATTACAACTGAGCACTTTAAAGAGAAAAATTTGAAAAAAATCAGTTACTACTTTAGCGATATATGCATAACTCTTCAGCAATGAATTGAGTTCTTTCAGTGACTGGCGTGTGTATTTGTTGCTTATATATAACACACTTAAATTTCCCTTCTCTGATTTCATATGCCTATGGTTTAGGGGTTAGCTACTCCGACTGACACCAAATTGGTTGGGTTCCGATCCCGGCTCGAGCAAGTGGATATCTAGCCACACTGATGAGCTATGAAAGAAGTGTGTTTTATTGATAAGCATTATAATCAGGTAGTAATTCAAATGAAAGCATTTTCTGCACAAAAGTGGTAATGATCTTAACATTTTAATCAGTGTGAACATTTTCTAAATATTATAATATTATACCAACCTGTGTATAACATAATGAGCAGATGGTTAAGTTACTACATTAGTATTCTAACCTTGAAAACTGTATTCAGACCTCAACAGGGTTGATTTGTGAAAGATGTGTCTTAATAAAATCAGCCTGAGGGGTGACCCTAGCAAGCAATATCATTGAGAAGTGCCTGAAAAACCATACCGTAGATTAACACAAGATTAATTGAATAGACAGACATGAAGAGCTGTACTAACATAATGTCACAAGTCAAAATGACTAAAGGTTTCAGGGTACTGGCCTTGTCCAATGACTGTAACATTCCAGATTATGCACACTCTCCAAGAAACTAACTATGCATAGATGCAGTATAAACCATATGCTCTGCAGGAGCCAAAGAAACACAAATGTTCCTGAGCAGGCATCTGCAACAGGGATCAGTTAGGAATTCTAGTCGCTACTCAAGGAAATAACCAGGCAACCATTCAGTTAAGTGCCATACGTGATACACGCTTGGGCAATTATGTCTCGAAAGAGACACGACTAACTGCATAGAAGATTATTTCGCAGTAGGTTGTCATTGCTTTCTGCGGTAGACTGATTGCTGACCAAGGCTACAGAACCCAATCTGTCCTATTATTTAACCCATAACTGGAGGGAAGATATGGATTAATACCTTTCTCAAGGGTATTTGTGCGTAAGTGAATGCAAGGAATTCGACTGGAATTCAAACTCGGCTTCCTGATTTCTCGTTCCAAGCCGATATCCACTGCACCACAACGCACATCCAGGCAATACTTAATATGAAAGAAATGACTATGAAAATATTCCAACTTGTTGAACTGCCTTAATTACAATAATTTTGTTAATATTATTTCAAAGCTGACACACCCCTCAAATAACTGTGAAGAGCAAAGTGACTTTCTCTACGCAATGCCAAGTATCCTTGCTAATAATACACAGATCATAATATACAAAAGACAAAATGTTCTAAGAAAGTTTTGTAATTTGCTTGTGTATATTAGGTGTATGCTTAGGTCTTGAAGGCTATCACAATGCGTTTAGTAATATAAAGGAAGGTAAAGAAGTTGTTGAGTATTACCTATTTATTATACATTAATATTTCGAGATCAAAATCTCATCTTCAGAATGGTAGGAGAGCGTGTTTTCGAGTTCTGTACCTTTCAACGAATGGTCATTCTTCGCTGCTACTGCTGTCGTTAATTGTAGTGAGTGTGTGTTTGTATGTGTAAGTGTTACAGAATGTGTGAGTGTTTATGGTGTGTGTGTATATATATATATATATATATATATATATATGTGTGTGTGTGTGTGTGTGAGATTGATAATTGGTGCCGTTTTATGGTCTGATGATATCAGTCCCCTGTAAATGTTTTATTTTAATCTCAGATCTTCTCCAAATGATTTGCATAAATCTCATGACAGGGTCCTTAGCCCAATGATCAATAAATATGCAAATTAGTTATCTCCATTAATCAAGAACTAAATTGGGCAAGATATAAGACATGCTAGCAGGCATAAATAATAATTGGTTGGTTGTTTTGTTTTTATGGCATATCAACCTTGGCGGGTCATTTATTGCCAACTAAATTTTTTTATTTATTTATTGCTGGTAATACCTTTTTCTTTCAACAATTTATTTTTTTGTGTCTAGTAATATTTTTTTTATTTGAGTATCAAGATTCACTGGGATTTTGTTTTTAAGGGCAGGGTCCCCAAGTCCTACTCTGTTATTTAACCCATAACTGGAGGGAAGGAACAGATTAATACCTGTCCCAAGGGTACCAGTGCTTAAGTGAATGCAGGGTATTCAACTGGAATTCAAACTTGGCTCACCGATTTCTCCTTCCGAGCCGATATCCACTGCACTACAACACACATCCGTCACTATATGCTTACAGCACTTGGTTTTCCCAAGCAGTCACCCATCTAAGTACTGACCAGGCTCAAGGTTGCTTAACTTCGGTGATCGAGCGAGAACCGGTGTATTCAACGTGACATGGCTGTAAGCCCATAAATAATAAAACAGTATTTCTGATGACAACCAGCGTCATACTCTCTACCTTTGGAGAGGAACTCAGGCAAGGCTCAGCCAAAAGACAGAGTCTTGTCTTGGGAAAAATAGACAGGTGCCTAACCCTGACTTATGTAGAGTCTGTGGAATATTTTTAGTTGAGCTTAAGGTCTCAGATATCCCATAATAAAAATGGTCTTGTGCTGCATTCAGCCTCAATGGAAAGGCTAATAAATACCAAACTAGTGTCAAGTAATATCTGCATACACACATGCAAACAGACAGCCTTTTCAGGAGAGACACACAAACTTTGATCATTTTGATATTAGGCGTGCTTGATTATAATCCATATATTACTGAAGGAGGTGCTGAAAAGTGTGATGAAGAATGGATTGAAAAGATTCTGCTGTTTACAGTTTTCAAAAACTTGCACTTATCTTTTGATCATTTAAAGTCCCAGAAACATGGAAATAAACAAAACTAACCTTTTATTTTCTCAGTGGATTTAGATTTTTCAAGCAATGCCTTTCCACGAAGGAATTCTGAAAAAGGAAAAACAAGATACTAAATGTCAGTTTTATAGGGTCATAACCCACAAAAATAACAAACTGATATGACAAAAGAGGGATTTTCAAAAAAAATTTTATTGCCTTAATGATGTCACAAACTGTTGCCCCAGGTATTTTACGATTCTGTGATCAGGTTACTCTATATTATTGTATAAAGGCTGTTCACTTTTTAAATTTGTTGCTCTTGCCATGTTAAAGGAATCAAGCAGGTACAAAAATTTAAATACCTGGGAAGTATTTTGACAGAGGACGGAATGTGCGACACAGAGATCCATAGGCGAACTGGCATAGCAATAAGAAGCATTCCAGAAGTTGAGTAAAGTATTAAGAAACAGGACAATTTCACTAGAAACAAAGAGAGTACTGAACTGATATGTGACGTCAGTTCTTCAATATGGCAGTAAATGTTGGACAATATCTTCGGAGATAAAGGAAAAACCTGAAGCAGCTGAAATGTGGTTCTACAGAAGGATGCTGAGAATATCATGGATCGAGCATGTGAGCAATGATGAGGTTTTGGAAAGGATGGAAACGAAAAGGAAATTAATACTGAGCACCAGGAAGAGACAGCTAAAGTTCCTGGGACATGCAATGAGGAAGGAAGGCTTGGAGAACCTGATATTAACAGGCCAGGCAGAGGGAAAATGAGACAGGGGAAAGCAGCGGATAACATATTTGAAGGACCTGATCAGGTGGATGACGGAACGAGGTGTAACAGGAGAAAGCAATCTAAGAGCCACCAGGGATAGGGAGACGTGGAAAATCATGATCGGTTACATCTTGAAAGGACAGGGCTCATAAAAAAGATGAAGAAAGGAAGCAGAAAAAGAAGTGGGTACAGCAAACACATATAAAATAGCTCTACTGTGTTTGTGTGTTCACCTATGTAGGTAACTGCTACTGGTAATATCCCTTCTATTGCTGCAGAGGTGTCAGTTTCACTGTCGTATTGTTTAAAAATTATTATAAAAGTAGTTTTTAAATTTTTAATTATTAAAAAAAAGAATATTAATAAAAATCATAAAATGAAAAGATTTTTCTTCATACTTGTGTCAAATCAAAGCCAGTCTTAGTAAGTTTTGGAAGTACCTTATTGCAGTAGAATGGTAATGAAGCTGGACATTTAGACCATCAAGAGTGAGTTTAATCCTCACTGGGTATCCTATATTTGCGGCTTTCTGTCAAAACTAAGATGTAATTAATAAGTTTAGTTTGGTTTAATTTGTTTGTTTAATGGCATATCATATGGATCATTTAATGCTGGAGTTTTATTTTCTTGTGAGCTTTGGTATTCCCTGCCCATAATAATGTATTACTGATAATTTTTTATTCTTTTTACGTTAAAAATGTATTGCTGGTAATTATTTCTATATTTTACAGTTTTGATCCTAATTTGAGGGTTCACTCTTTGCCCATATCTGGGACCGTAACAGGTGCTATTAACCAGGATCAAGTGGACCTAGGAACAACAGCAATTAAGATGTGGTTCCACACTCCTCAAAACCTCCTGATCTTGCTGCCAGATGTAGTTTATCTTCATACCCAGGATAGTACTTAGTAAGCAAGAACTGAAACTTAAATGATTTTCTTTTTTTTAAATTATTTCCCTTCATAGTTCTAACTTATCAGTTTATATACTTTTATTGATTTATGTAAGTTTTGGTCGGTCAGTCAGTTTAGGGCAATCGTCTCTTTTGAGTCATGACTAACTAGACAGAACATTTTCCCACAGTAGGTTGTCATTTCTTTCTGCAGTAGACTGTAGTCTCACTATAAATAGTTATAAATAATTATTGAGCGATTTTATCATTGTGATATTTTTCCATTAGATCAAGTGTTATGAATATAGTAACTAAGGTCTGCAAATTGGAGGAGAGAGTTATCAATGATAATGTTTTGACTTCTAATCCATGCTTGTAATTATTTAGAAAATGTCATGCAAAAATAGAGAGGAGGAGGAGGTTCTTCATAAACTAACTGAATACATCTTAAAATTCATGAAGGGACAAAATATTCAAACATAAAAATGTTCCCCGTCTGAAATTCTGGGAGTTATTAGTTACACCATTTATATTTGAACTAGTGTACTTTGTTGTAGTTGTCACAGCATTTTGCCCAATATACTCTCCAGCTTTCTTCAGGTGTATATCAATCTGGGTAACCTAGAGGTAATTCTGAACTAAACCTTTTATTTAATCCATGACAGGCTGTTCTTGTTCCACTGATCATGTCTAAGAATGTTATCTAGTTCTTATTTTTATTTAGTACTGTTCAGTTATTGTGCACCCATCTCCAGTGAGAGCAAGTACACACTGCATAACTCAGTGATTGAACTTGCAATCACTATGTCACAAAATTCACAAACCATGCTTTAATCCACTAGGCCATTGTTTGTTGTCGTGATCTTGAAACTTTAAACCTAATCTGATGTCTAATTAAGCTGCAACTGCTTATTTCACTGGATGAAAAATCACCAAATTTAATTAAAAAATACAAACTTTCTGGTTAAAAAAGTACAACTTGAAAGATGCAGATTTTTTTTACTAACCCCAAATCTAAACTTATTTATAAATGGAACTTTGTTTCTGTGTGTGTGTGTGTGTGTGTATCCATTACCTATAGACTCCGAAACAGCTGAACCGAATTTCTTGAAAATTTACACAGTTGTACTATAAGCCTCTGCGAGTGTTCTTAGCTAGGTTTTGTGTCGAGGTAACCCCGATAAATATCAATAACCGAAAAATACATGTTATAGAAGGAGTGGTCCGATTTTAATCAAATTTGATACACTCATAGACAAAGACATAAGAAACGATATTCAAAAGTTTCAAGGTTGCAGTTCTTACAAAAGTGCAGAAAATTGATAATATATATATGTATAAATCGATACCAGGAAATCAAAATTTGACTTACATCTATTCATTTTTCTTTCAGTCTATGGTTTTGCTTTAACTGGAAATATTTTAGTCTTTTGTGCCAGCATCCAAAGAGACTGAGCTCCAGGACCATGGATTAGTTTTAAAGCTTTCATTACACCTGAGCAATGCTGGGCTATACTGCTAGTATTTTAATAGATAACATTTCTGTTATCTATTAAAGAATTACGTATCAACAAGATATGTCATATTTTCCTTCATTCAAAACTACAAATAAACTTACTGCTCTTACAAGCAATAACATCTTAATATTTTAATTTAAACTTACCATCCATAGATTCTTGATATCGTTGAAGGTGAAAAAGACATTGGCCTTTGCGTAAACTGAGTTTAATGTGAAGATGATCTGGAATATGTTGACAGAGAAATGTCTGCTGTATATCTGCAAGACAGTCCTAATGGAAAAGAGAATTTAATAACAGGAATTTAATTAAAGCAGCATATTATCTCTGTACCATAACAATTGTTAGATTTGTCTATATTTTTTTTTGATTATTGGCAACACTTATTAAAACAGTGGATCCAAAATGGTACAGTGGAAGAGCATAACAGGTGAGACGGAATGATTGAAAGACAATCAAAGATTTAGAAAAATTTAATGTTTTTTCCTAAATAAATCCTCGGTATTGTTTGTAAATTTCTATCAATAGGTATTTTTATACTTTTATAGTGATTTGCTTTTACACTATTTACATTGTTCGAACAGTTTCCCTCATCTTTGTCATATTCACAATGTATATCACCTGAAGAATGCCAGAGCATACAACAATGGAAACATATTAAATATGACAATAAAGATGAAGACAATAGTTCAAATAATGTAAATAGTTACAATACCACATCTCAGAAATATAGAGAGTGATTTCTTTCTGTTTGGAGTTCACTATTTGCCTATAGCTGGGACTCTAACAGTTGCTACTACCACGAGTCAAGGTGGGCCTGGGAACAACAGCAATTAAGAGATGGTTCCACACACCTAAAAACCTTCAATGTCCCAATCAGAGCTATTGCTGCCAGAAGGAGTTTACTGCCATACCCAGGACTATTGTTGAATTGTTTATGATAACATTCCAACGACAAGACCATATAGTAAACAACCTAAGAAATAGGAAGATTAAATCAGAGAAGACATCAGAATCACTCCTGACCAGTAAAAGTCTTTAAGTTGTTATCTGTTCACCACTGCTGTACCTCACCCGGTTCACACTCCACCCACATCTATTGAACAGGTGAAGAGGCTCATCCCTTGTTCCTTATTTAGGATGTGGTTTCCGGCTTTCTCTTTTCCAATCTATTGACTTTTATGTAGCCCCCTGCACACCAGTGGCCTTACCGCCTTGCTTGGGGTGATATGATTAAAAAAAAAAGAAAAAAAAAAGGGTATTGAACCTACAACTCTTTGGGTCAAGTCACTGGAACTAACCAACACTCATATCCACTGGGCCATGTGTGCTTGAGTTGAGTTAAAAGGAAATAACTACATGACATTAGATAGTAGCATTGCACATGGAATGAGAATGATGTACCTTTTTGAAATAAAAGGTTTGGTTTGAAATTCCAAGCACCTGAAGAAGGCAGGAGGGTACAACAGCCGAAACATGATAAACATGGCAATCAAGATAGAGACAAAAGTCTAAACAATGTAAATAACCTAATTTTGAAAGCTGTTGGGAATAATGTGTAAACTTGTATGACTAACACCTCAACATAAAGCTACTAAACTCTATTAAAGCTATCTTTTTTTCCTTTCCAAATAATGTGTGTGTGTGTGTGTGTGTGTGTGTAACCCTCCCTATTTTAATAAAGACCATTGTGTATGTGTATGTATATCTCCTTGTCATGCTCATTGAGAGAAGGACAATAGCAATGAAATATCAGCTCAGTTCATTCTCTTTACTACCAGCTATTAAACTTTACTACCAGTTATGAAAGCTTTTTGCTCTTTAACAGTGCCTTATTATTTTGTTTGTAATAATTAAATTGTTGTGTAGAGAAGTGTGTGTATTTTATATCTATAAATATATATATATATATATATATATATATATATATATATATATATATGTTTTTCTAAGAGAACAGTAGGAGGTTTGAGACGCTGTTACAAGAAATGGTGTCAGCATTTATTTTCCGTGATTCTGTATTTCCTTTTATTGTATCTCTTTGTCCTTTCTTTTTCTCTTCTTGCTTTCTATTCGGGTTTTGTTTCCCCTTTTTTTCTTTCTTCTTTTCTCTTTTTTCCTTTCGCTTTTTCCCCTTTTTTCTCAGCCTTTTTTTCTCTTCTTTACATTAATCAATTGTCTATCTTTTCTTTATCCTTGCTTTCCTCTTTCTTTGGGGTTCTTTTTTGAATGAACGAGAAATTTTCGTAAATAATTGTTACAAATGTCTATACTAATATGGATATGTGAGTGTCTATGTAAAATTAAATAAAAGAAAAGAAATTTTTTGGGGTGGGGGGATATTTTGAGGACCAACTGTTGTACCATTTGGGTCTGACGAGCTGTGATAATAACATCAGGATGCAGTGAAATATGTATTACCCATTGTATTAATCTAAAAATCTTCTATAAATTATATTACTCTGTTAAATTAAATAAATGAATTTAACATTGAGTTCTCTTGAGTTCGTCTCTATTGGAATTTACCTGGATTGTATACCAAGTGTACTATGCTGTGTGTATATATATATATATATATATATATATGATCCTCTCAAATATTTTGCCAGGATTTTTCATGGCAGAAGTACACATTTATATATATATAATTATGCTTTACAATATATGTTGTATTGAGCACTTTTTTAAAAAAGTAAATGCCGGAGAACTCAGAATTCTAAAACTGTTGGTTCTCTTCACCTGGATATATAACACATCACTCAATAAATCCTGGGCAAACTATAAAACGACAACTTTTAGGCTAAATCTGACTTCATTCACCAATATAGTCTCCTTCTAGGGTGATACACTGATTCCAGTGCTTCTCTAACAATTCAATGCATTTTTTGTAGAATGATTTAACTTTGGCCGCAAAATATGCCTCAGTTTTTGATATCCCTTTTTCATTGGAGACAAATCTCTTTCTCAAAAGCATTCTTTTGAAATCTGCAAACAGCCAGTTGTCACTAAAGGCCAGATCTAGATGCGAAAGCAACTCAAAGTGCAATTCATGTAGTTTTGCCATCGTTGCAATCAACTTGTGACACAGTGCATTGTCTTGGTGAAAGATCACTTTTTTCTTCTTCATTTGTGGACATTTTTTGGTGATTTCTTCGTTTAAATGTACCAGCAATGCTATATAATATTTGCTATTGATGACACTTTTTTCTTAAGATAATTGATGAACAAAATATTTTGCACATCCCAAAAAACAAGAGGCCAAAACCTTGCCAGCTGATGTTTGCGTCTTTGGTCGCTTTGAACGATTTTCATCTGCTGCTGTCCAATCAGCCGACTGCCAATTTGACTCTGGAGTGAAGTGGTGGATCCATGTTTCATTCATTATCACATATTTATGCAAAAGCTCCTTCCTGTTACATTGAAACAGTTGTAAACAATGCTCTGAAACGTCGACATGTTACTGTTTTTGATCGACTGTGAGCAAATGCGGCACCCACTTTGAACACAGCTTTCTCATTGACAAATGCTCATACAAAATAGTGAATACACTGCCTTCTGATATGTTCAACTCTTCTGCTATCTCATGCAACTTCAATTTATGATCAGTTAAAATGAGTTTGTGGATTTTTTTGGTGTTTTCCAGGACAAACGCAGATTTTAGGCGACTTGAGAGTTCAGCATCATTTGTCTCTGTATGACCGTGTTTAAAGTCAGCATAGCACCTCTTAACTGTTGTTTTCAAAGGAGTAGGTGTCCAAATAACGCTTATCAAACCATTGCTTTGCTTGAACAGTATTTTTTTCCATCAGAAAGCAATGCTTTATCAACAGACGAAATTCAGATTTTTTCATTGTTTTGAAAATTTGCAACAGTAAATTTGTTACTAATAATTTGATTGGGCCCAAATTTTGTCATGTGCCATTTGAAGGTTAGTACTTTATAAAAATTGAATGGATTTTGTATTAGTGGCACCCTCTATGTCAGGCCCAGGACTTATTGAGTGATGTGTTATATCTATATATATATATATATATATAGAGAGAGAGAGAGAGAGAGAGAGAGACAATAGTTATTATTAGTGTTATAATAATAACATAAGGGACAGCAACTCCCATGTTACTAGTATAACCCTAATAATAACTATATCTTTTTCTCTCTCTCTCTCTCTATATATATATATATAGAGAGAGAAAGGTTTGTGATATAGGCTTGATTAAAACCTCATTTAGACTGAAGGTCGAGAGGTCTAAGACATGCCAGATCACATGGTAGCTTCCCCTAAGTGGATAGGGGTCGCAAATTCGAATCCTGCCAAATGACATATATTCGTAATAAAAATTTATTGTAAATAATCAGGCCAGCAGATATAAATATATAATACTGTTTAATTAAAAAAAATATATAATAACTGTTTAATTAAAAACAGAATATCTACTTAAATACGAGTATTGATGAAAAAAAAAAATAATGTTCAAACAAATCATTATATATATATATATATATATATATATATATATATATATAATAGTTGTTGCATAATCCCATACTTGCACATTTCTTGTCCTTATAACTTTATTTCTTTCTGTTCAAGGCAATTCATTCATGTGTCAGAAGTGGCATTCCAGTGTCCTCTCTGATTAGGTTAACTTATCTCCCTTCTGATTCAGTCAATTAAGTGCCATACGTGATACACGCTTGGGCGATCATGTCTTGAAAGTGACATGACTGACTAGGCAGAAGATTATCCCACAGTAGGTTGCCATTGCTTTCTGCGGTAGACTGGTTGCCAACCAAGGCTATAGAACCCAATCTGTCCTGTTATTTGACCCATAACTGGAAGGAAGAGATGGATTAATACCTTTCCCAAGGATATTTGCGTGTAAGTGAATTTGTCTGGAATTCGAACTCGGCCCTTCTGATTACATTGTCAAAACAGTTTAGACTTCTTATTAGGGTAATTATATCAGTCTTCACATTTGGCTATGATGCTCATGTTGTCAACATATTTAAAATGTGTACATCGTTATTGTTATGTCGCCAAGTATAAATGAATAACTCAACAACAGAATCAGAATATAAGTTGTATTCAGCGGAAAGACGGTTAGTATGTACAGAAGTGATTAGTAATATTTACAATAGAAAGATACAAGAGTCCAATCCGTCGTAAGATGTGTGCATACGTGATTACTTCCGGTACGCCACTGGAAGTGTGACTAACTCTTCACTGACTCGCACTGACTCTTCAGTAACTCATTAGAGACTCTCAAGTGACTCTCTACGATTCTCTTGTAGAGAATCCACCATTGCTATATATAGCAATGGGAACAATCCATTTGTAGTCAAATAGGAGCGGCGCCCTAACAGTTATCTGTACCATTTCAAATACAAAACGAATCATGATGTACTGACTTACCTCATACTCAGAAAGATGGTAAAGAGCTGCTGATCGGTTAGAGTAACCCAGTGAAAGTTGCTCACATTCAAAAGGCGCCAATAATAAACTCTGAAAAACAAAACAAAATATATTTATATTAGATGAACACTTTGTAATAATTTTTAATAATTTAATAATTTTAATTTTATAATTTAATAATTTAATAATTTTAATAATTTTAATAATTTTAATAATTTCTGCAGAGTTTACTTAACAGATTTTAATTAGTTACAAAGATACAGCATTATATACTTTTAGTCATTGTTCATCCCACGGATCCAAGTACACACTGCCTGGCCTAGAGATTGAAATCCAAATTACCATGTCACCAAATTCACAAACCAATGCAATAATCAATGAGGCTAATGTTAGGTTATTTAACGTTGAATTTGTGAATGTAAGGATGGTGTAATGGATAGTAACTCAGAATGAGAAATTGGTGAGTTGGGTTCGAATTCCAGTTAGTTTTGTTACATTAATTTAAGCACATCAATAGGGTGGGGCAGAAATACCCACCAACATAATGGTAAGACATTGCCAATAATGTCTTACCATTATGTGGGGGGTTATTTCTGTTGCATCCTGTGAGAAAAATATGACTCCATCTCCACCCATCATCCACTTATGGGTTTCATGTTTAGAAAGTGTATCTGGAAAAATCATTAATTCTCAAAAAATTGTTAATGTAATATTCACTTGAAAAAAAAATTTTTTTGCAAGCCAAAAAATGCTTCAAATTTAAATAACCCTCAAAAGGTTGATAAGTCATAAAAATCAAATCAAACTAATGCTGAACTATTTTATGAGGCACCCAGTGAAGTACAAATGCACTACTCAGTCGTAATAGCTAGGTTGATTGATTTTATGACCTGTCAACCCTTTTTGGGTTATTTAATGTTGAATTATTGTATGAGACACAAATTCAGGAACAAACACAAGGCTTAGTGGTGACAGTCAACTGTGGCGATTGTGGAACTCTGAAAGTGGGGGGGGGGCACTAAAGAGCTGAGAATTTTTCTAGGGAGAAGGGGGCAAGCTCAAGAAAAGTCTTCATTTTCATACTACCCCACTATCGTATACACAACTTAGGAATGAGTTTAAGTATGTTACTTCACTAAATTAAACGGAATACATTTTCATTCATAATAGTGGAGTTCTCATCTATTCTTGCTCTCTTTTCCACTCTCCAAGCGGTTGGAACACAAAAGAGGTTAATTTCAAATCAAAATCAAAGGGTTAATACTAACGTCAATTGTATGATTTGTCTGCTCTGGCTCTTTTTTTCCTCTACAAAACTTTTTTAAAGCACAAAAAATAAATGCAGGAAAAAAAAATAAATATGAAAATAAAATAATTCAACGAAATCAATCCAAATGCTATGGTGCTCACAGCTGTACAAAAATCAGTCAAAAATTAATTTATGTTTATGGTTATGTCTTGAAGGCTGTCAGAATGCATTGAGTAAAATAAAGGAAGGTAAATAAGTGTTTGCGTATTACCTAAATATTAAACATTAATATTTCGAGATCAAAATCTCATCTTCAGAATGGCAGAGAAGCTTTTGTCTGTCCGAGTGTGTTCTCGGCCTTTCAAAGAATGGCTATTCCTGGCTGGCTGTCTGCTGCTGCTGTTGTATGTGTATGCGTATGTGTGTGTATTCTAGTTGGGGCCTTTTTGGTCTGATGATATCAGACTGCTTGTATGTGTGGTTTATCTTAGTGTGACCTGACCGTTCGTAATTTATGTTTTCGGCAAAGTCCAACTGTATGATCAAGCTACTTTGAAATAAGGAAATAATTTAAATATTTCTCAATGACTATATGACTATTAAGTCTCTTTCCCTCTTTAACAATATGTCTATTTCTATCTATCTGGTTGTTTTATTTTGTTAGTTTTTCTTTTAAACTGGTTTCTGAATGTGTCCTTAAAAAGCTAAATGAAACAGAAAATGCAGAGGGAAAAGTGGTGAAGATCAAACTTATCAAAATCAGAGACTGATCAGTTTCATAAAATTTTCAAGGTTATAAAAGTGGGAAGTCTAACCAAGGAACCAGACAAAATTGGGTTGGGGGCTGGGCCCCTTGTGGCCCTCTTGCAGAATCACCACTGACAGGCAACCAGAAGAACCATTACCCCAATACTAAGGCACATTTTTATTTCTTTTTATAATCATTTCACCCCTAGCAAGGCAGAACTTTCAGTGGTGCACAGGGGTTTACAGAGAGAGAAAAAAACAGGGTATGATGAATAGCTAAGAAAGAATAGGAAAATGGGAATTGGGGAGGTAGATGAGATTTAATGTTTTGAAGACTGTAACTATCAGGGAAGCAAGTATATGGAAGTTCCATAGGTAGGAAGTGTGAGAAAAGAAACTGTTAGAGTGGAAGTGACAATTACATTTGGCTATTTTGACAGTAAAAAAGTGAGACCTTGAAGATACACTGGTATTGCAAGTAAATTCATGTGGTCAGGGCATGAGGGAAAGAAACTCATCAGAGTAAAAGTCATAAAAATATTTGTAGAAAAGACAGAGGGAAGCCACATCCCACTGGTGAGAAAGTGACTGAGGGCAGGCTTACAAGTAAGGATCAACTGTTGCAGATCTGCCTTTGTTTTACAAGTAATATTTGCTGTAAGCATTTAGTGACGGATGTGCGTTGTGGTGCAGTGGATATCGGCTCGGAAAGAGAAATCAGTGATCCGAGTTCAAATTCCAGTTGAATACCCTGCATTCACTTAAGCACTGATACCCTTGGGAAAGGTATTAATCCATCCCTTCCCTCCAGTTATGGGTTAAATAACAAGGGTAGGACTTGGGGACCCTGCCCTTAAAAACAAATCCCAATGAATCTTGATACTCGAAAAGAAAAAAGTATTACTAGACACAAAACTTATATAAAAACAACAATTGTTGAAATAAAAAGGTATTACCAGCAATATATAAATAAAATTTAGTTGGCAATAAATGACCCACCGAGGTTGATATGCCATAAAAACAAAACAGCCAACCAACCAACAAGCAATATTTGTGTTAAACTTATTTAAAACAATGAAACATAAATTTAGTATTTTCTCTGAATTTTTATTCCATTTTAACAAAACAGCCAGTTGTTCTTTTTACTCCAGCTTCCAATTCATAAGCATATACAAGATTCAGAATAGCCACCAGTTGTGAATCATGCAAAGATTTGACACTGCACCCAATTACATGGAAGTATCACTTACTTTTGTATAGAGTTCCATGGCAGCAAGAAATTGTTTCTTTTTAAATAGGACATTTCCCTCCTGTCGAGCAGAGATAGATTTCTTCTCAGATTTTCTATTCAACTCATTGCAATGTTCAAAATAGGCTTGAACCCAAGGAACAGTCCTAGAAATAAATAAAGCATATAACTATATAAATAAATAAGGCATATAACTATATAAATAAATAAGGCATATAACTATATAAATAAATAAGGCATATACTTATTTATATAAGTATATGCCTTATTATTTATTTATACAAACAATAAAGCATATACTTACATAAATATAATGCAAGATGATCTTAAAGAATTTTTTGTTTTATTGGTTTTTCTAACCTTATTTTTTGTTACATTTTATTGTGACATGCATGTCATTTTTTTATTTTCTGTAACAATTAAGTAAGCAAAAATGGATTAGACCATTCTCGAAAGATGTTCATCGTCACATCATAATGCATAAACATTAAAAAAAAAAATAAAATAAAATAACAAATCCAACTATGTCTCTTTGTTAACCAAATACTGATTTCTTGTAAAAATGTTTTTCGAAGTTATTCCTATCATTAATGATTTGAAATTGTTCTCTGGACAAACTAGGTTCTTTAAATTTTATTTTGATTAAGTTCTTGGAGCAGGTGGAGTGACTTCAAAATTATCTGGAGAGATACCAGAGTGATGGACACCCTTTTCTTTTCTTTATTTTTTAAAAACTTTCTTGCAAAAATAGGGAGCATACTATTATCAAAGTAATTTTGTTTTTTGTTATGCAAATACAGGTCAGCTTATGGCTGTCAGAACATTTCTTGAAATTGCTTAAAATATATGATTGCACCTCCCTATATGGTGCTTATTATGGTGTAATCACAAGGAAAACCCTATCTTTCATCCTCATATCTTTCTATACATGAATTCCAGTTTTACTTTGTTGCAGTGCTGCTCCTAGTTACTCTAAAAGTAGTGACTACAATATTTGCACGTGTAACCAACGGGTAAATTTCAAGAAAGTGATATTTTATATTTTTGTTTGTATATATTTGAGTAACAAGGGAGAGAAAATATACTAATATGCATGTAAAAGAATGAAGACACAAGAAGTTAGGAAATGTTTGGGCAATAAACGTGTGTCTGTATATAGGAAAGTGCAAGGAAGGATGTCTCCATGTCAGAGAGGTCCTGGTGGGTGCTGTTGCTACAGCATGCTGGGCAGTGAAAACATGAAACACTGAACATGTTTAGTTATGAATCTCGCCAGAAATTTGAACAAGTGTTATTGATCCTATCATAGTGTATATAAAGAGACTTTTGTCTGAATCCTCAGTAAGAATTATTACTTCAACCAAGTGCCACTGATGTCCACACAATTTAAAAATTAAGGACCTCTTAACATGAACACAAAATTACAACTTATTCACTCACTCAATATTATATTCACTCAAAGGACGTTTTTCAAGACATATCCTTTGAACTCATTTCAAAACAACTTTTTCAACAAACTGTTTTGTTAACATGCCTTTTGCTTAACAGTAAAAGGGAGAGAATTTATTCACACATAAATATATGAACTTTGCATTTAATACATTTTTGTTCCCTATTTACTCTCTCCACATAATTTTCAGAACTTGTATATTTTACGATATAAATTTTATGTTTTATTACTAAATATCAGGAAATTCTTTGTTTATTATTTTTCGCTTGTTGTTTGTTGTCAATTGCTAAATGTTTAAAATTAATAAGTGATGAATAAAAAAAGCTGTATTCACTACAGGTCGCAGAGTCTGATTGCATAGCTCCACAAGAAAAAAATGCCCTCTCAGGAGATAAATTTATCAGTAGCAAGTACTGTCACAAAAGTCCAGTTTTAAATGTAGAAACGCATGCGTGTGGATAGATACAAAAAATTGCCTACATCTGTAACCCCCTGCACAACAGTGGCAGTAAAATGCCTTGATTGGGACGACACGTTTATAAAAAAAAATATATATATAACTGAGGCGTTGAAGCTGGACAGTGGACGTGAGTATGATTTTCTAACTTTAAAAATGTTCAAGTGAAGACCTTTTATTTATTTATTTTTTTACACTCTTTTTTGTGTAGGAAAGTAATAATACATCTGGTTGAATACGGAAACATGGGAATCATTTAAGTTAACATGGCACGAGGAGGAAATCTCAGGTTTAAAAAAATAATTTTTAGATGCACATTGAATTTATAATTTTTTTTTGCATAATTAAAATATTAAAAAAAAAACCTACAAGACCAGATTTTTCTTAAGAATGAACCCCATTCTTTCCTGGTCGCCGTCCAACTTCTTAAAATCCTGCAAACTTCCATTTTCTATGAAACTTTCGAGTGTAGCATCTAAGAAAACTTGCCAGTTTCCAATGTTGTCCTTCGCGGCCATAATCTGAAAGCGACTAGACACCGGCGGTGTTAACTTAAATGCTTGTCACCCCACCCAAAGTAAAACAAGTAGCACCTTGTAGAAATTCCACCTGTATAACATCTTTGGTACTCTATTGGCCAAAATAATGCTTTAAATTTTTTTCAAATTTCCTAGATAAAGCTGAATAATACAAATTGTCATTATTAATATTTTTTATTTGCTTTTCTTTCATTTAAAGGTTAGAAGAAAAATCAGTAGCAATTTAATACCGCCAACATTTTTTTTTTCAAATGGCACGGGATATTAGAAACGTTTTTAGGGTAATTCTGTGTGGTTGAATCCGAAAGTGTACCTAATTCTTTCGAATTGGTTCTACCTTCCAAGGTATTGAACATCAATAAATTTCAATGATTTATCTTCTTGCCCTCTCTATCCGTCACTGTGTTTATGTTAGGGGAGATAATTCAAACCAAAAAACAATTCTTCAAATATCTTTACTACAGAAAGAAAGAACATTACTTCCGGACAAGAAGAGTAACGAGATAACTTGCCGATTGATTTTGATCCATTTTCACCAACCTGCATCCAGTAAGCTGAGAAAAAAATAAATATTGTTTGTATTTAAAACACAGTTGCTCTTTTATTTTATATTCTTTGTTTATCCTATCAGTCTGGGATATAACAGTTTACATTCCTTAAAATTGTCTATTTCGATTAAGGAGAAACTTTAAATACCGTTGTTCTTGTTACAGATACAAAAATGGAAGTATAGAGGCCAGAGAGCTCCAGCTAATCTGTTGCTACCAGTCTTGCAGAGAGGATTTATGTATTAAGCTATGTCAGTGACCTTGTAGTAAACAAAACTAATTCTAGTTTTAAATATTCAAATTTGACTCATTGTTAGAAATAAACAAATTTTCTCAAATTTACAAACTTTGCTTAACACACACAAAACTTGCGAAATTTCACACCTCGACGCGAAATCTTTGTCGTCCGATGGAAAGGCCAGAATCACATCCGGGAGTGAATTCCCAAACGAAATAAAAGACGAGCAAAAGCGGCTCTCGTCAGAGAGTTAAGAGATGACGAGCAATTAACACGTACCCTTGACAAACGTAAAGCGATCGTTATTATTATTGTCTCTATCTTTCTCTATCACCGGCTTTTTCTCCATCATTCACCACTCACCTCCTGCCTTTTCACCATTTACTGTGAGCCATAACTTCAAAGGCACTCATACTCAAAGATAACGCTCACACAAACGTTCCTGCCTACGTACACATAAACTCACTCGTGCAAGGACTACTACGAACTCTCTTGATACCCTTAACCTCCTAATACTATTTCTCTTGGAACGTTTAACTTCTACTAATTCATGTTATTCTTTTCTATCAATAAATTTTTATTCAAACATGCAAAAGGTATACTTTTATTCTTCCACAAATCCACACATTCCAATCAACAATCTTCTGATGATAACGAAAAAATCCTAAGTTTTGGGGAGTTTGGTTATGTATGACACAAGGCCGATTCAATAAACATTAACCATCTCCCTATAACTTCAACCTAATGTCTCTATATTTAAAGTATACAAAACTTTAATCATGAATTCTAAGTGTAAATGGTGCCCCAATGTTACATATGTGATGAATACATTGTAAAAGATAGTTTTAATGTTCGAGATTTCACCAGAAGAGCATATCAAGCTTACTTTTGTGTGAAGATTGGGAGAATCAAGATAAGTCATGGGCTTCTCACTAAGTTTGTAAAGCTCCTTATTTTACTTTGTGCATTTATTTTTTTTTTTGCTATAGGATACAAATCCTATAGCATCCATTAACTAACTCAAACAAAAAAGTAAAATTGCACACCCGCAAAATGGTTCAAAACGACTAAAAACATTTTGGAAAAACCCAGACCAAGGCAAATTTCACAAGTCAGTGTGAAAAGCAAGATTATTGATTCTGATTGGATAGGAAATAGCAAATTGATCTATAACACCCGTCGATTTTTTTCACACCTAGAAAATGGGTATGCTGTGAAAACCGGTCACATGACTAAAATCCACTACTTAAACCACAACCCTTGACCGTTCAAATCAGTCCGACATGGGAGCGAATCCGAAGGACCTGGTCGCAATGTGACTAAAGAAAATTTAATTTGCCGACCCGGACGTAATGGCGCGTTACATATTCGTTTTTCCTCTACTTCCAGTTTTCCTTTCTTCGTTTTCACCCACAAACAGTCTAAGAAATCAATAAAATACTTCAACGGACTCCGATAAGTACAATCTCCCCCAAATTACTTGACTTTCCTTTTCACTTTTTCTCCGGCCATAAAAAGGAAAAGAACACAGACTTTTATTAGCAAACCTTTTTAATCTTTTTACATATGCACATTCTGCTACTATCAACTCTGAACTTTGATTTTCTGTGGAACATTTAAATACTTACATTTCTCTTTGAACAATTAACTACATGCATTTTCTCTATGGACATTTTATTTTTTTTCCTACAACTTTGTTATTCAGTTAATAAAAAATTTACCTTAATGCACAAACGAAATATTTTATCCTTCCACATTTCAACATCCAACCTTCAACCTTCAACCTTCTGATGCTTAAATTGTGGGGACTTCGGTTGTATTTGGCACAAGGCCAATTTGACAAGGATCTCTGAGGCCTCTACATTGCTTTGACTCAAACTTGATCTTTGCAATTCACCAATATTAGTCTCACCTTACCAACCACTGATTTGTTCTTCATTATCTGTGCATCTTTGTTGAATATAAAATTTTAAGTTATTATTATAAAATGTCGTTTGTTGCGTCAATTGTCTTCAATACATAATATTACAAAATGTGTGCGGAGTTAAGTTTATCAGTTTCCGCTACGTTTGATTACCAACTCCGACGTCCGCCACATATTAATTGGTAACCCCGACGTTTCGCTACTAGACCCTGCAAAATTTGAAGGATTCATTTTCAGTTTATGGAAAATTATTTTTTCATATACATATATCAAAAAATAATTTTCAATAAACTGGAAACTTTAGCTCAGAATTTTCACCCACGTTCGTATGATAGTATCTAGAAGCATGTCCATTCAATACTACCTTCATTACGCGATTTGAAAGGAACAGCTGGATTAGGTAAAATAAGTGTTCGGTTATACCATAGCCTTGTAGCTTGCGTAGAAGGCCACAATGCCAAATTCTGTCAAATGCTTTGGAGATATCTAGTGCAAAAGCTCAAGCTTCGTCGTTCATATCGAGAGCCTGGTATATATACTTTGTGATGGTCGTTAGCATATCAGCAGTAGACCTGGTAAAGCGGAAACCATACTGCTTATCGGAGAAGAGGCCGTGGGCTGCCAGATGTTGAACCACTTCAGCATTGATAATAGCCTCGAACACTGCCAAAAATCAGTAGGAGGCTGATATGGCGATAATTAGAGGAGTCTGAGAGTTCTCTAGAGTTCTTAAATACATAGGAGGACTTCTAGCAGGCAGGAAAACAAGAAGCAGAGAGGTAGTAGTTGTAGATTTTGGAGAGGACAGAGGAAAGTTCATGGGGCACATTTCTTCAGGACAATGATTGGGATTCCGTCACCTCCGCTCGCCTCATGAGGGTCAAACTTTGAAATTATGTTAGAGACCAGCGAGGGGGTAACCTCAGTTTAACCTCAGTTCTAGGAGGTAAGTCGGGTGCGGATACCCCAGACGAATCAAATGTTGAGTTGGTGGAGAATCTGCAGGCAACGCATTCAACCTTGGCCACTGAATATGTAAAAACTTCAAATTCATTGGTTACAGAAGGAATTGAGGTCTTGCTGTTATTTAACACATTTTAACAGAGCCGCCAGTAGTCTTTGGAGACGAAGTTGCGGGTTACTCTACGCTACTTTATTCTTTCAGAAAAAACACAGATTGGAAGATATGCTTCGCTTACATGCGCAGAAATACATATTTGTTATTCTGCTTTTGGTCGTCGAGCAGTCAACATCCGGTTTATATAGAAGAGTATAAGAAACACGACAAGTGGCGTTTATGTATTGTTGGGTCTAAACGAAGTTTAACCCTCTAGGGCCATTTGTATCATATTTGATACAGTATGAAAACAAGCCTTGAAAGAAATATTTTCCTGAAAAATTTTTTAAGAGAAATATTTTATAAATTTCAAATGAAAGCAGTACTGACTGCTCAGTCAATGAATACCAAATGTTTCCTTATAGGGAAATACCAAATGTTTCCTTATAGGGAAATACTGTATCAAATATGATACGAATGGCCCTAGAGGGTTAAAGTGTGTATTGTTGCACAGTGGTGGCAACTTTGCTTGTATCTCCAGTGGTAATTCAGTGATTTTATGGGAACACTACATGTGTGTAAAGATTGTTATACAAAAACTGTTATGATGATTATAAGTAAATATGTGTGGATTTTGAAACGGTTAACCTTTTAGGGTAGCAAGTTGGCTTTATCAAGTACTCATGTTTCTTTATGGGACAGCAGGGCCAACGGTTGGTACTTGGAAAAGAAAGATTGGCCTATTTGTGAAGAACTTGTGGGAACAAAAAATGTTATAAATGAATCGCTGGTTAAACGTAATTACGTCATTCAGCTCCCAGTATAAGTTGGGCTTAATGAAACAATTTGTCAAGGCATTAGATCAAAATGGCGCACACTTCAGTTATATCTGCTCAGAATTTCATGGCGTGAGTAATGAGAAACTGAAGGTAGGAAGTTTTGGAAAATGTTGTCTCCCACATGACGGAGATTTCGGTTGCTGCGTGGACTTCTCTTGCTGCAGTTGTGAACGGTTTCCTAAGAAAAATAAAGCGGGTAACTACCAAGAAAATTTCACTAGAAACAAAGAAAAGAGTGCTGGATTGCTATGTGATGTCAGTTCTTCAATACGGCAGTGAATGCTGGACAATATTATCCAAAATGAGTACAAAACTTAAAGAAATGTGGTTCTACAGAAGGATGCTGCGGATATCGTGGACTGAGCATGCAAGCAACGATGAGATGTTGGAAAGAATGGCAACAAAAAGGAAATTAATAGTGAGCATCAGGAAGAGACAACTGAAGTTCCTGTGTAGAAGGTTGGTGGGTCCATTACTAATTTAGATTTACGAGTCGACTCGACGTAACTGGGGTCATGAATTAATGCAGGATTTAAGAAAGACGAAAAGGCGAAAGTAACCAGAAAAACAATATATTAACAAAGGTTACATAGGGTTGAGAGCATGCTTAAAGGTAAGGAAAGAAAAGTTCTTTCCCTTTATCTGGACATAAACGGAAAAATGTTCGGTAGAAAGTTATTTTATGTAAAGTCCAGTTTGAATGAAAGTTAATGTACATAGTGTTAATGTCGGTTTCTAATTGGAGGTTTTTAGTGTTGTGTGTGCATGCTGGTGAGAAGTAAAAATGCGCGTGTGTTTGTGTGAGTTAGGGAAACATGTCTGCTCTTGCCCGGGACAAAATCCTAACTAGCGTACCACGTAACGTTCCCCGCTTTTATTGGCATTCGTTTACGCGGGAAACTAAGTTATCACGCGAACGCTGAATGACCATGTGTGTGTGTGCGTGGGTGTGAATGTATCAAACCCTACACCTGGGACATGCAATAAGGAAGGAGAGCTTGGAGAATCTGATACTGACAGGCCAGATAGAAGAGGAAGGCAGCGGATAACATATTTGCAGGGCCTGATCATGTGGATGACGGAACGGGGGTTGAGAGGTGTAACAGGAGCAAACATACTAAGAGCCACAAGAGATAGGGAGACGTGGAGAACCATGATCGCCTACGTCCTGAAAGGACAGGGCACATAGAAGAAGAAGAAGAACTACCAGAAACTAGTCGAAGTGATGATAAAAATATAACTTCTGAGCTCTTAGAACAAGAAGAAGTATAAAAACCCACTAGCTGTTTTGCAATTTAGATTCTCTAAAAACTTTCGTGATGTAAGCGAAAATAGGGAGAATTCTTCCACCAAGATATCAAGAGTAGAGAAATGTTACAAAGCCGATGGTACGTCTTACACAACGACCGATTACTGCTGGAGCCTTATGCGTGATTGAAATTAAAAAAAACTCACGAAAGGAAGTCATAAAGAGAAGCTTCCTTTGGATGAATTATTAAAGTGCGTTGTGGTACAGTGGATATCGGCTCGGAACGAGAAATCGGAGAGCCGAGTTCGAATTCCAGTTGAATCCCTTGTATTCACTTATGCGCAAAATACCCTTGGGAAAGGTATTAATCCGTCTCTTCCTTCCAGTTATGGGTTAAATAGCAGGACAGATTGGGTTCTATAGCCTTGGTCGGCAACCAGTCTACCGCAGAAAGCAATGGTAACCTACTGCGGAATAATCTCCTGCCCAGTCAGTCATGTCTCTTTCGAGACATGATCGCCCAAGCGTGTATCACGTATGGCACTTAACTGACTGACAATGACATGGACAGCTTGCGATGTTGGGCTTCTAAGACAGTACGTTGAATAGATTTAAATTACATATTTTGCTAGTTTATTTTAGTTTGAAATTTAATTTGAAACCATATTTTTCTTTTATAAGTTTTAATTTCCATTAATCTCTTCTCTTGAAGAAACTACCGGAAATATTCTGACTTTTCTGTCTTCATTGTTAAAATGATGGCGCACACTTCAGATATAACTGAAGTGTGCGCCATCTTGATCTAATGCTTGGATAAATTGTTTAATTAAGCCCAACTTGTACTGTTAGCAGGATGACGTAATCACGTTTAACCAGCGATCCATTTATGACATATTTTGTTCCCACAAATCCTTGATAAAGCATGATATTAGTAAATATCATGTTTTAATTATTCATATAAAATCAAGAAATTTAAATAAAAGTGTACATTTCTTTATTCAACATTGTGTGGAAGAATTAAACAAAAAGGAAAAAACAAAACAATTTTGCTAAATTTTATATAAGGGAGGTAACTCTAAAATTCCACCTTGAATAGTAACCCTTGATTTTGGAACTCTCGAGTGGGGAAGAGCAAGGGTATGAGGTGACTCTTGGTTTGATTTTTTGTCAGCCTATTGGACAATAAATTTCAGAAGCTGTATCCTTTCCGGTAATAAACTACAGTTCAATTACCAATTAATAGCATAATAGAAGTGTTCTTGTTGAAATATTTATGCACCAGTAACAAATTCGTACCCCCCCTAAAAAAAATTGATTTTTCACTTTCATAGCAATCTTAAAAACTAGCCATTTGGACAAAACAAACAAACAAAAAAAACCCCAATGTTCTCGAATTCAGCGACCCCAATATACCCAAGAAAGTTTCATCTAATATGCCAAAAAGGTTCTGTTAGCCAATGCAATTTATATTCTTTCTTCGAAGTTTTGTTTTCTCATGCTTAAAAATAATACAGCAAATATCGACGAAAACAGATGCCAGATTAATTAATTAAATGTTTCATAGCTCGTATTTTTGTACAAATGCTAAAGAAAGAACTGAATCATATTCAAGAAAGTCTTAATTTTGTTAAAGTTTATGCGTTTTCTTTGAAGAAGGGTCGAAATTAAAAGTTTAGTTCGGTATTACTCGTGGTATTTAATTTAATCGAAAACAGTTAATAGGGTTAAGTGTATGTTGGTAATTATTTTATTAACTTTTTTACTAACCCACTTGCAACTGACAACATATGGCAGATTAAAGTGCATATAACATGTTTCTTAAAATACATGTAACTGTAATAACCAAAAAATAGCGATGCCTAAATTAAATTGCATTAAAAAACGAAATTTTTTATCTTGAAAGTTTAATTTTCGTTACACATTTTGAGAGAGCACTATTTACCAAAAGGAAAGTCAAAAATAATTTCATTGTATACTGAATAAGACTCCCTACGCAAAGCAAGTGCAGAAAATATTATTGACTACAGCATCATAGCCCGGCGTTGCCCGTGCAACTCAGAAGATTTCAGTAGTAGGAGAAGATGCCACTTTTTTTTATTTTTTATTTTTTTCTTTACTTATTTTGTTTTTGTTTGAAAAAAAAAATTTTTTTAAATATTTATTTTGCTTCAAAATTACGGGGAAAAATATTCACATTTTTTGGTTAACCAAACGAATTTTTAAAACGTCGGAATAAAAATTAAATATAAAGGCTTATTGTTTTTTTTGTTTTAATAAAAAATATTTTAGTCGCGTTTGACACATTTAATTTGATTTCTGTGACGTAATTCAGTAACCATCTTAGATCTTAGATGTTTTACTGAGCCAATGTAAACAATCGGCCCCATTTGCCAACAAGTGCGAAAGGGAAAATGGCTGAACTTAAAATCAAAAAGTATATATCGACCTGGCTTCCCTGTAGATATGTGTCCCTAGAAAGTTTGAATGGCGTAGCTTAAAAAATGTAGGCAAGCGTAGGGAACAGTCACACACAGACTCACAGATTGCCTTTTATATATATAGACTAGTATCATAGCCAGGCGTTACCCGTGCAACTAAGAACATTTTAGTAGTAGAAGATGCCAATGAGAGGAGTAGATTGAAATCATTTATTGAAAGTTGGAAAGGATAGCTGAGGCTGTTAGTAACCAATTTCAGCATTAAGAAGGCATTGAATGCATGTTGCTTTAGTATTCGAACGAAGTATAAAATGTAGTTTTAGTGTCGGTTATACTTTTGTCTCCTTATAAGGGGGGTTCTTTCATCTGGAAATGAATAGAAAACATTTGCAGGAAGTGGAGTTAGTAATAAATAAAATAGAAGTTTACTTGTTTTAAATCTAGATAATCAAACTGAACCCAGTTTAGCAATCTCATTGCCGCGACAGTAACGCATAAGGAGTTTGGCTAGTAGAGTTTTGGTTACAATATTATGCATTCTGTTCCTTTCGACACCACTCCCCTACGCCTAACTGGTCTTGGCTAAAACACACAAAGTATCAGCAAAAGAAAATTTCATGTTGTAAGGCACAGTCGGTTATGTTCTGACCACAAAAAGACTTCAGCTATGGAAAACTATGTTAACCTATAAAAAGGGACTATGGAGCCTATAGTAGGCAGAATATACTCCCAGTCTACAAAACTTCCCTGTATACTATGTGACGCGTTAATCCATCACATGCAAACACAAAAAGAGAAGCCTTGCTTTCAACACGGGAACAGGCCACATACAGTTGGCCATGGGCGAAGCATGACTCGCTTGAAAGAATGCTCCAGTGACCCAATAAGATGGTAAACTTGGCCTTGAACTTTAAACGTAGGCATCCAGCCTTCCTCTCGAATAACTTTGGCCCCGTAAGATGTCATCTGGAAAGCGCAGTTGTATTTCCTTATAGAATTAAGGAGCTCACTAGACTTTGCAGAAGATCCATCGTAAAGAGCCTGCAGTGGAGGTGGAGGCGGCAGCTTCAATTTACCATTGAAACAGCTAAACCCTGGTGGCTCCGACGGCCACTTTTTTGCCTGACAATGTGGACAAATGGACTTCATCCTGCCGATCGAGATATCAGAGCGGTTGGAATAGTTGACGTTGGCCTCGTAGTTGAAAGCCTTCACAGACCAGTATGAACTGTCTGGAGTAATGGAACCTTGCACGGCTTCCCGTCGTGTACGGTCGACCTTACGCCGTAAACTTCGTTCAATTGCTGACTCGGCTGCCCTGGCAGCAGTAGTAAACCGAGTAGACCTTCTGTCAGCTGTCTCGGCATCGCGTGCCGCAGTTGTATCACGGACACGTTGGGAATGTCGCTCTTCCAGTGTTTCTGCTTCGCGTGCCGCACGTGTCGCAGTTGCATTACCGACACACCGGGAATGGTGCACCTCATTTGTTTCTGCTTCGCGTATGGCTCTCATTAATGCAGCGTATTGCGATTTCCGAGCGCTTGTAGTCGCCGCCTCAACATTGATGCTGGATGCAGCAATTGCCCTTGTTGCCCTGGCTGACGCAGCTTTAGCGGTCATACACCCTAACCAAGCTCTTTTTTTAGGAGGCATGTGAAAAGAATCTACAAAAGCAGAGCACACCTAGTATGAATACCTGTTACTTTAATCGAAGATGGCTGCTAAATTACTTGGAACGCAAAGGTTTACAATACTCACACAAACATCAAATATCGTGATGCAATAATGTTTATAATATTAAATGGATAAATTCATTTAAAACTCGGTTATATCAAAAAATAATTATATAAAAATTGTTGTTTCAAAATTGTTAAAAAATTCCATTAAAATATCTGTTTTGTTTTGCATAAACGTGATTTGATGCTTTGTGTGATATTGTAAACAACATTGCGTTTGTTTTTGTTTCAAAATTAGGGGGAAAATATTTACATTTTTTGTTGACTAAATGAATTTAACAGAAAAATAAAAATTATTTTGTTGTACTAAAATTAGAAATATAAAAACTATTACGTTCTCAGTTCAGAAACTTTTGAAAAATATTTAAAAATGTAGACATTTAATTTTAGAGGAAAATGTTACATTAATGCCACACGAATTACAAACAGTTGGTTTCCTGCATGAAATATTTAGCAAAAAAATAACTTTATTTTTTAAAATTTTATTTTCTGAAGTATGAAATATTTAATTTTAATCTGAAAAAAATAAAAGACTTAAATAAGACTTTTTTTTACATATTTTGTTTTTGTTTGAAAAAACACTTTTTTAAAAAAATATTTCTTTTGTTTCAAAATTACGGGGAAAATATTCAGAACTTTTTTGTTGACCAAATGAATTTTTAAAACGTCGTAATAAAAATTAAATATAAAGGCTCATTTTTTTTTAATAAAAAATATTTTAGTCGAGTTTGACATGTGTGATTTGATTTCTGTGACGTAATTTAGCAACCGTCTTAGATCTTAAATGTTTTATGGAGCAAATGTAAACAATCGGCTCCATTGGCCAAAAAAGGCCGAAAGAGAAAATTGCTGAACTTAAACACAAAAGTGTGTGTCGACTTGGCTTCCCTGTAGATATGTGTCCCTAGAAAGTTTGAATGGCGTAACTTAAAAAATGTAGTCTTGCATAGGGAACACTCACAGACAGACTCACAGATTGCCTTTTATACATAGTGATTATATTGTTAGAGCCGAAAACGCGGAAACTTTGTTAAAAACATCAGGGGAGATAATTGGCCATTGTTAGCTTTGGTCTTGAAAGTTTTCGCGTCCGATTTCAAGCCATTTACAACTGATATTTCTCAGAAAGACAAGCTACAAACGTATAGTGAATTCAAAGAAGCATTACAAAAGCCTCGAAAAAACTGAAAGTATGATTCAGGAAAATAACAGTGAAAATACCGTAATGACTCTCAGAAAGCTTGACCAAAGCAACACATTAATGTTCCTACCTTTGTTTTACTTTTGGTAAACTTGGACATAAAAGCTCTGATTGCCGAAGTAAATTTCGAAATAACCCAGTAAATACCCACTCCCCACCTCAAATTCCAATCCACCGAACAAAAATATTATCTACCCTTCTTGTCGCAAACCGGGACATAAAAGTACTGAGTGCAGAAACAAAATGAAACCTATTTCGTAAAAACTGTGTATACATGTTTCAGATAATGAACATTCATTTCTGTTTTCAATTGGACTCGATACCATTTTTTTTTAATCGTATCACCCCAAGCAAGGCGGTAACGCCACTGATGTGCAGGGGGCTACATAATAGTGAAAAGATTGGAAAAGAGAAAGCCGGAAACCACATCCTAAACAGGGAACAAAGGATGAGCCTCTTAACCTGTTCAATAGACGTGGGTGGAGTGTGAACCGGGCGATAGATAGATCTATCTACTCCAACAAAAACGGTTTACTTGTTGACCATAGTGCCAACACCCATGTGATTACTGACAAATCTATTCTTTTTTTTACTTTCAATGATAATTTTAATCCAGAAAATCATCATATTGAACTGGCAGATGTCAGCCGAACTAATAGTATTGCTTAAAAAGAGGCGATATTCGAGTAACTCTAATGGTCATGGAAGGAAATATGCGAGATTGCATTTTAACGTATGCTCTGTACATCCCTACACTCAAACAAAGGATATTCTCAATAAAGCAACTACCGAAAAAAAAAGGAGCTTCTGTAAATTTTGGCCGTAATTGCTCGGATCTTATCGACTTTAATGGTGTGAATTTCGACATAAAAAATGGACGCTTATACTATTTAAATATTTCAAAACAGCTACACGTAGCCTAAATCAGTTGCATCAAATTCTTGGGCATTGCAATCTGAAAACCATTATGCAACTACAGGAAGTTGTGGAGGGCATGAACATTGTCAATAAACCAGATTTAAACTGTGAATTACGCATCCAAGGCAAAATGGTACAGTAGGAAAACAATTAACCCCGACAAAAATTCAACTAAAACATTAGACCTCGTTCAGTGCGATCAAGTCGAACCGATTGAACCAAGATCTTTGGCTTCAAATATACAATTTGTTCCGTGGACGATTTTTCTGGTCTAATTATGGTTTATTTTCTGAAACAAAAATGAGATTCGTTTCTCGCTATTAAGAAATATTTGCCTGACATTGCGCTAAACGGCTCTATATAACGCCTAAGCAGTGATAACAACACAAAATTCACTTCTGCAAACTTTGAAACTTTTTTTGAAATCAGCTCCATACTCTGCACACCAAAATGGTATTGTAAAACGATACTGACGATCGCTATTCGAAATGCGTTGATGACTATTAATGGAATCGAAGCTACCAAAGTTTTTTTCATTTTTCTAATATGAGTTTTTTTCATTTTTCTAATATGAGTGCCTCATATTAGAAAGCTCAGTTGCAGTGAAAGAAATGAAAAAAAACTGCCTTCGAAATGTTCGCGGATCTTAAACCTAACCTTGCCAATAGGCATACATTTGGCACAATTTGTTATGCCTATATACAATATAGAAAGAAATTAGACAGTTCTCAGATTTATTTTGCATTTGACTATGGCCACTCACTCCAGAGATTATGGGCCAAGCACGCTTCCACTCTTTGCCACATTTTTTTTTAATTTCCTCGTTTTTTTAATACCACCCCCATATATATATATATATCATAGGTAAATCCAATATTTTACATTTGTGGAATAGCCATTTCAGAACCCGCTTCATCAACCCCGGAAGGATCAGTTTTGATATTTAATCTAATGTTACTAACAACCATTGAAATTATCTACCAAATTGTTCTCAGTTGACGGCTCGTATTGATCCCGAAAATCACGAGTCCATTGACCTCGTACACGTGTGTTATAATGTGTCGCCCTCGTATTGAGACGAATAGTGTTTCTAGCCGTAGCAAGACGTCCTGAATGGATGAAATCTTGCGATACGAACTCTATTTTCATCAGGATCTAGTCAGTTCATGATGAAGATCAGAACTGTTAGAAATCGTTTGTTGTCGACAGATTTCAGCAAAAAGTGGGTGAAAGTGGCGAGCTTAGTTCGGGTGAACTGGGCCATCCTTGATTTTCTTGATTTAAAATCATCTTCAACGCAACAAGGCGGTTCTCTTTCGAACCCTCTCCTGGTTAAAATAGATTCTTTCAGTTACCTAGTTAATGTGAGTAAATGTCATTATTGATCTGTTCCCGGCTTTTCTCTTTTCTTATGATCCGTGTCGAGCAATCGGGTCTTACTAATATCTGTTATCTTTAGTTTTAATGTTTTGTTATATTTTAGTTTCGTTTTCTAGGTTCATTCCCCTCCCCTCATTTCGTGATCATTAGATTCATGAGACAGCAAATAATATTTTATTATTACTACGTCCTTTTCATCATAATTCGATTTCTGTTATAGTCACACTACCTACTAAGTCTGCGGAAACCCTAAGACAGATAGTGGTGTGTTGCTATGGCTACATTTCATGTTTTTTATATCTCCCATAACAACACTGGCGTTACATGGATAAAGTTCTCCTTAATCTGTGGGCTTAGAGCCTATCACGTTGAATACGCCAGTTCTCGCTCGATCACCGAAGTTATCAACGTTGAGCCTGGTCAGTACTTAGATAGGTGACCGCTTGGGAATACCAGGTGCTGTAAGCATATAGTGACGGATGTGCGTTGTGGTGTGGTGGATGTCGACTCGGAAAGAGAAATCGGTGAGCCGAGTTCGAATTCCAGTTGAATACCCTGCATTCACTTAAGCACTGGTACACTTGGGAAAGGTATTAATCCGTCCTTTCCCTCCAGTTATGGGTTAAATAACAAGGGTAGAACTTGGGGACCCTGCTCTTAAAAACAAATCCCAATGAATCTTGATATTCGAAAGAAAAAGGTATTACCAGCAATAAATAAATAAAATTTAGTTGACAATAAATGACTCGCCAAGGTTGATATGCTATAAAAACAAAACAACCAACCTTAATGTGTGGGCTGTACTTAACAAGACAATTTTTTGTATAACTCTTAAACTGGGATTTCCAGGGATTCTTTTAATGTACTATTTTGTTCCGTTTTTTATTATTCCAAGTGCACCTACTATCACTGGTACTATACTTGCTTTCAATTTCCACAATTTTTCTATTTGAATTTCCAGGTCTTTATATTTTGATTGTTTTTCAAATTTCTTGGTTGCTATGTGACAATCCTCTGTACGAACCATATCAATTAGTAGGCAATTTTGTTCTTTTTGTTTTTTGACAATAATGTCCGATCTATTTGCTTCAATTTCCCTGTCTGTCTAGATGGCATAATCCCATAGAATGGTGACATCTTCTATTTCTGTAACCGGTGCTGGGTGATGTTCATACCAGTGTTTGTTTATTCCAAAGTGTTTGCACATTTTCCATTGTAAATATTGCCCCACTCTATCGTGACGATTTTTATATTCATTTGGGACAAGTACAGAACATCCTGAAATTAGATAGTAGATTGTTTCCTGGTACTTGTCACAGAAACTGCATTTTGATCCACATTATTACGTATGGTAATTGCCTGAAAGTTCCTTATGAATACACTCTGGTCTTGTACTGCAAGAATGGAGCCTTCAGTTACAGACTTTAATCCAGATGCTTGTAACCATCGATGTGTATTAACTTTATCAACATCGGGTTCGTTAGAATATTCTGGGTATTGGTCATGCAGAGGTTTGATTTTCCAGCGCTGTTTCGTCTTTTCAAGAGCTTTATCCTTGGCTTTCTTTTTTATATTTTGTGCTGCAACAGTTGGTTCGTGGGTTTTGTTTTGGTTTTCTACGGAATCTACTAAATGTAAATCTTGTTTGTATTTGCTGCCTTCTTACATTATTCAATATTTTTTCTTTCTGTTTTCATGTTGTTTGACTAATTGTATCATCCAGTCCTTTGTTGTTTCCATGTATGTTAGTAAGTCAATAGTTGTTGTCTTGTATGACAATTCTCGTTGAATATGACCTCTTCCACCTTCTTTATGGCGTATGTAGACGTTCTACATCACCTCTTGAATTATGCATCTTATGCTTAGAAAGAAGCTTTCTTGTTTTAGAATCCATTCGTCTGATGTCATTTAGAGTCCAGTTCAAGATGTTGAAACTATATTGGACCACTGGGATGACAAGATTATTAATGGCCATAATTTTGTTCTGAGAATTCAATTCCGTTTTTAATATCAGTCGTACCCTTCTATAGTACCCACGATATTTTCATTTTCTTATGGTGAATCCTTTCACCCTCATTTACACCTAGGTACTTATAAACTTCTTGCTATAAATCTTTTATTGTTATAGCAGGGTCTCAGCTAATAGAGGATGTTTGTTGTAGCGATCCTCGTAAAATTGTGGCTTCAGCACACTTATCCAAATTGAATTGAATTTCATTATCTTCACTGAAGCATTTTACAGTCTGCAAAAGATCTTCCAGCTCACTGCCATCCCTACCATACAACTTTAAATCATTCATGTAAAATAGATGTCTTGTTTTCTTTTGAGATATTTTATAACCACAATACGTCTTGTTAAGTTGGCTGGTTAATGCTGTTACTGATATACAAAATAGTAAGGGACAGAAAGAGTCACCTTGAAATATTCTTCTGTTGATGCTTATTTCACCAGACTTATAGGTTCCATTTATATGACTGAGCTAAAGTGTTATTTTCCAAATCGACATACATTTTTTGATGAAAGTGATAACAACGGAGAGTGAGAGAGCAGTTCGCCAACAAAGTAGCGCTGGGGTACGAATTTCCATATTATAAAAAATTATTTTTATTATTTTAAAAAGTTAGTCTGAATTGTTTTGGTTGTTTTTTTTTATTGTACATGTTCTTTTAGGATAAGTTTATTTTTTTAAGAACGACAGACGGTTGGTAAAAAATGTTACGCATATAATTCTTTTAGACTCAGTGGTTACAAAAATATTATTAAGGATTCATTTTGAATTTACGAAATTATATTTTTTGTATTTTTTTTTTTTTTTTGGTCAGTGAGAAACGGGGTTCTTAAGTCCTTGTGAAAACTTGGATGGAGCCTTCTTTGAGCCTCTTTTAAATAGAACCCGGTCAGCAGATAACTCCAGAAGGCATTTTGACATCAAGACATTTAGAAGAGTAGACGGAAGTTTACAAGCCAGCTGCAAAGAGTCTAAGGAATATTGAAGTTCTTCCGCAATTTTTCTGGTTCTACAGAAAGATGCTGAGGATACCATGGATTTGTAGGATGCGTCAGTGATGTTTGTCAAATTGGCCTTGCGCCAAGTACAACCGAAATCCCCACAATTTAAAATATCAGAAGGTTGAAGGTTGGATGTTGGAATGTTGAAGAATAAAATATATTGTTTGTAAGCTGAAGTAGAATTTTATTTACTGAACAGAATAACAAATTTGTAAGAAGAAAATGTTCAAAACAGCCGAGAAAATGTACGTAGTTAATTAATTTGTATGAGTTAAATGTTCAAAGAGAAAAATGTACGTAGTTAAATGTTCCAGAGAAATAGTAGTAAGGAGCAGAATGTGTGTATGTAGAAAGATTAACAGGTTACTAATAAAGTCTGTGTTCTGTTCCTTTTTTTTATGACCAGTGAGAGAGTCAGAGCGTCGAGCTAATAAAGCGAATGTCGTGGGTCCGATCACCATACTGGCCAAAGAATAGTATACAGCTGAAGATTCAGTTAGATTTTTTTAGCGGATGTGCGTTGTGGTACAGTGGATATCGGCTCGGAACGAGAAATCGGGGAGCCGAGTTCGAATTCCAGCTGAATCCATTGTATTCACTTACGCGCAAATACCCTTGGGAAATGTATTAATCCGTCTATTCCTTCCAGTTATGGGTAAATAACAGGACAGATTGGGTTCTACAGCCTTGGTCGGCAACCAGTCTACCGCAGAAAGCAATGGTAACCTACTGCGGGATAATCTTCTGCCCAGTCAGTCATGTCTCTTTTGAGACATGATCGCCCAAGCGTGTATCACGTATGGCACTTGACTGAGAGAGTGAAAAGGAAAAATTGTACTAATCGGACGTTAGTTTTTAGAAGTCAGTTGAAGTATCTTGTTGTTGTTCTTGTTGTCGTCGTCTTCTTTTGTTCACCGAGAGAATGCTGAGGATAGAGAAGAAGGGGTAAAAGAAATTAGCATGAGTGAAGAAAGAGAACGAATGTGCAACGCGACTTTACATCCGGGTCGGCAAATTAAAATTCCTTTAGTCACATCTTGCATGTCATCTCCTTGTGCTCTCATTTTACTGACTGATTCCGACTTTTCTTCCCTTTTCCTTTATACCGATTCACCTTTTCACACTAGATCGCTAACTTTTCTCTCACTTTTGCAAATCGCTTCCTTTCATTGGTTAGAAAATAAATTTAACATCTGATCGCGAAATTTGGCTTCGTTTTTTTTCTTTCAGCACGGGTTCAATCATTTTCCTATTTGTCAAAATTGAATTTCACATTTGGTTGAGAATTTTTGCTTCGGTCTAGGTTTTTCCAAAATGTTTTCAGTCATTCTGATCCGATTTTGCTGGTGTACAATTTTACTTTTTGCGTTTCAGTTAACTGTTGGATGTATAGTGGCAATAGAAGGCTGACAAGATAATTCATGCTTAAATTGTGTGGGGCGTCTTGTATGTAAGGAAACAGTCTTTGAATATGGGCAAAACGGACTATAATGGTAATGGCTATAAAATGCTGAAAGAGAATTAATGCTTAGGAATTTGGAGCGTGTAAGTAAGGAATGTCTTTGATGTATTCGCTCCTTAGGTCAGTAAGTAGTTTTTGAGGCAGGGAAAAAGGAAAGAGGTAAGGGAGGCGAACATAGTAGACACTTGACTTACTCTCTTCTCCTCGAGTTGGTCTGTCTGGCGATGCTTTGTGTATCCTCTTTTTATATCTTTTTTTGGATCACAGCAGCTCATTTGGGATTTCACACTTGTATTTGGTTCTGGGCTTCCCACTGGCTGATAAATAACTGTAAATTTAATATTTAATTAATATTTAGTTTTCAACCGTAACATCTGCGCGGAGCCGGCGGCGCAAAGACGACTTTTGGTCATTTGTTTTTTGGTCGTGAAAACGAAAGCATCCAGCCCATCGCGTTTGCTCGGTATCACCACAGATGATATAAGATTTGTATGCTATAGACTGAACATATGAGCAACAGAAAAATTTTAGAGAAAATAGAAAAAAAAATGAAACTTTGAGAACATCAGGAAGAGACAGTTGAAGTTTCTAGGGCACATAATGAGAAAAGATGGCTTGGAACATTTGATACTCACAGATTGAAGTAAAAAAAGAGACAGAGAAAAACAGCGAATAACCTACCTGTTACTTTGTGGAAATAAGATGCTTTGTGGAACTAAGATGCTGAGAGGAAGCATTCCTAGCCGATACACTCTAAACCTTTAGTTTAGGGTCAATCACGATTTTACATATCTTCATAATGTGCAAATCTTGCTTCCTTCTCCCTCATAACAACTCCAGTCAGTAACTTTCAACGTTTAATGTCATTTGTGTTTTTTATTAGGAAAATGCTCGGAATGAGAAACAGAGGGCCGAGTTCAAATTCCAGTCGAATTCGCTTCATTAACCTACGGACAAATAGCCTTTGGAAGGTTAATTCTCCATCTCTTTCTGCATCCAGCAATGGGATGAATAGCAGGATAGATTGGGTTATATAGCCTTGGTTGACAAACGGTCTACGGTAGAAAGTTATGGCAACCTACTACAGGAAAATGTTCTTCTTAGTCAGTCATGTTTGCAAAGAGACATGACTATCAGAAAATTTTCGGCATATATCATGGATGACATTTTAACTGACTGGAAAAACCAAAAAAAGGTAAAAAGAAAAAATTAACATTGGCAATAAAACGACATAACCAGTAAGATATATTCGGATGCTTCTATATTATTAGAAATATCGTCTGATATTCCGAATAATATAGTACTTGGGGAATAACAATAATACAGCGAGTGTGCGGAAAAAAGCATAATGTCACTGGGTGGGCTTGAACCACTAACATTTCGGTTAACAGCCGAACGCGCTAACCGATTGCGCCACAGAAACAAGAGCAGCTAATGCCGGTAAATAAAATACTCACATTATTAGTTACTAGCGGTATAGCCCGGCGATGATCGAGTGTAATGAAAGCTTTAAAACTAATCCATGTTCCTGGACCTCTGACTCTTTGGACGAAAAACTAATTTAAAGCGAAACCGTAGACTCAAAGAAAAACGAATGGATATTAGTCAAATATTGATTTCCATGTGTCGATATCAAATAAGATTTTTTCGTCATTAACTGAATTTTGAAGGCTAAATAAAATGGTATCATGACTGAGAACTATAATTATACCTACTAAGAGCCAAACGCGAAGCAAAAACTAAAATAAAAGGGCTGAACAATATATAGACATACAGGCAGATAAACAGACACACACACAAACATTTTGCCTTTCATATATATATTATCGATTTTCTGCACTATTGTAAGAACTGCAACCTTGAAACTTCTAAATCTCGTTTCTTATGTCTTTGTCTATGAGTGTATCAAATTTGATTAAAATCGGATCACTCCTACTATAACACGATTTATTCGATTACATACATTCGGCTGCTTCTATATAATTAGAACTATCGTATGATATTTCCAATAATATAGTAGTTGGGGAATAATGATACAGCGACAGTGAGGGGGGGTGAACAATATCGTCCCTAGGTGGGCTTGAACCACCAACATTTGGATTAACATCCGAAAGTGCCAACCGTTTGCGCCACAGAGATGGAAACAAGGAAAGGCTGAAAATAAAACACTCACAATTTTTTTTTTTAACGATAACTTTCTACATTAAAAGTTGGTTGTAATGATTATGAAAATTTCTTTTCGAAAATCGAACTTTTGACGAATATTCTTCATAGAAAACATTGTTTTTTCGAAGAGCATGCGTGTTTCAAGACTAGTGGATTTAAGATGACATGTCGCTAATTTGTATATAGATACATTAAATGTATTTTAATTATTTTCAATTTTTCTAGTTGAGTTTGAATTTGTTTAACGGCATATCAACCTCAGTGGGTTATTGAATGTCAAAAAGTTGGGATTTCAAGGTATTTTTTTGAATGTTTAGTTATAATGGGAAGGTTGATTTGTTTCGTCTGATTTTAATGAATTTTTTTTGTTTTTAATGTTTATTTTAGAAAACTATAAATGTCTTCTCGTTTTGTATTGAAAACTACTTTACAAATAATTTCAGATAGAAGCTAGTGGAAGATAAAGTATACCGTCCCTGGGTGGGCTTGAAGCACCAACCTTTCGGTTAACAGCCGCACGCGCTAACCGATTCCGCCACAGAGACAAAGACGGTAACTAAGGCGAATATAAACACTCACATTATTAGTTACTAGCGGTATAGCCCGGCAATGATCGTGTGTAATGAAAGCTTTAAAACTAATCCATGTTACTGGACCTCTGACTCTTTGGACGAAAGACTAAGTTAAAGCGAAACCGTAGACTCAAAGAAAAACGAATGGATATTAGTCAAATATTGATTTCCATGTGTCGATATCAAATAAGATTTTTTCGTCATTAACTGAATTTTGAAGGCTAAATAAAATGGTATCATGACTGAGAACTATAATTATACCTACTAAGAGCAAAACCCGAAGCAAAAACTAAAATAAAAGGGCTGAAAAATATACAGACATAGAGGCAGATAAATAGACAGACACACAAACATTTTGCCTTATATATATATATATATATATATATATATATATATATATATATATATAGTGGGATAAGGAGTGCAGAGGAGAAAATAATTCCTCGCCCACAAGACCGTGTAATTGCTTCCAAACTCTATGAAGGTTGAACAGCGATACCTGGGCAGCACAAATGACGGCTCTTCTTCAATCTTCATTAATTGTTTTTCTTCTTCCATGTGCTGTGTCCCTTCAGAACATTAGCAATCATGTCTCTCCACAATTTCCTGTCTTTTCGGTCTTTGTAAATTTTATGTTTTGTTATCTCTCCGAAATACTGTTCTGCCATTCATTTACACAAGCTCTTCGAAAAAAAAATGTTTTGTATAAAGAATTTTCTTCAAAAGTTCGAGTTTTGAAAATAAATTTTAAAAAACATCAAAACCAACTTTAGTAAAGACAGAAAGTTTTCCTTAAATAAATCTAAACTTATTTATAAATGGAATTTGCCTGTATGTGTGTGTCTGTCTGTTTGTGTGTGTGTGTCCGTTACCTATAGACTCCGAAACGGCTGACCCGATATTCTTGAAAATTGACACAGTTGTTCTATAAGCGTCTGCGAGTGTTCTTAGCTAGGTTGTGTGTCGAGGTACCCCCGACAAATATCGAAAATCGATAATCGAATAAATCGGGTTATAGAAGGAGTGATCCGATTTTAATCAAATTTACACTCATAGACAAAGAGTAGACATAAGAAACGATATTCAGAAGTTTCAAGATTACACTTCTTACAATATGGTGAAACTCGATACTATATATATATAGTATCGAGTTTCTGCACTATTGTAAGAAGTGTAATCTTGAAACTTCTGAATATCGTTTCTTATGTCTACTCTTTGTCTATGAGTGTAAATTTGATTAAAATCGGATCACTCCTTCTATAACCCGATTTATTCGATTATCGATTTTCGATATTTGTCGGGGGTACCTCGACACACAACCTAGCTAAGAACACTCGCAGACGCTTATAGAACAACTGTGTCAATTTTCAAGAATATCGGGTCAGCCGTTTCGGAGTCTATAGGTAACGGGGACACACACACAAACAGACAGACACACACATACAGGCAAATTCCATTTATAAATAAGTTTAGATTTATTTAAGGAAAACTTTCTGTCTTTACTAAAGTTGGTTTTGATGTTTTTTAAAATTTATTTTCAAAACTCGAACTTTTGAAGAAAATTCTTTATACAAAACATTTTTTTTTCGAAGAGCTTGTGTAAATGAATGGCAGAACAGTATTTCGGAGAGATAACAAAACATAAAATTTACAAAGACCGAAAAGACAGGAAATTGTGGAGAGACATGATTGCTAATGTTCTGAAGGGACACAGCACATGGAAGAAGAAAAACAATTAATGAAGATTGAAGAAGAGCCGTCATTTGTGCTGCCCAGGTATCGCTGTTCAACCTTCATAGAGTTTGGAAGCAATTACACGGTCTTGTGGGCGAGGAATTATTTTCTCCTCTGCACTCCTTATCCCACAAGTGAAAAGTTCTTAAACTCTCACTACTTTATTATTATTATTATTATTATTATTATTATTATTGTTGTTGTTGTTGTTGTTGTGGGTGTGGTTCTTCTTTAATCTCACTAAATTTAAACTGTAGCAGCCACAGATCTATTTCCTTTAGCGAATCAGTGCCCCCGACGGGAGATTCGGTCACTCACTGACCAATCAACGGGCGGAGCGCATTGATTCCTCTCTAGAACTATTTTTCCTAGTCCATTTTGGTAGAACGGACGAAAGGCAGAGAGCCATGAGCCAGCGGGAGTAACGGACGTCTCTCTCACATCGCGGCCACTGATTCCCCTTGGAATACTTTCGCGGAAGACGCTGCTGCTAGCTTCACCATGGACACTTACATACTATCAATCTTGTACGTTTACTATATAATAAACCATTCTTTGTTGTTGTTTTAAAAGGAAGTTTCGTCATTCATTTGTGTGCCTAAAAAATATAGTGTTGGGGAAATTAAGCATTTCCCATAACACTATAAAATGGTGACCACGAATGGCACCTTAGGATTGCGAAACAAATTTTAAAAAAACAACAACACGAAACTCGGCCTCCATTTTCGGACAACAGAACATGCAAAGTTAAAAGGAGAGAGAGAAAAAGCTTCCTGACTCAAAGAACCTAAAAAAAAAAAAAAAAAAAAAAATACAACCACCCACGAATTTTCTTTGTGACACATGTGTGTGTTCAATTCATTCGTCGGCTGAGAAGACATTGGCAAAAATTTTTGCCCTCAGTAAAATATCCATAAAAGAACCCGTGACGGAGAAAGACGTTAAAATACTTCGTGTACGAAGCCATAAACGAAGAAAAAAATTTGTGGCAAGTAAAACAATCTTTCTAAACAGAGATATCATCTTTCGTTTTGCTAGACATACCGACGCCCATTCCCAAGTGGTCAAATAGGAAGATAAAAGATTCTCCCTTTACTCAAATAACATTTTTTTGAACACGTGCCTTTACAACAAAAACCCCAACAACTTTCCGACGAGGAAGTATCTTCTTTTCAGCCCGTACACAAGAAAAACACCAACTCAAGCAAGCATAACGAACATTATATTTTGTTCAAAGAAAGTTAAAAAAAAAAAAAAAAAATTTATTACCCTCGGCTTGGCCAACAAGGCAGAAAAAAAAAAAAAGAAGAAACTTACTACTCTGCTCTTTTCAACTGACCACGTGGTAGAAAAATATATTTTTATTGCAATAACAAAAAAAAAAAAAAAAATTCAAGTGAGTAATACACTTTTACATTTTATTTTTTCGAAAGTTAAAGCTAAAAGAGCGCCTCCTTCCTTAACATTTAACTTTCCCGCCTAAATGGTGATTGGGCGACGCCATCTTTAATTCCAACTTTTGTTTTTAGACAGGCCTTGAAACTGACAGTTATCTCCCTTTCTAAGGAACCTTAAAGCAGCACCTTTCTCTCGTTTAACACGAATATCACTATTTTCTTGTGTCTTTTGAAATGTTTTCCCTTTCGTTTCTTTCTCATTGAGACGTGTTTCTTTGATTTTTTTTTGGTGGTCTGTTAAGCTCAGTAGACGTAATAGCGTCTTCTGCAGATAAAGTGATGGAATTCACCAAGGGGCCTATTACCGCGTCCATTCCTCAGCCAAAGGCTGAAGTCTCTACCCTCTCTGCTGCTGGGAACACAAGCGAAGGTGCCACACAAGTGGCGATACTCAAAGCTTTAGTGCAGCTTACCAATGAAGTAAGTAAATTAACCGTACTTAATTCACAACAGCCTAGACGTCGACATAAAAGTCGTTCGCCATCCCCACACCACCGCCGCCATTCAAGCAAGCCAGGACTATGCTATTATCACAGTTGTTTTGGCGCTAAGGCTCGGAGGTGCAAAATGCCCTGCTCCTTTTCAAACCAGGGAAAATTAAATCTGGAGAGCTGAGCACGGCACACTCTCCACAAGATTTATGTAACAACCGTGCCTATTTTATCACTGACTCCAGGTCCCAAGCACGTTGTTTGGTTGACACAGGAGCAGCTTGCAGTATCTGGCCACTGAAACTCCTCACTGAGAAGCCGCCACTGTCGCACTGCAAGCGGTAAATCACTCCCCTATTCCCACGTACGGTCAAATTTCTCGTTCTCTGGACTTGGAATTACGGAGAGACTTTACATGGATTTTTACTGTAGCTGATTTACCATACCCCATTCTAGGCTCGGACTTTCTGCACCACTTCAACCTTTTAGTGGATATGTGCAAGCGACGACTTATTGACGGCAATACGGAACTTTCCGTCATGGGTTTTAAGGCAAATATCTCACCTATCAGCCCGGTATGTTTCATTGCCGCCACTGACGACCCATACCAAACATTACTACGCTCTTACCCAGACTTAACTAACTTAAATTTCCTTGTGAGCAAATCAACTCACTCTACAAAACACCACATCGAGACCACAGGCGCTCCGGTGTTCTCACGCCCTCGCCGCCTCCCTGCTGATAAACTAAAGGCGGCGAAGGCAGAATTTAACCATATGCTGCAGCTGGGAATTATACGCCCCTCGTCCAGTCCATGGGCTTCCCCTTTGCATATGGTTCCAAAGCGTTCTGGAGATTGGCGTCCGACTGGGGACTATCGACGACTAAATGCCATTACGGTACCTGATCGTTACCCAATCCCACATATACAAGACTTCGCTTCATCCCTGCATGGTTGTAAGACCTTCTCCAAACTAGACCTCGTTAAGGCTTACCATCAGATACCAGTGAACCCAGACGACATACCCAAAACTGCAGTAACTACTCCATTTGGAGCGTTTGAATTTTTAACTATGCCTTTTGGTTTGCGAAACGCGGCTAGTACCTTCCAACGCTTCATGAATGAAGTAGTGCGTGATTTGGACTTCATCTATAATTATATAGATGACATCCTCGTAGCAAGTGCCTCACCTGAGGAACATGTTACTCACCTCCGCCTACTGTTCGAACGGTTTCAAAAGTACCAGGTGAGGATTAACCCTGGTAAATGTGTTTTCGGTGCTTCGTCGCTAACTTTCTTGGGACACATTATAAGCCCCGAAGGGATATCCCCTTACCTGAAAAAGTGAAGGCTCTACAAGACCTTCAACCACCCACTTCACTTCGCCAACTGAGACACTTTCTCGGCCTGCTTAACTATTACAGACGTTTCATCCCACACTGTGCGGATCTCCTGTCTCCTCTGTCTGACATGTTACGTAACAGGAAAAAGAAAAATGAGCAGATTTCGTTGAATGACATACAGCTAAAAGCCTTTAACGAAGTGAAGAAGAAATTAGCGACAACATCGGTACTTGCACATCCTGTACCCGACTCCCAGTTTTCATTGGTCCTTGATGCATCGGGCACAGCTGTAGGTGCAGTTTTGCAACAGCAACACCAACAACAGCTACAACCTCTCGCTTATTTTTCGAGACAGCTGAAACCGGCAGAACAACGTTACAGCACGTTTGGCCGTGAACTCCTGGCAATGTACCTCGCAGTGAAACACTTTCAGCATTCACTAGAGGGCCGACAATTTGTGATCTACACCGATCACCGTCCGCTTACTTTCGCTCTGCGCTCAAAGCCGGACAGATATTCTCCTCGCGAAACTCGCCACTTGGATTTTGTTTCGCAATTTACAAACGATATCCTGTAATATAACAATCTGGCCCCACCCGAGGAAGTGATGCAAGCGATGGTGTTTCCCGTCGGTGAACGGGGCGGCGAAGTGACAAGACAGGTGTTTGTGAAATACATCCTGTCGAGGCCGGAGCGGATGTCATTTGACCTTATTTCCGACAGCGGCGGAAATGGCTACAGAGGCAAACAGATCAGGTGTCTCTTAGAATTACGTGGGCGTTGCGTGGGCGAGGCAAAACCGGAAGGAAAGTCCCGGTTCTAGAAGACTATATAAAGACCTCGACACACGGATTCGCCAGCAGAGAACGGCCAGTGGAAGCAGAGAAACACCACGGCAAGACTACACTCCCGTCAACCCATTCTATGTGCCTCTCACCCTTCCGTGCTCTATTCCACACGGTTCGTCGTCATTAATGAAAATATAACCTTATATTTTTATATATGCGTGTTTGTTGTTTTGTCGTCGTACGGCGATATATAACATACGCAAATTGGTGCCCAGTGACTTGCTGTTTTAAGACATCAACAACAACAAAACAGATAGATACGAGCTTGGTTACCACGGCGACAATTGAAATTCAACGGAATTAAAACAACTAGATAGAGGAAGAAAAAGAAAAAAGAAGACGAAAATAGAAAGCAACCGGACGACCATAGACAACATCACCGAAAGGTAGGTGACTTTTGATTCGATCTTGTGTGTGTTCTGCTCTTGTTCATAATAAGTTTATAATAAGTCTAATTAAAAAAAAAAAAAAAAAAAAATGGAACAGCATACTTTTGCCGATTTTGTTCAAGGTCTGACCCTGGAATTGAGAAATGTGGCTTGTTCGGTGTCGAACACTTTAAGGGGAGAATCTTTTTTAAAAAATATACAGCCATTAGCATGCAAAGAAGATGGTGGTTGTAGTGCTTGGTTGGAGGATATGGAGAGGTATTTTAGAGTTGTGCGCGTGGCAGAAGAAGACAAGTGTCAGGCAGCTCTTCTCACAACAAGGGGAGCTGTTGGACACTATGTATATAGACTAATCTCTAGTAACCCACAACTCACATGGAAGGAGTTAAAAACTTCTTTAAAGGAATATTACGGATTGGTTTTAGACCCCGACGCACGGTTAGTTGAATTAGTGAACATTAAGCAGGGTAGAACAGAGGGGGTGCAGGACTACATGCAGAGAGTAGTACGCCTAGCGGAGAGCGCATATGTTGGGGTTGACGGGAGGAATGAAGTTGTGACAAAACAAGTTCTAGGATTTTTTATAAAAGGTCTAAGGGATCGGGAAATAAAGATGGCAGTTATGAAGGATGAGCCACAAACACTAGAGGCTGCCTATCAGAAAGCGTTATCTGAGTTGAGATGGAAAATTCGACTCGATGCAAACTCTGAATACAAAGAGGAGCCTATGGAAATTTGCCACTCTCGGAGACGGGTACCGATAGAAGCCGTAAGCCCCGCTGAATCTAATACTAATAATAATAGGAATAAGAACAATAGAAAAGTTGGTAATAGGGGAACTAAATACAAGACTCGTGAGCGGGAGAGAAACGGGAGCGTTGTTAGGTGTTGGAATTGTGGGAAAGAAGGCCACATAGCGAAATTTTGTAGACGCGCCCCGGGAAACGGCAGAGGTCCGTTCGTGCGACGCCCAACGAACGAAACAAGACGGTACCAACGCACATAGTTGGTAATATGGGCGCGCCAAATTCCATCTTTATTAGAATAGAACGTAGACCTTATAGGGCATTGGTAGATACGGGAGCAGAGGTATCGGTTATAAGCTGTAGGGTATTTAAAAAATTGCGACTGGGACTTGAACTGCAAAAGAGGGACATTAAACTTCGAACTGCGAATGGATCCCCGTTATACGTTGAAGGCCTTTGTCGTCTACAGGTCCAGATAGGAAGTAAGTCCATACCCCATGATTTTTTAGTCGTGAAAAATCTCAATAGAAACGTTATACTTGGCCGAGATTGGCTGATGCAGAACGGGGTGAGAATGTATTTCGATTTGGTGGCATTGAAGATTGGTGAAGAATACGTGGCATTAGAGGAGGATGTTCATATTTCCTCTATTGTTAGGTTAGCTCAAAAAGTAACATTAAGACCTCAACACCTGCATGCTTGTCTGGGATTAACCAGGCTGAGAAATGGACGTGGCAAAGAATATGAAATCGAACAGCTGAGTAGTGGATATGTTAGCAACTTATGTGGTATATCAGTAGCCAACGCAGTTGTAAAAATGCCAAAGTCTCGTAAGTTTCAGTTGCTGATAATGAATAACACTAACCAGACAATCACTTTGAGACGGGGGTGTCCGCTGGCTAAATTGGAAAGGGCAGGTAATATTACTGAAATTACTATGCCCGATAAACAAAATAATAAAAGTCCTGATGTAGATTTGGAACAGGTACATGTATCGGAGGAATTCAAGCCTGAAATTAGCAAATTGCTAAAAAGAAATAGGGACATGTTCATTAGTGACGACAAGAACCTGGGCAGAACCGATACTGTGGAGATGCGTATCGATACTGGAACGCATGAGCCCATAAGAAAACGCCCATATCGCACACCCCTCAAACAAAGAAAGACAATGGATTCAGCAATCGACGAAATGATGCAGGCAGGTGTAATTGAGAGATCCAATAGCCCGTGGGGTTTTCCAGTAGTTTTAGTAGAGAAGAAAGACGGTGGTAAGAGATTTTGTGTAGACTTTAGAGCACTTAATAAGATTACAAAGAAATATGCTCGACCTCTTCCTGTCATCGATGATATACTGGCATCATTTGGTTCGGCAAGGTACTTTTCGAAGCTTGATTTAAAATCAGGGTACTGGCAAGTTAAGCTTCATGATGATGACAAAGAAAAAAGTGCATTCACCTGCCACAAGGGTCTGTTTCATTTTAATGTTATGCCATTTGGACTTGCAAACGCACCCGGCATCTTCCAGGAATTAATGTCAGTTGTTTTACAGGGGCAGGAAGATTTTGCTCTGGCAGATTTAGATGATATTCTGATATTTTCAAATACGGTGGAAGATCATTTAAGACATATAGATACAGTCTTGAGTAGTCTACGTAAGCACAACCTTAAACTGAAGCCAGCTAAGTGTGAGTTCTTTAAGAAAGAGACCCAATACCTGGGGTTCAAGATAAGTGAAGAGGGAATACAACCAGACCTCAATAAAGTCAAGGCTATAAAGTCAGTTTCTACTCCAACCACTGTTAGGCAAGTAAGAGCTTTTATCAGGATGACCTCATACTATCGCCGCTTTATTAGAAATTTCTCTGATATAGCCGAACCGCTGGTCAATTTGACAAGGAAATATGCACGATTCCAATGGGACGATGCTTGCCAAACCGCTTTCGATACACTAAAAACGAAGCTCGCGGAGATGGTAACACTAGCCTATCCCAACCCAAATAAGGCGTATAGGTTATATACTGACGCATCCGATCAATCGATTGGCGCATGCCTATCCCAGGTGGTGTACGATAAGGAAAATAGGAAGGATGTAGAAAAACCAATTTATTTATTGTCCCATAAATTAAGTGACACACAAACGAGGTGGTCAACTATAGAGAAAGAGGCTTATGCCATACACTATGCTCTTCAAAAACTGAATCACTACCTGCATGGCGCAACATTCACAATATACACTGATCATAGGCCCCTGGAGCACTTACTTAACTCGCCCATACAAAATAAGAAGATACAGACTTGTGCTCTGAGCATGTCTGGCTACAATTGCAGCATACAGTATCTTAAGGGTAAGGATAATGTTTGCGCAGATCTCTTATCACGCGCTGTTGATGTGAACGAAGACCATATTGCTTCTCCAGTAGATATAGATGATAGAAATTACTTGGTTAGTGTTATAAACTCCAACCTAATGGAGCCGGAAGAATTAGCAGCCCATAAAAATGTCGGAAATTCATCAGAGGCACCCGAACGGCCCACATTGAAAGGAATAGACATAATCAGGGAGCAAGAATCAGACAAAAACATCTTAGACATGAAGATTAGATTACGAAATGGTAGGGCTACCAAAGCAGAACAGAAGAGATATATAGTAATGGATGAGGTGGTGTACTATTTGTCTCAGCCTGATGATGAACCCCTCATCAGGTTGTATGTACCATCTCACCTTAGAAAAATGGTGCTAGTTCAATACCATGATGACAGTGGCCATATGGGGGTGGATAAGACATTCCACTCAATAAAACAAAAGTATTTCTGGCCTTGTTTACTTAGAGAAATAAATGATTTCGTAGGTAAATGTATCCCGTGTCAGACAAGAAACCTAAAGAGGCAGCAACCCCACATACAGGAATGTGACTTCCCTCCTTTTCCTTTCGCAAAGGTTGCTTTAGAATCCAGTGATTCGGATGACGAATCCGGAGCGGAACAGACCGACTTTCCAGTGCACAAATATCGACACCAACGTGTGGAAAACGAACATTGAAAGTTAAAGAAACATAAGAACATTATGAAATTCCACAATGGACACGAACATTGTTGGGTTGCCGATGTAGGCTCCCCCATATATTTTTTTTTGTTGTTTTGTTTGTTTCGGCGTGCACATGTTTTGTTGTTTCGGCGTGCACATGTTTTGTACAATTGTCGGGCTTGTGTGGCATGGGGGGTGTGTGAGGGTGTTGCGCTTAAAATGTTCTTAGGTGAACATTTTGGAAAATGGGAGGGCGAGGAGTGTAATATAACAATCTGGCCCCACCCGAGGAAGTGATGCAAGCGATGGTGTTTCCCGTCGGTGAAGGGGGCGGCGAAGCGACAAGACAGGTGTTTGTGAAATACATCCTGTCGAGGCCGGAGCGGATGTCATTTGACCTTATTTCCGACAGCGGCGGAAATGGCTACAGAGGCAAACAGATCAGGTGTCTCTTAGAATTACGTGGGCGTTGCGTGGGCGAGGCAAAACCGGAAGGAAAGTCCCGGTTCTAGAAGACTATATAAAGACCTCGACACACGGATTCGCCAGCAGAGAACGGCCAGTGGAAGCAGAGAAACACCACGGCAAGACTACACTCCCGTCAACCCATTCTATGTGCCTCTCACCCTTCCGTTTTCTATTCCACACAGTTCGTCGTCATTAATAAAAATATAACCTTATATTTTTATATATGCGTGTTTGTTGTTTTGTCGTCGTACGGCGATATATAACAATCCGCCATATATCTGGTGAACAGAATGCTGCGGCAGACGCCTTGTCTCGCCTTCCCATTAATTCACTGTTCTCACCTTCAGATATCGACTTACGACAGATGGCCTTTGACCAACCACGCCTGGACACCTTTGATCTATCGTCACCTGAATTTGCAACTTGCAAGCTCGCATACCTACCAGTGCCTACTGCAAACACGCAGATCATCTGTGACACCGCAACAGGCGCACCTCGAACTTTTGTTCCGATGACACATCGTAGGGTTGTTTTTGACACACTACACCAATTGGCACACCCCGGACCCAAAGCCACAGTGAAGCTGATTGCAGCTAGATTTTTCTGGCCAAACATGAGGCGTGATATCACTGCCTGGACACGTTCTTGCGTATCCTGCCAAAAATCAAAGGTGCACAAACATATCCGTGCACCCCTCGGAACATTCAGCACCCCAGACGCTTGGTTCAGCCATGTCCATATTGATCTGGTTGGACTATGGCCAGTCAGTCAGGGATTTACTTACCTCCTGACCTGTATAGATCGCTTTACACGGTGGCCCGAAGCTATTCCCCTAAAGGACATTTCAGCTGAATCCGTAGCGCAAGCCCTTATATCAGGCTGGATAACGCGTTACGGAGTTCCTACAACAATTACCACTGACCGTGGCAGACAATTTGAATCCCACCTATTCCAGGAACTTTCCAGAATTTTAGGGATCAATCGAATTCGAACTACGAGCTATCACCCTGCTTCTAACGGGATGATAGAACGCTTTCATCGCCAATTAAAGGCCGCATTACGTGCCTATCCTGACCAACAGCGATGGAGCGAATATGTACCTGTTGTCCTTGGCTGTCGTGCAGCTATCAAAGAGGACCTAGGATACTCTCCAGCAGAACTTGTCTATGGAGTACCTCTATCATTACCAGGTCAGATGTTGAACCCTATAGATTTAACAGGAACAGATCCTGCCTTGTATATAAACAGACTGCGATCTTATTTTGGTAATCTCCCACCAATGCACCCTAGGGAACAGACCATCAAATCATCAGTCCTAAAAGATATTTCTTTATGGACTCACGTTTTTCTAAGAAGGGACGCTGTCAAATCCCCTCTCACTCCACCTTAAACTGGCCCTTACCGCGTGCTTTCACGCACTGACAAACTTCTCACCCTTGACATTTGTGGCAAAAAAGAAACTGTATCTATTGACAGGGTGAAAAGAGCCTTTCTTAACACAAACACACAAGAGCCACATATTCCCCCTACTTACATACATGAACATATCTTTACACCCGTTGAAAAAAATACGATGCCAACAGACAACTATGTTACCACCACACGCAGTGGTCGACGAGTACATTGGCCCAAAAAGCTCTGTAAAACCGTTTATATATAAATTGTACCCTTCTTTGTTTTATGGCCGCTATCTTTTTCTCTGTCGGCTTTCCGCCTAAGCAGGGGGTGATGTAGCAGTCACAGATCTATTTCCTTTAGCGAATCAGTGCCCCCGGAGGGGAGATTCGGTCACTCACTGGCCAATCAACGGGCGGAGCGCATTGATTCCTCACTAGAACTATTTTTCCTAGTCCATTTTGGTAGAACGGACGAAAGGCAGAGAGCCATAAGCCAGCGGGAGTAACGGACGTCTCTCTCACATCGCTGCCACTGATTCCGCTTGGAATACTTTCGCGGAAGACGCTGCTGCTAGCTTCACCATGGACACTTACATACTACCAATCTTGTACGTTTACTATATAATAAACCATTCTTTGTTGTTGTTTTAAAAGGAAGATTCGTCATTCATTTGTGTGCATAAAAAATATAGTGTTGGGGAAATTAAGCATTTCCCATAACACTATAAAACCTTCAGAGATAGGATACGCCATGCAATGCTTATGGTGTCAACTCATCCTCACTCCCTTCGATTTCATTCGCAAAGAAGTAAATTCAGTTTATTCCTCAAAATTGACACTTTTTGGAACTGACTCACGAGACGACACTTTCCTAGCGAAATACCCTCTGAACCTTTATTTTGGGGTCAGTTATTATTTATTCTACATATCTTCATAATGTGCAAATCTTGCTTCCTCCTCCCTCATAACAACCCCAGTCACTCAGTAACTTTCAACGTTGAATGTCATTTTGGTTTTGTATTAGGAAAATGCTCGGAATGAGAAACAGAGGGCCGAGTTCAAATTCCAGTCGAATTCGCTTCATTAACATCCGTACAAATACCCTTGAGTAGCTTAATTCTCCATCTCTTTCTCTATCCAGCAATGGGATGAATAGCAGGATAGATTGGGTTATATAGCCTTGGTTGGCAATCGGTCTACGGCAGAAAGTTATGGCAACCTACTACAGGAAAATGTTCTTCTTAGTCATTCATGTTTGCAAAGAGACATGAGTATCAGAGAATTTTCGGCATATATCACGTATGACATTTTAACTGACTGGAAAAAGCAAAACTAAAAGTTAAAAGGAAAAAACTCACATTGTCAATAAAACGACATAACCAGTAAGATATATTCGGCTGCTTCTATATTATTAGAAATATCGTCTGATATTTCCAATAATATAGTAGTTGGGGAATAATAATTTAGCGAGTGTGCAGGGGGGAAAAAAAACAGAAAGCAGTATCGTCCCTGGATGGGTTAGAACCACCAACCTTCCTATTAACAAACGAACGCGCTAATGTATTGCGCCACAGAGACGGAAATAAGGACACGGTTGAAAATAAAACACTCACAATTTTTTTTTAAAAGATAACTTTCTACGTTAAAAGTTGGTTGTAATATTTTCTGAAAATTTGTTTTAAAAAATCGAACTTTTGACGAACATTCTTTATACAAAACATTGTTTTTTCGAAGAACTTGCGTGTTTCAAGTCTAGTGGACTTAATATGACATGTCGCTAATTTGTATATAGATACATTAAATGTATTTTAATTATTTTCAATTTTTCTAGTTGAGTTTGATTTTGTTTCAACGGCATATCAACCTCAGTGGTTTATTTAATGCCAAAAAGTTGGGATTTCAAGGTATTTTTTAATGTTTAGTTATAATGGGAAGGTTGATTTTTTTAGTCAGATTTTAATGAATTTTTTTTTGTTTTTAATGTTCATTTTAGAAAACTAAAAATGTCTTCTCGTTTTGTATTGAAAACGACTTTACTAACAATTTCAGATAGCAGCTAGTGGAAGAAAAATAACTTCGTCCCTGAGTGGGCTTGAACCACCAACCTTTCGGTTAACAGCCGCACGCGCTAACCGATTGCGCCACAGAGACACAGACGGTAACTAAGGCGAATATAAACACTCACATTATTAGTTACTAGCGGTATAGCCCGGCGATGATCGAGTGTAATGAAAGCTTTAAAACTAATCCATGTTCCTGGACATCTGACTCTTTGGACGAAAAACTAAGTTAAAGCGAAACCGTAGACTCAAAGAAAAACGAATGGATATTAGTCAAATATTGATTTCCATGTGTCGATATCAAATAAGATTTTTTCGTCATTAACTAAATTTTGAAGGCTAAATAAAATGGTATCATGACTGAGAACTATAATTATACCTACTAAGAGCCAAACCCGATGCAAAAACTAAAATAAAAGGGCTGAAAAATATAGAGACATACAGGCAGATAAACAGACACACACACAAACATTTTGCCTTTTATATATATATATGTATATAGTATCGAGTTTCTGCACTATTGTAAGAAGTGTAATCTTGAAACTTGTCTACTCTTTGTCTATGAGTGTAAATTTGATTAAAATCGGATCACTCCTTCTATAATCCGATTTATTCGATTATCGATTTTCGATATTTGTCGGGGGTACCTCGACACACAACCTAGCTAAGAACACTCGCAGACGCTTATAGAACAATTGTGTCAATTTTCAAGAATATCGGGTCAGCCGTTTCGGAGTCTATAGGTAACGGATACACACACACACAAACAGACAGACACACACATACAGACAAATTCCATTTATAAATAAGTTTAGATTTATTTAAGGAAAACTTTCTGTCTTTACTAAAGTTGGTTTTGATGTTTGTTAAAATTTATTTTCAAAAATCGAACTTTTGAAGAAAATTCTTTATACAAAACATTTTTTTTTCGAAGAGCTTGTGTAAATGAATGGCAGAACAGTATTTCGGAGAGATAACAAAACATAAAATTTACAAAGACCGAAAAGACAGGAAATTGTGGAGAGACATGATTGCTAATGTTCTGAAGGGACACAGCACATGGAAGAAGAAAAACAATTAATGAAGATTGAAGAAGAGCCGTCATTTGTGCTGCCCAGGTATCGCTGTTCAACCTTCATAGAGTTTGGAAGCAATTACACGGTCTTGTGGACGAGGAATTATTTTCTCCTCTGCACTCCTTATCCCACAAGTGAAAAGTTCTTAAACTCTCACTACTTTATTATTATTATTATTATTATTATTATTATTATTATTATTATTATTATTGTTGTTGTTGTTGTTGTTGTTGTTGTTGTTGTTGTTGTGGGTGTGGTTCTTCTTTAATCTCACTAAATTTAAACCTTCAGAGATAGGATACGCCATGCAATGCTTATGGTGTCAACTCATCCTCACTCCCTTCGATTTCTTTCGCAAAGAAGTAAATTCAGTTTATTCCTCAAAATTGACACTTTTTGGAACTGACTCACGAGACGACACTTTCCTAGCGAAATAACCTCTGAACCTTTATTTTGGGGTCAGTTATTATTTATTCTACATATCTTCATAATGTGCAAATCTTGCTTCCTCCTCCCTCATAACAACCCCAGTCACTCAGTAACTTTCAACGTTGAATGTCATTTTGGTTTTGTAGGAAAATGCTCGGAATGAGAAACAGAGGGCCGAGTTCAAATTCCAGTCGAATTCGCTTCATTAACATCCGTACAAATACCCTTGAGTAGCTTAATTCTCCATCTCTTTCTCTATCCAGCAATGGGATGAATAGCAGGATAGATTGGGTTATATAGCCTTGGTTGGCAATCGGTCTACGGCAGAAAGTTATGGCAACCTACTACAGGAAAATGTTCTTCTTAGTCATTCATGTTTGCAAAGAGACATGACTATCAGAAAATTTTCGGCATATATCACGTATGACATTTTAACTGACTGGAAAAAGCAAAAATAAAAGTTAAAAGGAAAAAAACTCATACTGTCAATAAAACGACATAACCAGTAAGATATATTCGGCTGCTTCTATATTATTAGAAATATCGTCTGATATTTCCAATAATATAGTAGTTGGGGAATAATAATTTAGCGAGTGTGCAGGGGGGAAAAAAAAAACAGAAAGCAGTATCGTCCCTGGATGGGTTAGAACTACCAACCTTCCTATTAACAAACGAACGCGCTAATCGATTGCGCCTCAGAGACGGAAATAAGGACACTGTTGAAAATAAAACACTCACAATTTCTTTTTTCAAAAGATAACTTTCTACGTTAAAAGTTGGTTGTAATGTTTTTTGAAAATTTCTTTCAAAAAATTGAACTTTTGACGAACATTCTTTATACAAAACATTGTTTTTTCGAAGAGCTTGCGTGTTTCAAGTTTAGTGGACTTAAGATGACATGTCGCTAATTTGTATATAGATACATTAAATGTATTTTAATTATTTTCAATTTTTCTAGTTGAGTTTGATTTTGTTTCAACGGCATATCAACCTCAGTGGTTTATTTAATGCCAAAATTTGGGATTTCAAGGTATTTTTTAATGTTTAGTTATAATGGGAAGGTTAATTTTTTTAGTCCGATTTAAATGAATTTTTTTTTGTTTTTAATGTTCATTTTAGAAAACTAAAAATGTCTTCTCGTTTTGTATTGAAAACGACTTTACTAACAATTTCAGATAGCAGCTAGTGGAAGAAAAATAACTTCGTCCCTGGGTGGGCTTGAACCACCAACCTTTCGGTTAACAGCCGAACGCGCTAACCGATTGCGCCACAGAGACACAGACGGCAACGTAGCCGAATATAAACACTCACATTATTAGTTACTAGCGGTATAGCCCGGCAATGATCGAGTGTAATGAAAGCTTTAAAACTAATCCATGTTCCTGGAACTCTGACTCTTTGGACGAAAAACTAAGTTAAAGCGAAACCGTAGACTCAAAGAAAAACGAATGGATATTAGTCAAATATTGATTTCCATGTGTCGATATCAAATAAGATTTTTTCGTCATTAACTAAATTTTGAAGGCTAAATAAAATGGTATCATGACTGAGAACTATAATTATACCTACTAAGAGCCAAACCCGGTGCAAAAACTAAAATAAAAGGGCTGAAAAATATAGAGACATACAGGCAGATAAACAGACACACACACAAACATTTTGCCTTTTATATATATATATATAGTATCGAGTTTCTGCAATATTGTAAGAAGTGTAATTTTGAAACATCTGAATATCGTTTCTTATGTCTACTCTTTGTTTATGAGTGTAAAATTGATTAAAATCGGATCACTCCTTCTATAACCCGATTTATTCGATTATCGATTTTCGGTATTTGTCGGGGGTACCTCGACACACAACCTAGCTAAGAACACTCGCAGACGCTTATAGAACAATTGTGTCAATTTTCAAGAATATCGGATCAGCCGTTTCGGAGTCTATAGGTAACGGATACACACACACACAAACAGACAGACACACACATACAGACAAATTCCATTTATAAATAAGTTTAGATTTATTTAAGGAAAACTTTCTGTCTTTACTAAAGTTGGTTTTGATGTTTGTTAAAATTTATTTTCAAAAATCGAACTTTTGAAGAAAATTCTTTATACAAAACATTTTTTTTTCGAAGAGCTTGTGTAAATGAATGGCAGAACAGTATTTCGGAGAGATAACAAAACATAAAATTTACAAAGACCGAAAAAACAGGAAATTGTGGAGAGACACGATTGCTAATGTTCTGAAGGGACACAGCACATGGAAGAAGAAAAACAATTAATGAAGATTGAAGAAGAGCCGTCATTTGTGCTGCCCAGGTATCGCTGTTCAACCTTCATAGAGTTTGGAAGCAATTACACGGTCTTGTGGGCGAGGAATTATTTTCTCCTCTGCACTCCTTATCCCACAAGTGAAAAGTTCTTAAACACTCACTACTTTAATATTATTATTATTATTATTATTATTGTTGTTGTTGTTGTTGTTGTTGTTGTGGGTGTGGTTCTTCTTTAATCTCACTAAATTTAAACCTTCAGAGATAGGATACGCCATGCAATGCTTATGGTGTCAACTCATCCTCACTCCCTTCGATTTCTTTAGCAAAGAAGTAAATTCAGTTTATTCCTCAAAATTGACACTGTTTGGAACTGACTCACGAGACGACACTTTCCTAGCGAAATAACCTCTGAACCTTTATTTTGGGGTCAGTTATTATTTATTCTACATATCTTCATAATGTGCAAATCTTGCTTCCTCCTCCCTCATAACAACCCCAGTCACTCAGTAACTTTCAACGTTGAATGTCATTTTGGTTTTGTAGGAAAATGCTCGGAATGAGAAACAGAGGGCCGAGTTCAAATTCCAGTCGAATTCGCTTCATTAACATCCGTACAAATAACCTTGAGTAGCTTAATTCTCCATCTCTTTCTCTATCCAGCAATGGGTTGAATAGCAGGATAGATTGGGTTATATAGCCTTGGTTGACAATCGGTCTACGGCAGAAAGTTATGGCGACCCACTACAGGAAAATGTTCTGCTTAGTCATTCATGTTTGCAAAGAGACATGAGTATCAGAAAATTTTCGGCATATATCACGTCTGACATTTTAACTGACTGGAAAAAGCAAAACTAAAAGTTAAAAGGAAAAAACTCACATTGGCAATAAAACGACATAACCAGTAAGATATATTCGGCTGCTTCTATATTATTAGCAATATCGTCTGATATTTCCAATAATATAGTAGTTGGGGAATAATAATTTAGCGAGTGTGCTGGGGGGGGGGGGGAACAAAAACCAGTGTCATCCCTGGATGGGCTTGAACCACAAATCTTTTAGTTAACAGCCGTAAACGCTAACCGATCGCGACACAGAGACGGGAACGGCGAAAGGCGGTAAATAAACACTCAGAATTATTTTTTTTATTTAAATAAAACTATCTTCCTTAAATGTTGATTGTAATGCTTTTTAAAATTTTATTTTCAAAAATTTATTTTCAAAAATCGAACTTTTGACTATACAAAACATTATTTTTTCGAAGAGCATGCGTGTTTCTAGTCCAGTCGACTGTAAGTTTAAGACGACAAGCAGTAAGGACGGACAGTTAACAGGAAATGTAGAAAGGAAGTTAAAAAATATATTCATTCATGAGAATCATCATCAAACAATCTACCGCGTTTGTCATAATGACTGGAATCAATTATGGAGCCTGTCTGAAGATTCTAGTGCAGATATTTTAGTTTACGCTATCACATCGTAATCCATCTTATTTGCAAAACCAAAAAAATGATCACTCGTTTTACCAACGTCCTTTCATAAATATAATTGAAAAAAAAAATTCACTTATAGGATAGCACATGTATTTTTAGTTAATAATTTCTAACAGATTTGTTTGGTCGGTGCTTAGTATCCACGAACATCCCTAACTGTTAGTGCTTCGTAGCCCATTTACTTTTTTTTACCTACATTTTTATGAAGGTTACAAATTAATGCACAACTAATAATTAATTAATAATTAATTAATTAATTAACTAATAATTAATTAATACTCAATGATAAAATATTTCGTGGATTTTGAAGTGTTTCTGAATTTTTTTTTTTCTTACCAAATCTGTGAATTTGTTTTACTAAGTCTTGAAAACATTGAAATGCAGTATTTTTTTTATCCGTAATGTTAATGTATTCAAATTATTCAACTTTTTATTCAGAAAAAATTCAAACTGATTTTAAAAATTACCGCAAACATTGATTGCTGATTTATTTAAGATGACATGTCGCTAATTTGTATGTAGATACATTAAATGTATTTTAGTTATTTTCAATTTTTCTAGTTGAGTTTGAGTTTGTTTTTCAACAGCATATCAACCTGTGTGTGTCTATAGCGGGTATCTCTTCTCTTATTTCATTTGTAGTGAGGGGTAATAGTATTCCGTAGCATGTTAACGGAATTTGGCCTTGTGGGAAGATAGCCCACTATAATTCATAAATTCAAGAAAGGCAATTTTTGAGTGTAAAATAACATTTATACATATATACATTTCAATCAATGTTTTACAAAATATGTAATGTTTGAAATGAAAGTTCAACGGAGGTGAAAGAGTTCATGGAATGTATGATGATCTGAAAGAAAAGAATGTTCATTTTCAAGTTGCCGTTTCTAAGGTCAATAAGTCAGTGAGTTGGTTTGTGTGGAATGTCTTAGAAAAGGTCAGTACTTTGAGAACAGGAGAGGAAGAAGAAGGCGAGCATAGTAGCAGCTTGACATAGGTCAAGGAAGAAACTAATTACTATCTTCTCCTCTGTCTGTGCCTGTCTGATTTTTGATGCTTAGTCTCTGCTTTTTATAACAGCATTTTTGGATCAACTGGCTCGTTTCGAATTTCTTCCTTGTATTTGGATCCGGTCTTCTCATTGGCTGATAAATTAAATTGGTAATTTGATCTTTGATTAATTTTTATCTTTCAACCGGAACATCTGCACGAACTCGGATGCGCACGACGATTTTTATTCATTTGCTTTTTAGTTATGAGAGAGCACACATCCGGTTCATCGCTTTTGTTCGGTCGGTATCACCACAGGTTTTTTAATGCCAAAAGAATGGGATTTTAAGTTATTTTTTAAATGTTCAGTTATAATGAGAAGGTTGATTTTTAATCAGATTTTAATGAAACATTTTTTTCTATTCTTTTTTATTTTAAAACTGAAAATGTGTTTTAGTTTTGTATTAAAAAATGTTTTGCTAACAATTTTTTCTTCAGAAATGTATTGTTAGGAATAATTTTTCCTTCCAAAATGTATATAATAAAAGCCTATTTTTATGTATATATTTCTATAAAAGTGTATTTTTATACTTTCGTAATTTTGACCTCAGTTTGGGGGTTAATTATTTGCCTATAGCTGGGACCCTAACAGGTGCTACCACTCCGAATCAGGGTGGACCTGAGAACAACAGCAATTTAAGAGGTGGTTCCAGGCTCCTCACAAACTCCCAATCAGAGGCCTTGTTGCCGGATGCAGTTTAGCGTCATACTCAAGACCTTTTCTAATTGAATTGTCCATTTATATTTCTCGTTATTGTACATAATTTAGGTTACAATGAAAATTGTATTTTATTATGAATACTACGTTATGAAAACTTACATGTATAGTAGGAGGGCACTTATCATAGATTCGGTGGTTGTGGTGGTAGGGATCAAATCATATATTGATGGACGTGATTGTATCATAGGATTGTAGTGGAGTACAAAACCATTGCACCGGTCCTGTATCCTGTATAAGTGCTAAAAAGAGAATGATTAAATCAATTAAAATATGTACCTTCGCAAATATATGGTTTCTAACGATTTTGATCGCATAATTTGAAATGAATCGAGAGAAATATTGGATCATGCCTTGGAATAAGATTTTTACTATTAGTTTTGCGCAAAGTAAGTAGCAAATGGATATCGACTCGGAACAAGAAATCGGTAGAGCCGAGTTCGAATTCCAGTTGAATTCGTTGCAATCATATACGCGCAAATACCCTTGGGAAAGGTATTAATCCGTCTCTTCCTTCCAGTTATGGGTCAAATAACAGGACAGACTGGGTTCTATAGCCTTGGTTGGCAACCAGTCTATCGCAGAAAGCAATGGCAACCTACTGCGGGATAATCTTTTGCCTAGTCAGTTATGTCTCTTTCGAGACTTGATCGCCCAAAGCGTGTATCAAGTAGCAAATATTTTTCCTAAACAGAGAACACAACAACATTTATGAAGTTGCGCAGCCGAGTAAGATTATCTTTTAACACGTCCCATGAGCTGAATTCGTTTGGGGCCTGTTTTAGTAGGATTTTGGTGTCTGTGCAAACCCAGTAAAATGTGAGAGTTTGAGTTAGGAAAAAACTGCGGAAAGCAGAGAAAAAGGTATAACGTCAATTACGCATTTAGTGACAGTCTGATCGACATTTCATGCCAGCTAATTTAAAAAAAAAAATTTCTTTGTTTTTCCAGGAATTTTTTTTTCTTTTTTTTTTCCTTTTTCCGTCATCTCTCTGTTATGTCGCCAAGTATAAATGAATAACTCAACAACAGAATCAGAATATAAGTTGTATTCCGCGGAAAGACGGTTAGTATGTACAGAAGTGATTAGTAATATTTACAATAGAAAGATACAAGAGTCCAATCCGCCGTAAGACGTGTGTATACGTGATTACTTCCGGTACGCCACCGGAAGTGTGACTAACTCTTCACTGACTCGCACTGACTTTCCAGTAACTCATTAGAGACTCCCAAGTGACTCTCTACCACTCTTCTGTAGAGAATCCACCATTGCTATGTATAGCAATGGGAACAGTCCATTTGTAGTCAAATAGGAGCGGCGCCCTAACACTCTCTTATCCGGAATATGGAATAAGGTGCATACGAAACCAAACAAGACTCGAAAATAATATGTGAAATTGGAAAGAGACAAGAGTCTGGGTAATCTTTAACCAGTTAACCGAGCGTTCGAGTCTGGAGTCCCCACTTTAAAAAATCCGACCTTGTGTCACATCTTGCTTCAGTGGATGGGTAAATAACCTTGCTTGGTGCAGATAGTAGGATCAAAGTGTACCATCTGTTCTCAGATACTCACTTTCCGCTTTCCGGCCACCTCTTGCTGAGCGTACTCTTCATTTGCGATCCCGCTACCTGCGGTTGATTCCTGGAGCGCATTACGTTTTAGTTAGCAGCCGGTCCCGCTTTAAGTTTGACTCTAAGCTTCAGAGGTGGAACGGTCTAGTCCGCTTGAGATCCCGTTACCTGCGATTGATCCGGCAAAGGAGACGACAACTGTTCAAGTTCAATTGCCGTAGATTTCGCACGTGCTTGCTCGCAACGATCCGGTTTAACCGCAGTCGAATCCTGCAAAAGGAGCAAAACACGCGCTAGTCTTTGGCCGTAGCGCACACGTGCTAGCTGGCCTAGGTATGTACACGTGCTAGGTCGCAGCCGAACCTGTCCTCCTCGGACTACATACAATTGCAGCCAAAATTCGACCTCAACGTTCCAGTCTGCGCCGCTCCTTATCAGAAGCTGACGACTTTCCCGACTGCGCCTTTCCTGTCGACCAACGACGAATTTCCCGCCGTACATGCGACGTTTCTGCTGGCCTACGACGTTCCAGCCTATGTCGATCCTGCCAGACGCTGACGACTTTCCAGCCTATAATACCAGACGATACGACGTTTCTGCCGGCCGAGGACATTCAAGTTGCCGAATGTCGGGATTCCAAACATTTAACAACAACAGCAACAACAAAAACGGATCTTTTACATTAAACATATAAAGGTTATTTCCTGGATGAAAAGTAGAAGTAAAACGTCAGTTGAAATAACATTTATATATCTTTTATTAGAATCATACAATGACAATAAAATATTTAATTTTCCTTGCGGTGAAGTTTGTTTTATAAAGTATTTAAGTGTTCTTACTGCGATATACTTTTTTCTTATTGGTCAAAATTAAATTTGGCTTCGTCTTTTTTCTTCAGTACAGGGACAATCCTTTTTTCTTTTGGTCAAAATTAAATTTGGCTTCGTCATTTTTCTTCAGTACAGGGACAATCCTTTTTTCTTTTGGTCAAAATTAAATTTGGCTTCGTCTTTTTTCTTCAGTACAGGGACAATGCTTTTTTCTTATTGGTCAAAATTAAATTTGGCTTCGTCTTTTTTCTTCAGTACAGGGACAATCCTTTTTTCTTATTGGTCAAAATTAAATTTGGCTTCGTCTTTTTTCTTCAGTACAGGGACAATCCTTTTTTCTTATTGGTCAAAATTAAATTTGGCTTCGTCTTTTTTCTTCAGTACAGGGACAATCCTTTTTTCTTATTGGTCAAAGTTAAATTAAAAGCCAAATGTATTTGTGAGTTCGTAGACAAAGGCTTAGTCATAGTCAACAGTTAGTTAACTCCTTACATTATGTGTGTCAACAAGGTCTTAGCAGCTGCCAATTGTCTCTCTTCTATTGTGTGTGTGTGTGTGTGTGTGTGTGTGTGTGTGTGTGTGTGTGTGTGTGTACGCACGTGTAGATCAAACTGTCCTCCGAAATTATTTTGAATAACGAGAAGCTGTAGGCTTCTATTTTTGTATCCGTAAGAAGGAGCTGAAATCTAATTTCACAAAGAAGTGTGAACTTTTTGAATACAAGGTTTTTACTGGTTAGAAAATAATTTTACACTGGCTCAAGAAAATATTTTTCTCGAATTTGCGGGAGTTGCAAAGGGAGTTATTAATGTTGTTTTCTAAAATCCGCAAGTATTTTGGTCGTATTTGCCATTGTAATGATTGTTTGTCAAAGAAATCATCTGATGGGACTTTATTGGCTGAAAAATATATAAAGGACTTAATTCCTATATAACAATCTTATGGATATGAAAAAATATAGTTTTTAGTTGTGGTGTATTTATTTAATGCTATATTTTATTTAATGGCCTGAAGATTTCGTTCAAGCATGAAGCAGACTATTGCCACTTGATGTTGACCTAAACATATATACATATGAATTTTCTCACCGTTTTTGTATTAGGGTCGACTAGCTTAGTTCATAGAACAGAACAACCAGATTACACTGCGCCAGTTCTTCCTTCAGTGCAATAAAAGACCAATAGGTTGATAGAATGCCGACGCCATTGTTACTTTCTGAGCAGGGTTTTGTGCAGTTGAGGCAGATATTGGAAACAGTTGAACAGTAGATAGGAAAGAAAGAATAGAAAATAATAGTAGTTCAATGAAATCAAAATAATTTCTACAACTAGACACACTGTTTCAATGTCTGTTATATCAATTAACCCAGTTAGACTATTACTACTTATAGTGAGTCTGATCCATGTCCCTGGTTGACGCAAAAACAATTACAAATAACCAATCCGTTTAAATGTCGTGAAATTAGCAAGCAGAAATTTTAGTATACTGCAGATGGTGTGGGAGTGATAGTACGGGCTGAAAATCCGTGCCAATAAATCATATTTCTTTTGTCTTGTTACAGGAAGCAATCTGGCAAAATGGCCTCTGATATGAAAGCGCGCACGAAGATATGTGGTGAATACGAAATTAAAAGTAACTCTTTTTTCTTCACTTTTTATAAATTTAGCAATCCAGTGTGAAATTTAATTTTGACTAATAAGAAAAAGGATTGTCCCTGTACTGAAGAAAAAAGACGAAGCCAAATTTAATTTTGACCAATAAGAAAAAATCATTGTCCCTGTACTGAAGAAAAAAGACGAAGCCAAATTTAATTTTGACCTATAAGAAAAAAGAATTGTCCCTGTACTGAAGAAAAAAGACGAAGCCAAATTTAATTTTGACCAATAAGAAAAAAGGATTGTCACTGTACTGAAGAAAAAAGACTTAGCCAAATATAATTTTGACCAATAAGAAAAAAGGATTGTCCCTGTACTGAAGAAAAACGACGAAGCCAAATTTAATTTTGACCATTAAGAAAAAAGCATTGTCCCTGTACTAAAGAAAAAAGACGAAGCCAAATTTAATTTTGACCAATAAGAAAAAAGGATTGTCCCTGTACTGAAGAAAAAAGACGAAGCCAAATTTAATTTTGACCAATAAGAAAAAGGATTGTCCCTGTACTGAAGAAAAAAGACGAAGCCAAATTTAATTTTGACCAATAAGAAAAAAGGATTGTCCATGTACTTAAAAAAAAGACGAAGCCAAATTTAATTTTGACCAATAAGAAAAAAGGATTGTCCCTGTACTGAAGAAAAAAGACGAAGCCAAATTTAATTTTGACCAATAAAAAAAAAGGATTGTTCCTGTACTGAAGAAAAAAGACGAAGCCAAATTTAATTTTGACCAATAAGAAAATAGGATTGTCCCTGTACTGAAGAAAAAAGACGAAGCCAAATTTAATTTTGACCAATAAGAAAAAAGGATTGTCCCTGTACTGAAGAAAAAAGACGAAGACAAATTTAATTTTGACCAATAAGAAAAAAGCATTGTCCCTGTAATGAAGAAAAAAGACGAAGCCAAATTTAATTTTGACCAATAAGAAAAAAGGATTGTCCCTGTACTGAAGAAAAAAGACGAAGCCAAATTTAGTTTTGACCAATAAGAAAAAAGGATTGTCCCTGTACTGAAGAAAAAAGACGAAGCCAAATTTAATTTTGACCAGTAAGAAAAAAGGATTGTCCCTGTACTGAAGAAAAAAGACGAAGCCTAATTTAATTTTGACCAATAAAAAAAAAGGATTGTCCCTGTACTGAAGAAAAAAGACGAAGCCAAATTTAATTTTGACCAATAAGAAAAAAGGATTGTCCCTGTACTGAAGAAAAAAGACGAAGCCAAATTTAATTTTGACCAGTAAGAAAAAAGGATTGTCCCGGTACTGAAGAAAAAAGACGAAGCCAAATTTAATTTTGACCAATTAGAAAAAAGGATTGTTCCTGTACTGAAGAAAAAAGACGAAGCCAAATTTAATTTTGACCAATAAGAAAAAAGGATTGTCTCTGTAATGAAGAAAAAACACGAAGCCAAGTTTAATTTTGACCAATAAGAAAAAAGGATTGTCCCTGTACTGAAGAAAAAAGACGAAGCCAAATTTAATTTTGACCAATAAGAAAAAAGGATTGTCCCTGTACTGAAGAAAAAAGACGAAGCCAAATTTAATTTTGACCAATAAAAAAAAGGATTGTTCCTGTACTGAAGAAAAAAGACGAAGCCAAATTTAATTTTGACCAATAAGAAAATAGGATTGTCCCTGTACTGAAGAAAAAAGACTTAGCCAAATTTAATTTTGACTATAAGAAAAAAGGATTGTCCCTGTACTGAAGAAAAAAGACGAAGACAAATTTAATTTTGACCAATAAGAAAAAAAGCATTGTCCCTGTAATGAAGAAAAAAGACGAAGCCAAATTTAATTTTGACCAATAAGAAAAAAGGATTGTCCCTGTACTGAAGAAAAAAGACGAAGCCAAATTTAGTTTTGACCAATAAGAAAAAAGGATTGTCCCTGTACTGAAGAAAAAAGACGAAGCCAAATTTAATTTTGACCAGTAAGAAAAAAGGATTGTCCCTGTACTGAAGAAAAAAGACGAAGCCTAATTTAATTTTGACCAATAAAAAAAAGGATTGTCCCTGTACTGAGGAAAAAAGAAAAAGCCAAATTTAATTTTGACCAATAAGAAAAAAGGATTGTCCCTGTACTGAAGAAAAAGACGAAGCCAAATTTAATTTTGACCAGTAAGAAAAAAGGATTGTCCCGGTACTGAAGAAAAAAGACGAAGCCAAATTTAAATTTGACCAATTAGAAAAAAGGATTGTTCCTGTACTGAAGAAAAAAGACGAAGCCAAATTTAATTTTGACCAATAAGAAAAAAGGATTGTCCCTGTACTGAAGAAAAAAGACGAAGCCAAATTTAATTTTGACCAATAAGAAAAAAGGATTGTCTCTGTAATGAAGAAAAAAGACGAAGCCAAGTTTAATTTTGACCAATAAGAAAAAAGGATTGTCCCTGTACTGAAGAAAAAAGATGAAGCCAAATTTAATTTTGACCAATAAGAAAAAAGGATTGTCCCTGTACTGAAGAAAAAAGACGCAGCCAAATTTAATTTTGACCAATAAAAAAAAGGATTGTCCCTCTACTGAAGAAAAAAGACGAAGCCAAATTTAATTTTGACCAGTAAGAAAAAAGGTTTGTCCCTGTACTGAAGAAAAAAGACGAAGCCAAATTTAATTTTGACCAATAAGAAAAAAGGATTGTCCCTGTACTGAAGAAAAAAGACGAAGCCAAATTTAATTTTGACAAATAAGAAAAAAGGAATGTCCCTGTACTGAAGAAAAAAGACGAAGCCAAATTACTCAATCCGGTGTTAGATTATTTTTCTAACCAATGAAAGGAAACGATTTACAAAACATGAGGGAAATTCACGAGCCAGTGCCAAAAGTCTTTCGAATCAGTCAGATAGGAGCGAGATCAGACCCCGGCAAAATGTGACAAAAGAAATTTCAAGCCACTGACTCGGACATAAGTTCCCGATACATATTTGTTCTCCTTTTTCTTCTTGCGTGATATTCTTCATTATCTCTTCTTCGTTTTCAGCATTCCCGACGTTAACAACACAGAAGACAAGCACAACAACAATAAAGCACTTTAACCCAAAAACTAACGTCAATAAGTACAATTTTCCTCTATTGTTTTACCTTCCTTTTCACTTTCTCACCGGCCATAAAAAAGGAAAGGGACACAGACTTTATTAGTATCCTGTTAATCTCTTCTGCATACACACATTTTACGACCTACCACTAGACCTCTGGATTAACCTAACTACATACTACAATACATTTTCTCTTTGAACATTTAACTCCTAAAATTTGATGTTATTCTGTTTTGTTAATTAAATTTCTACTTTAACATACAAACGAAATACTTTTATTCTTCCAACTTTCTGATAATTTTACGTTGTAGTGAGTTCGGTAATGTTTGGCACAAGGCCAATTTAATAAACTTTTTCAACCTTCTCAATCCTTCATTGGTGACCCCGCAAAGAACACGCAGTGGAAGAGCTCCCCCTACTTCAGATATACATCGTTGAAATTTTAATAAAAATTGCACCCATCATCTTTCAGCGACGACTGCTGAAATATAATCTTGAAGAAGAGCTTGTTCTTCAAAGACTACATATCAAATGCAAATTAAAAATCCCATGGTTTATTACCACAAAATTACAGCACCTTTTAAATTGATGGAAATGTCGTCCGACTGAAGGTAAGTGGAAAAATTAAACAGCAATCACTGGGTGAGTTTGAACCCCCTAACTTTCGATTAACAGCCGAACGAGCTAACCGGTTGAGCTGAAGCAGAGGTGCGTGTGGTTGTGTACAATGACAAGGAATCACGTGTGGATATTTTAACAACACAAAATAAGGAATTTATTTACAAATTTACACAGTTGTATTTGTCGTGATGTAACAATTTTGTGGAGAAAATTAACCAATCAAATAGCAAATTTGTAGGAAAATAAAGAAAGCTAGTTGGAGTCTCTTTCTAAAAAAAAATGCACGAAATTTGATTAATGAAAATAAAGCGATAAGTAAATTGTTGCTAGACTACGAAATTGTCCTATGATAGCTAAGTAGTAATTTTTTATCCACTGGTGTTACGAATTTGCAAATCGTGAAGAAGAACTTTATTTTATTTCGTATCCACCAGAGAGTCACGGGGAAAACAACGACGTAGATCTTCAAATAAATCCGTCAAGACAAGTAATCACTTGAAAAGTTTCTAGATTTGATAAACAGAGCAAATGTTCATAATTTTGACATTAAGTACATTTCCGAAATTCGTTTTCACACAAAAGTATTAAACTGAATACCATAAACAGGGCTTCAAACAAATTGAAAAAAGTTCATTTTTCATCTTAAAAATATTACAGTGGAATTCAGTATAAAAGATGTATTTTTAATCACTTAGCTTCAAGAGTCTTCGCAGTCATCGGCTGTTATTAAAGTCTAATAATATGTTGGCGTGAAATGGACATCTGTGAAGCGTAGTCTCTTCTTTCTATTTCTCTGACGCTAACTCGCTTTCTGGGTGAAATAGATTCTGTTAGCAGCATTTAAGTTAGCGCCGCATGGCGAAAGAAGTGGGTGGTTGTTGTTTCATTACATGGCTTGTGTACACGGCGTCTGCTTTCGGGCCGAACAGTTTGAGGAGACCAGAGCCGGGTTTAAGCAATCTCAAAATGGATCACTGAGTTAAGCGGGAAAACTGTTTCTCGTGATGTAACAATTTTGTGGAGAAAATTAACCAATCAAATAGCAAATTTGTAGGAAAATAAAGAAAGCTAGTTGGAGTCTCTTTCTAAAAAAAAAAATGCACGAAATTTGATTAATGAAAATAAAGCGATAAGTAAATTGTTGCTAGACTACGAAATTGTCCTATGATAGCTAAGTAGTAATTTTTTATCCACTGGTGTTACGAATTTGCAAATCGTGAAGAAGAACTTTATTTTATTTCGTATCCACCAGAGAGTCACGGGTAAAACAACGACGTAGATCTTCAAATAAATCCGTCAAATAAGTTCGTCACGATGTATTATTTTTAAGAAAAAAATTATTTGTTTTATAGATCAAAACCTTTGTAGAAACAGGCTTGATTTGTGTACACTGTAGTTTATTATAATTATTGTTATTTTCGAACTTTACGTGTGAGCAACGACAAGGTTTTAGAGAAGATACAAACGAAAAAGAAACTTATACTTAACACCAGGAAGAGGCAGCTGAAGTTTCTGGGTCACATAATGAGTAAGGTGGGCTTAGAGAATCTAATACTCACAGGATGGATAGAGGAAAAAAAGAGACAAGGGGAAGTAACACGAGACAGACTTGATGGGCGTGAGCAAGTGGATGGCGAAGCAGGGATTGGGAGAGATAACAAGATGAAAAGTGTGAAGAGCGACAAGAGGTAGGGATCAGTGGAGGTCCATGATCGCCTATATCCTGAAAAGACACGGCACATTAAGAAGAAGAAGATTGTTTGAGAAGGATATGTCTTACCTGGGAAGCGGAGGATGGAAAGTGTGATGTTGAGATCCAAAAACGCATTGGCATGGCCAAGGAAAGCATTTCAAAAGCTGACCAGAATACTGAGAGACCGTAAAATCTCATTGGAAACAAAGAAGATGTATGGCAGTTAATGTTGCACGATCTTTTCAAGGATGAAGGAGAGGTTTGAGGCAGCAGAAATCTTGTTTTACAGAAGGATACTGAAGATACCCTGAGCACGTGACTAACGACGAGGTGTTGGAGAGGATGAAAACGAGAAGAAAACTCATGTTTAATATAAGGAAGCGACAGATGAGATTTTCGGAACACGTAATGAGGAAAGAATTCCTAGAGAATTTAACACTCACAGGACGGATAAGAAAGAGAGACAGGGGAAAGCAGCACAAGACCTACTTGACAGACCTGAGCAAATGGATGGCAGAGTGGAGTTTGGGAAAGATACGAAGAGGAAGAATTTTGATTTGACTGAAAGCGGCATGCGATAGAGCCAAAGTGGAAGTCCATGATCGCCTATGACCGAAAGGTTGGTGGTTCCAGCCCACCCAGGGATGATTAATTTCATTTTTATTTTTATTTTAAAAGGATTGCTTAACGAACGATTATATAACAAATTTAGCAACATACAGACGTCCGTAGTCTCGGTGACGCAATCGGTTAGAGCGTTCGGCAATTAACCGAAAGTCTGGTGGTTCCAGCCCACACAAAGACGATTAATTTCATTTTTTTTTTAAAAATGATTGCTTAACGAACGATTATATAACAAATTTAGCAATTCCTCGACGCCCATAGTCTCTGTGGTGCAATCGGTTAGCGCGTTCGGCCGTTACTCGAAAGTTTGGAGGTGCCAGCCCACCCAGAGACGATTAATTTCACTTTTTCTTTTTTTTTTTTTTTTTAAAAAAATGATTGCTTAACAAACGATTATATAACAAATTTAGCTGCTCACTGACGTCAGTAGTCTCTTTGGCGCAATCGGTTAGCGCGCTCGGCTATTAACCGAAAGGTTTGTTGTTCAAGCCCAGGCAGAAACGATTGGTTTCAGTCTTTCTTTTTATTTTTATTTTTATTTTAAAAAATGATTGCTTAACGAACGATTATATAAAAAATTTAGCAGTTTAATGACGTCAGTAGTCTTTGTGGCGCAATCGGTCAACGCGTTGGGCTTTTACCCAGAGTTTGGTGGTTCAAGCCCACCCGGGGAATATTAATTTCATTTTTTATTTTTTTTTATAATGATTGCTTAACAAACGATTATATAATAAATTTAGCAGCCTACTGAGTTCCTCTCTGTGACGCAATCGGTTAGCGCGTTAACTCGAAAGGTTGGTGATTCTAGCCCACCCAGAGACGATTAATATCAATTTTTTTTATTTTAAAATGATTGCTTAACGAACGATTATATCAGAAATTTAGCAGATTCTAGACGTACGTAGTTTCTGTGGCGCAATCGTTTAGCGCGTTTGTCTGTTGATCGAAAGCCCACCCCAGAACGATTAGTTTTTTTTTCCTTTTTTAAATGATTGCTTAACAGTCGATTATATAACAAATTTAGCGATTCACTGACGTCCGTCGTCTCTGTGGCGCAATCCGTTAGAGCGTTTGTTACCCGATATGTTAGTGGTTCGCGCCCACACATGGACGATTAATTTGATTTTTTTCTTTTTTTTTAAAGACTGATTGCTTAACGAACAAATTTAGCAGTCTTGCTACGTCCGTAGTTCTGTGGCGCAATCGGCTATTAACTGAAAGGTTGGTGGTTCAAGCCCACCGCAGAACGATTAATTCCATTCTTCCATATTTTTTTTTAAAATGATTGCTTAACGAACGATTATATAAGAAATTTAGCAGTTTACTGAAGTCAGTAGTCTCTGTGGCGCAATCGGTTGGCGCGTTCGGCTATTAACCGAAATATAGGTTGTTCAAGTCCACTCAGGGACGATTAAATACATTTTTTCTTATTTAAAAAAAAAAGATTGCTTAATGAACGATTATATAACATATATAGCAGTTAGCTGACATCCGGCTGTTAATCGGAAGGTTGGTGGTTCAAGCCCGCACAGAAACGGTTAATTTCATTATCTCTTTTTTTTTTTTTATATGATTGCTTAACGAACGAATATAGAACAAATCTACTGCAGTCCGTAGTCTCTGTGGCGCAATCGGTTAGTTCGTTCGGCTGTTAATCGGAAGATTGGTGGTTCAATCCCGCCCAGGGACGGTTAATTTAATTCTTTCTTCTTTTTTTTTTTAAATGAGTGCTTAAAGAACGATTATGGTACAAATTTAGCAGTTTACCAATGTCCGTAGTCTCTGTGTCACAATCGGTAAACGCTTTGGGCATTTACCCAATGTTTGGTTGGACAAGCCCAACCAGGGAAGTTTAATTACATTTTTACTTTTTTTTTTTTTAAACTGATTGCTTAACGAACGATTATATAACAAAGTTAGCACTCTACCGCAGTTCGTAGTCTCTGTGGCGCAATCGGTTTGCGCGTTCGGCTGTTAATCGAAAGGATGGTGGTTCAATCCCACCCTGGGGCGATTAATTGCATGTTTTCTTACTTTGAAAAAATAAAAATGATTGCTTAATGAACGATTATATAACATATTTAGCAATTTACCAACATCCGTAGTATCTGTGGCGCAATAGGTTAGCGCGTTCGGCTGTTAACCGAACGGATGGTGGTTCAATCCCATCCGGGGATGAATGTTTTCATTTTTTCTTATTTATTTTTACTAAATGATTGCATTATATTTTTTTTAAATGATTTGCATTTTTCTTTTTCTTTTTTAAATGATTGCTTAACGAGCGAATATATAACAAAGTTAGCAATCTACTGCTCCTCGTAGTCTCTGTGGCGCAATCGGTTAGCGCGTTCCGGCTTTCAACCGAAAGGTTGGTAGTTCAAGCCCTCCAAGAGACGATTATTTTCATTTTTTCTTATTTTTTTAAAAAAATGATTGCTTTACGAACGATTATTTAACTAATTTATCTGATTGTCGCCGTCTGTAGTTTCTGTGGCGCAATCGGTTAGCGGTTTCGGCTGTTAATCGAAAGGTTGGTGGTTCAAGCCCACCCAGGGACGATGAATTTAATTTTTTTTTTTTTTAAATGATTGCTTAACGAACGATTATATAACAAAGTTAGCAACGTACTAATCTCCTTAGTCTCTGTGGCGCAATCGGTTAACGCGTTCGGCTGTTAACTGAAAGGGTGGTGGTTCAATCCACCTCAGGAACGATTATTTTCAATATTGTCTTATTTTTTTTTTTAAATGATTGCTTAACAAACGATTATAGAACAAATTTAGCTGCAGACAGGAGTCCGTATTCTCTGTGGCGCAATCGGTTAGCGCGTTCGGCTGTTAACCGAAAGGTTGGTGGTTCAATCCCACCCAGGGACGATTAATTGCATTTTTTCTTATTTAAAAAAAAATGATTGCTTATTGAACGATTATATAACTTATTTAGCAGTTTACCAGCATTCGTGGTCTCTGTGGCGCAAGCGGTTAGCGCGTTCTGCTGTTAACCGAAAGGTTGTCGGTTCAATTCCCCCCAGGGACGATTATTTTCATTTTTTTAAAATGATTGCATAACGAACGATTATATAAAAAATTTAGCAGTTTACTGACGTCCGTAGACTCTGTGGCGCAATTGGTTAACGCAATGGTCTTTTACCCAAGTTTGTTAGCATAAACCCACACAGGGACGATTAATTTCATTTCTTCTTTCTTTTTTTTTTAAAATGATTGCATAACAAACGATTATATAACAAAGTTAGCAGTTAGCTGAGGTCCATAGTCTCTGTGGCGCAATCGGTAAACGAGTTGGGCTTTTACCCAAAGGTTCGAGGTACAAGCCCACCCAGGGATGTTTAATTTCATTTTTTTTTTTTTTTTTTTAAATTATTGCTTAACGAACGATTGTATAACAAAGTAAGCAATCTACTGCCGTCCGTAGTCTCTGTGGCGCAATCGGTTAGCGCGTTCGGCTGTTAACCGAAAGGTTGGTGGTTCCAGCCCAACCCAGGGAATATTAAATTCATTTTTTCTTTTTTTTTTTTTTTAAATGATTGCTTAACGAACGATTATATAACAAAGTTAGCAACATACCGCTGTCTTTAGTCTCTGTGGCGCAATCGGTTGGCGCGTTCGGCTGTAAACCGGAAGGTTGGTGGCTCAATCCCACCCTGGTACGATGAATTTCTCTTTTTCTTATTTTTTAAAAAAAAAGAGTGCTTAACGAACGATTATATAACAGATTTAGCAGTTTGCTGACATCTGTAGTCTCTGTGGGGCAATCGGTTAGCGCTTTCGGCTGTTAACCGAAAGGTTGGTGGTTCAATCCCCCCCAGGGACGATTAATTTCATTTTTTCTTTTTTCTTTTTTTAAATGATTGCTTAACGAACGATTATATAACAAAGTTAGCAACCTACTGCTGTCCTTAGTCTCTGTGGCGCATTCGGTTAACGCGTTCGGCTGTTAAACGGAAGGTTGGTGGCTCAATCCCACCCTGGTACGATGAATTTCTCTTTTTCTTATTTTTTAAAAAAAAAGAGTGCTTAACGAACGATTATATAACAAATTTAGCAGGTTGTTGACGTCTGTAGTCTCTGTGGCGCAATCGGTTAGCGCGTTCGGCTGTTAACCGAAAGGTTGGTGGTTCAAGCCCACCCGGGGACGATTAATCAAACTTTTTCTTATTTAAAAAAAAAAATGATTGCTTAATGAACGATTATATAACATATTTAGCAGTTTCCCCGTATCCGTAGATTCTGTGGCGCAATCGGTTAGCGTTTTCGGCTATTGGCCGAAAGGTTGGTGGTTCCATAGCCCACAAAGACGATTATTTTCATTTTTTCTTATTAATTTTTTTTGAATGATTGCATGACGAACGATTATATAACAAATTTAGCAGTTCACTGCAGTCCGTAGTCTCTGTGGCGCAATCGATAAACACAATGGTCTTTTACCCAAAGTTTCGAGGTACAAGCCCACCCAGGAAAGTTTAATTTCATTTTTTCTTTTTTTTTTTTAAATGATTGCTTAACGAACGATTATATAACAAAGTGAGCAACCTACTCCTGTCCTTAGTCTCTGTGGCGCAATCGGTTAGCGCGTTCGGCTGTTAACCGAAAGGTTGGTGGTTCAAGCCCACCCTGGGACGATTAATTTTATTTTTTCTTTTTCTTTTTTTTTTTTCTTAAATAATTGCTTAACGAACGATTATATAACAAAGTTAGCAACCTGCACCTGTCCTTAGTCTCTGTGGCGCAATCGGTTAGCGCGTTCGGCTGTTAACCGACAGGTTGGTGGTTTAAGCCCACCCAGGGACGATTAAATTCATTTTTTCTTTTTTTTTTTTTAAAAATGATTGCTTAACGAACGATTATATTACAAAGTTAGCAACCTACTGCTGTCCTTAGTCTCTGCGGAGCAATCGGTTAGCGCGTTCGGCTCTTAACCGAAAGGTTGGTGGTTCAAGCCCACCCAGGGACGATTAAGTTAATTTTTTCTTTTCTTTTTTTTTTTTTTTTAAAAATAATTGCTTAACGAACGATTATATAACAAAGTTTTTCAACGCACTACTGTCCTTAGTCTCTGTGGCGCAATCGGTTAGCGCGTTCGGCTATTAACCGAAAGGTTGGTGGCTCTATCCCACCCTGGTACGATCAATTTCAAATTTTCTTATATTTTTTTAAAAAAAAAGAGTGCTTAACGAACGATTATATAACAGATTTAGTAGTTTGCTGACATCTGTAGTCTCTGTGGGGCAATCGGTTAGCGCTTTCGGCTGTTAACCGAAAGGTTGGTGGTTCAATCCCCCCAGGGACGATTAATTTCATTTTTTCTTATTTAAAAAAAAAGATTGCTTAATGAACGATTATATAAGATATTTAGCAACATATCTGCATCCGTTGTCTCTGTGGCGCAATCGGTTAGCGCGTTCGGCTGTTAACCGAAAGCTGGGTGGTTCAATCCCACCCAGGGACGATTAATTTCGTTTTTTCTTTTTTTTTTTTTTTTTAAATGATTGCTTAACGAACGATTATATAACAAAGTTAGCAACCTACTGTTGTCCTTAGTCTCTGTGGCGCAATCGGTTAGCACGTTCAGCTGTTAACCGAAAGGTTGGTGGTTCAAGCCCACCCAGGGACGATTAAATTCATTTTTTCTTTTCTTTTTTTTTTTATTTAAATAATTGTTTAACGAACGATTATATAACAAAGTTAGCAACCTACTCCTGTCCTTAGTCTCTGTGGCGCAATCGGTTAGCGCGTTCGGCTGTTAACCGAAAGGTTGGTGGTTCAAGCCCACCCAGGGACGATTACATTAATTTTTTCTTTTCTTTTTTTTTTATTTAAATAATTGTTTAACGAACGATTATATAACAAAGTTAGCAACCTACTCCTGTCCTTAGTCTCTGTGGCGCAATAGGTTAGCGCGTTCGGCTGTTAACCGAAAGGTTGGTGGTTCAAGCCCACCCAGGGACGATTAAATTCATTTTTTCTTTTCTTTTTTTTTTTATTTAAATAATTGTTTAACAAACGATTATATAACAAAGTTAGCAACCTACTCCTGTCCTTAGTCTCTGTGGCGCAATCGGTTAGCGCGTTCGGCTGTTAACCGAAAGGTTGGTGGTTCAAGCCCACCCAGGGACGATTAAATTCATTTTTTCTTTTCTTTTCTTTTTTATTTAAATAATTGTTTAACAAACGATTATATAACAAAGTTAGCAACCTACTCCTGTCCTTAGTCTCTGTGGCGCAATCGGTTAGCGCGTTCGGCTGTTAACCGAAAGGTTGGTGGTTCAAGCCCACCCAGGGACGATTAAATTCATTTTTTTCTTTTCTTTTTTTTTTTATTTAAATAATTGTTTAACAAACGATTATATAACAAAGTTAGCAACCTACTCCTGTCCTTAGTCTCTGTGGCGCAATCGGTTAGCGCGTTCGGCTGTTAACCGAAAGGTTGGTGGTTCAAGCCCACCCAGGGACGATTAAATTCATTCTTTCTTTTCTTTTCTTTTTTTATTTAAATAATTGTTTAACAAACGATTATATAACAAAGTTAGCAACCTACTCCTGTCCTTAGTCTCTGTGGCGCAATCGGTTAGCGCGTTCGGCTGTTAACCGAAAGGTTGGTGGTTCAAGCCCACCCAGGGACGATTAAATTCATTTTTTCTTTTCTTTTTTTTTTATTTAAATAATTGTTTAACAAACGATTATATAACAAAGTTAGCAACCGACTCCTGTCCTTAGTCTCTGTGGCGCAATCGGTTAGCGCGTTCGGCTGTTAACCGAAAGGTTGGTGGTTCAAGCCCACCCAGGGACGATTAAATTCATTTTTTCTTTTCTTTTTTTTTTATTTAAATAATTGTTCAACGAACGATTATATAACAAAGTTAGCAACCTACTCCCGTCCTTAGTCTCTGTGGCGCAATCGGTTAGCGCGTTCGGCTGTTAACCGAAAGGTTGGTGGTTCAAGCCCACCCAGGGACGATTAAATTCATTTTTTATTTTTATTTTTTATTTAAATAATTGTTTAACGAACGATTATATAACAAAGTTAGCAACCTACTCCTGTCCTTAGTCTCTGTGGCGCAATCGGTTAGCGCGTTCGGCTGTTAACCGAAAGGTTGGTGGTTCAAGCCCACCCAGGAACGATTAAATTCATTTTTTCTTTTCTTTTTTTTTTATTTAAATAATTGTTCAACGAACGATTATATAACAAAGTTACAACCTACTCCTGTCCTTAGTCTCTGTGGCGCAATCGGTTAGCGCGTTCGGCTGTTAATCGAAAGGTTGGTGGTTCAAGCCCACCCAGGGACGATTAAATTCATTTTTTCTTTTCTTTTTTTTTTTATTTAAATAATTGTTTAACGAACGATTATATAACAAAGTTAGCAACCTACTCCTGTCCTTAGTCTCTGTGGCGCAATCGGTTAGCGCGTTCGGCTATTAACCGAAAAGTTGGTGGTTCAAGCCCACCCAGGGACGATTAATTTCATTTTTTCTTTTCTTTTTTTTTTTATTTAAATAATTGTTTAACGAACGATTATATAACAAAGTTAGCAACCTACTCCTGTCCTTAGTCTCTGTGGCGCAATCGGTTAGCGCGTTCGGCTGTTAACCGAAAGGTTGGTGGTTCAAGCCCACCCAGGGACGATTAAATTCATTTTTTCTTTTCTTTTTTTTTTTATTTAAATAATTGTTTAACGAACGATTATATAACAAAGTTAGCAACCTACTCCTGTCCTTAGTCTCTGTGGCGCAATTGGTTAGCGCGTTCGGCTGTTAACCGAAAGGTTGGTGGTTCAAGCCCACCCAGGGACGATTAATTTCCTTTTTTCTTTTCTTTTTTTTTTTATTTAAATATTTGTTTAACGAACGATTATATAACAAAGTTAGCAACCTACTCCTGTCCTTAGTCTCTGTGGCGCAATCGGTTAGCGCGTTCGGCTGTTAACCGAAAGGTTGGTGGTTCAAACCCACCCAGGAACCGATTAAATTCATTTTTACTTTTCTTTTTTTTTTTATTTAAATAATTGTTTAACGAACGATTATATAACAAAGTTCGCAACCTACTCCTGTCCTTAGTCTCTGTGGCGCAATCGGTTAGCGCGTTCCGGCTGTTAACCGAAAGGTTGGTGGTTCAAGCCCACCCAGGGTCGATTACATTCATTTTTTCTTTTCTTTTTTTTTTTTATTTAAATAATTGTTTAACGAACGATTATATAACAAAGTTAGCAACCTACTCCTGTCCTTAGTCTCTGTGGCGCAATCGGTTAGCGCGTTCGGCTGTTAACCGAAAGGTTGGTGGTTCAATCCCACCCAGGGACGATTCAATTCATTTTTTTCTTTTCTTTTTTTTTTTTATTTAAATAATTGTTTAACAAACGATTATATAACAAAGTTAGCAACCTACTCCTGTCCTTAGTCTCTGTGGCGCAATCGGTTAGCGCGTTCGGCTGTTAACCGAAAGGTTGGTGGTTCAAGCCCACCCAGGGACGATTAAATTCATTTTTTCTTTTTATTTTTTATTTAAATAATTGTTTAACGAACGATTATATAACAAATTTAGCAACTTTCTCCTGTCCTTAGTCGCTGTGGCGCAATCGGTTAGCGCGTTCGGCTGTTAACCGAAAGGTTGGTGGTTCAAGCCCACCCAGGAACGATTAAATTCATTTTTTTCTTTTCTTTTTTTTTTTATTTAAATAATTGTTTAACGAACGATTATATAACAAAGTTAGCAACCTACTCCTGTCCTTAGTCTCTGTGGCGCAAGCGGTTAGCGCGTTCGGCTGTTAACCGAAAGGTTGGTGGTTCAAGCCCACCCAGGGACGATTAAATTCATTTTTTCTTTTCTTTTTTTTTTATTTAAATAATTGTTCAACGAACGATTATATAACAAAAGTTAGCAACCTACACCTGTCCTTAGTCTCTGTGGCGCAATCGGTTAGCGCGTTCGGCTGTTAATCGAAAGGTTGGTAGTTCAAGCCCACCCAGGGACGATTAAATTCATTTTTTTCTTTTTATTTTTTATTTAAATAATTGTTTAACGAACGATTATATAACAAAGTTAGCAACCTACTCCTGTCCTTAGTCTCTGTGGCGCAATCGGTTAGCGCGTTCGGCTGTTAACCGAAATGTTGGTGGTTCAAGCCCACCCAGGGACGATTAAATTCATTTTTTCTTTTCTTTTTTTTTTATTTAAATAATTGTTCAACGAACGATTATATAACAAAGTTAGCAACCTACTCCTGTCCTTAGTCTCTGTGGCGCAATCGGTTAGCGCGTTCGGCTGTTAACCGAAAGGTTGGTGGTTCAAGCCCACCCAGGGACGATTAAATTCATTTTTTCTTTTCTTTTTTTTTTTATTTAAATAATTGTTTAACGAACGATTATATAACAAAGTTAGCAACCTACCCCTGTCCTTAGTCTCTGTGGCACAATCGGTTAGCGCGTTCGGCTGTTAACCGACAGGTTGTTGGTTCAAGCCCACCCAGGGACGATTAAATTCAGTTTTTCTTTCTTTTTTTTTTTATTTAAATAATTGTTTAACGAACGATTATATAACAAAGTTAGCAACCGACTGCTGTCCGTAGTCTCTGTGGCGCAATCGGTTAGCGCGTTCGGCTGTTAACCGAAAAGTTGGTGGTTCAAACCCACCCAGGGACGATTAAATTCATTTTTTTCTTTTCTTTTTTTTTTATTTAAATAATTGTTTAACAAACGATTATATAACAAAGTTAGCAACCTACTCCCGTCCTTAGTCTCTGTGGCGCAATCGGTTAGCGCGTTCGGCTGTTAACCGAAAGGTTGGTGGTTCAAGCCCACCCAGGGACGATTAAATTCATTTTTTTCTTTTTATTTTTTATTTAAATAATTGTTTAACGAACGATTATATAACAAAGTTAGCAACCTACTCCTGTCCTTAGTCTCTGTGGCGCAATTGGTTAGCGCGTTCGGCTGTTAACCGAAAGGTTGGTGGTTCAAGCCCACCCAGGGACGATTAATTTCCTTTTTTCTTTTCTTTTTTTTTTTATTTAAATATTTGTTTAACGAACGATTATATAACAAAGTTAGCAACCTACTCCTGTCCTTAGTCTCTGTGGCGCAATCGGTTAGCGCGTTCGGCTGTTAACCGAAAGGTTGGTGGTTCAAACCCACCCAGGAACGATTAAATTCATTTTTACTTTTCTTTTTTTTTTTATTTAAATAATTGTTTAACGAACGATTATATAACAAAGTTCGCAACCTACTCCTGTCCTTAGTCTCTGTGGCGCAATCGGTTAGCGCGTTCGGCTGTTAACCGAAAGGTTGGTGGTTCAAGCCCACCCACCCAGGGTCGATTACATTCATTTTTTCTTTTCTTTTTTTTTTTTATTTAAATAATTGTTTAACGAACGATTATATAACAAAGTTAGCAACCTACTCCTGTCCTTAGTCTCTGTGGCGCAATCGGTTAGCGCGTTCGGCTGTTAACCGAAAGGTTGGTGGTTCAATCCCACCCAGGGACGATTCAATTCATTTTTTTCTTTTCTTTTTTTTTTTTATTTAAATAATTGTTTAACAAACGATTATATAACAAAGTTAGCAACCTACTCCTGTCCTTAGTCTCTGTGGCGCAATCGGTTAGCGCGTTCGGCTGTTAACCGAAAGGTTGGTGGTTCAAGCCCACCCAGGGACGATTAAATTCATTTTTTCTTTTTATTTTTTATTTAAATAATTGTTTAACGAACGATTATATAACAAATTTAGCAACTTTCTCCTGTCCTTAGTCGCTGTGGCGCAATCGGTTAGCGCGTTCGGCTGTTAACCGAAAGGTTGGTGGTTCAAGCCCACCCAGGAACGATTAAATTCATTTTTTCTTTTCTTTTTTTTTTTATTTAAATAATTGTTTAACGAACGATTATATAACAAAGTTAGCAACCTACTCCTGTCCTTAGTCTCTGTGGCGCAAGCGGTTAGCGCGTTCGGCTGTTAACCGAAAGGTTGGTGGTTCAAGCCCACCCAGGGACGATTAAATTCATTTTTTCTTTTCTTTTTTTTTATTTAAATAATTGTTCAACGAACGATTATATAACAAAGTTAGCAACCTACACCTGTCCTTAGTCTCTGTGGCGCAATCGGTTAGCGCGTTCGGCTGTTAATCGAAAGGTTGGTAGTTCAAGCCCACCCAGGGACGATTAAATTCATTTTTTCTTTTTATTTTTTATTTAAATAATTGTTTAACGAACGATTATATAACAAAGTTAGCAACCTACTCCTGTCCTTAGTCTCTGTGGCGCAATCGGTTAGCGCGTTCGGCTGTTAACCGAAATGTTGGTGGTTCAAGCCCACCCAGGGACGATTAAATTCATTTTTTCTTTTCTTTTTTTTTTATTTAAATAATTGTTCAACGAACGATTATATAACAAAGTTAGCAACCTACTCCTGTCCTTAGTCTCTGTGGCGCAATCGGTTAGCGCGTTCGGCTGTTAACCGAAAGGTTGGTGGTTCAAGCCCACCCAGGGACGATTAAATTCATTTTTTCTTTTCTTTTTTTTTTTTATTTAAATAATTGTTTAACGAACGATTATATAACAAAGTTAGCAACTCACTACCCCTGTCCTTAGTCTCTGTGGCACAATCGGTTAGCGCGTTCGGCTGTTAACCGACAGGTTGTTGGTTCAAGCCCACCCAGGGACGATTAAATTCAGTTTTTCTTTCTTTTTTTTTTTTATTTAAATAATTGTTTAACGAACGATTATATAACAAAGTTAGCAACCGACTGCTGTCCGTAGTCTCTGTGGCGCAATCGGTTAGCGCGTTCGGCTGTTAACCGAAAAGTTGGTGGTTCAAACCCACCCAGGGACGATTAAATTCATTTTTTCTTTTCTTTTTTTTTTATTTAAATAATTGTTTAACAAACGATTATATAACAAAGTTAGCAACCTACTCCCGTCCTTAGTCTCTGTGGCGCAATCGGTTAGCGCGTTCGGCTGTTAACCGAAAGGTTGGTGGTTCAAGCCCACCCAGGACGATTAAATTCATTTTTTCTTTTTATTTTTTATTTAAATAATTGTTTAACGAACGATTATATAACAAAGTTAGCAACTTTCTCCTGTCCTTAGTCGCTGTGGCGCAATCGGTTAGCGCGTTCGGCTGTTAACCGAAAGGTTGGTGGTTCAAGCCCACCCAGGAACGATTAAATTCATTTTTTCTTTTCTTTTTTTTTTATTTAAATAATTGTTCAACGAACGATTATATAACAAAGTTAGCAACCTACTCCTGTCCTTAGTCTCTGTGGCGCAATCGGTTAGCGCGTTCGGCTGTTAACCGAAAGGTTGGTGGTTCAAGCCCACCCAGGGACGATTAAATTCTTTTTTTCTTTTCTTTTTTATTATATTTAAATAATTGTTTAACGAACGATTATATAACAAAGTTAGCAACCTACTCCTGTCCTTAGTCTCTGTGGCGCAATCGGTTAGCGCGTTCGGCTGTTAACCGAAAGGTTGGCGGTTCAAGCCCACCCAGGGACGATTAATTTCATTTTTTCTTTTCTTTTCTTTTTTTATTTAAATAATTGTTTAACGAACGATTATATAACAAAGTTAGCAACCTACTCCTGTCCTTAGTCTCTGTGGCGCAATCGGTTAGCGCGTTCGGCTGTTAAACGAAAGGTTGGTGGTTCAAGCCCACCCAGGGACGATTAATTTCATTTTTTCTTTTCTTTTTTTTTTTATTTAAATAATTGTTTAACGAACGATTATATAACAAAGTTAGCAACCTACTCCTGTCCTTAGTCTCTGTGGCGCAATCGGTTAGCGCGTTCGGCTATTAACCGAAAAGTTGGTGGTTCAAGCCCACCCAGGGACGATTAATTTCATTTTTTCTTTTCTTTTTTTTTTTATTTAAATAATTGTTTAACGAACGATTATATAACAAAGTTAGCAACCTACTCCTGTCCTTAGTCTCTGTGGCGCAATCGGTTAGCGCGTTCGGCTGTTAACCGAAAGGTTGGTGGTTCAAGCCCACCCAGGGACGATTAAATTCATTTTTTCTTTTCTTTTTTTTTTTATTTAAATAATTGTTTAACGAACGATTATATAACAAAGTTAGCAACCTACTCCTGTCTTTAGTCTCTGTGGCGCAATTGGTTAGCGCGTTCGGCTGTTAATCGAAAGGTTGGTGGTTCAAGCCCACCCAGGGACGATTAATTTCCTTTTTTCTTTTCTTTTTTTTTTTATTTAAATATTTGTTTAACGAACGATTATATAACAAAGTTAGCAACCTACTCCTGTCCTTAGTCTCTGTGGCGCAATCGGTTAGCGTGTTCGGCTGTTAACCGAAAGGTTGGTGGTTCAAGCCCACCCAGGAACGATTAAATTCATTTTTACTTTTCTTTTTTTTTTTATTTAAATAATTGTTTAACGAACGATTATATAACAAAGTTCGCAACCAACTCCTGTCCTTAGTCTCTGTGGCGCAATCGGTTAGCGCGTTCGGCTGTTAACCGAAAGGTTGGTGGTTCAAGCCCACCCAGGGTCGATTACATTCATTTTTTCTTTTCTTTTTTTTTTTTATTTACATAATTGTTTAACGAACGATTATATAACAAAGTTAGCAACCGACTCCTGTCCTTAGTCTCTGTGGCGCAATCGGTTAGCGCGTTCGGCTGTTAACCGAAAGGTTGGTGGTTCAAGCCCACCCAGGGACGATTCAATTCATTTTTTCTTTTCTTTTTTTTTTTTATTTAAATAATTGTTTAACGAACGATTATATAACAAAGTTAGCAACCTACTGCTGTCCTTAGTCTCTGTGGCGCAATCGGTTAGCGCGTTCGTCTGTTAACCGAAAGGTTAGTGGTTCAAGCCCACCCAGGGACGATTAAATTCATTTTTTCTTTTCTTTTTTTTTTTATTTAAATAATTGTTTAACGAACGATTATATAACAAAGTTAGCAACCTACTCCTGTCCTTAGTCTCTGTGGCGCAATCGGTTAGCGCGTTCGGCTGTTAACCGAAAGGTTGGTGGTTTCAAGCCCACCCAGGGACGGTTAAATTCATTTTTTCTTTTTATTTTTTATTTAAATAATTGTTTAACGAACGATTATATAACAAAGTTAGCAACCTACTCCTGTCCTTAGTCTCTGTGGCGCAAGCGGTTAGCGCGTTCGGCTGTTAATCGAAAGGTTGGTGGTTCAAGCCCACCCAGGGACGATTAAATTCATTTTTTCTTTTTATTTTTTATTTAAATAATTGTTTAACGAACGATTATATAACAAAGTTAGCAACCTACTCCTGTCCTTAGTCTCTGTGGCGCAATCGGTTAGCGCGTTCGGCTGTTAACCGAAAGGTTGGTGGTTCAAGCCCACCCAGGGTCGATTACATTCATTTTTTCTTTTCTTTTTTTTTTTATTTACATAATTGTTTAACGAACGATTATATAACAAAGTTAGCAACCGACTCCTGTCCTTAGTCTCTGTGGCGCAATCGGTTAGCGCGTTCGGCTGTTAACCGAAAGGTTGGTGGTTCAAGCCCACCCAGGGACGATTCAATTCATTTTTTCTTTTCTTTTTTTTTTTATTTAAATAATTGTTTAACGAACGATTATATAACAAAGTTAGCAACCTACTGCTGTCCTTAGTCTCTGTGGCGCAATCGGTTAGCGCGTTCGTCTGTTAACCGAAAGGTTAGTGGTTCAAGCCCACCCAGGGACGATTAAATTCATTTTTTCTTTTCTTTTTTTTTTTATTTAAATAATTGTTTAACGAACGATTATATAACAAAGTTAGCAACCTGCTCCTGTCCTTAGTCTCTGTGGCGCAATCGGTTAGCGCGTTCGGCTGTTAACCGAAAGGTTGGTGGTTTCAAGCCCACCCAGGGACGGTTAAATTCATTTTTTTTCTTTTTATTTTTTATTTAAATAATTGTTTAACGAACGATTATATAACAAAGTTAGCAACCTACTCCTGTCCTTAGTCTCTGTGGCGCAAGCGGTTAGCGCGTTCGGCTGTTAATCGAAAGGTTGGTGGTTCAAGCCCACCCAGGGACGATTAAATTCATTTTTTCTTTTTATTTTTTATTTAAATAATTGTTTAACGAACGATTATATAACAAAGTTAGCAACCTACTCCTGTCCTTAGTCTCTGTGGCGCAATCGGTTAGCGCGTTCGGCTGTTAACCGAAAGGTTGGTGGTTCAAGCCCACCCAGGGACGATTAAATTCATTTTTTCTTTTCTTTTTTTTTTATTTAAATAATTGTTCAACGAACGATTATATAACAAAGTTAGCAACCTACTCCTGTCCTTAGTCTCTGTGGCGCAATCGGTTAGCGTGTTCGGCTGTTAACCGAAAGGTTGGTGGTTCAAGCCCACCCAGGGACGATTAAATTCATTTTTTCTTTTCTTTTTTTTTTTATTTAAATAATTGTTTAACGAACGATTATATAACAAAGTTAGCAACCTACCCCTGTCCTTAGTCTCTGTGGCACAATCGGTTAGCGCGTTCGGCTGTTAACCGACAGGTTGTTGGTTCAAGCCCACCCAGGGACGATTAAATTCAGTTTTCTTTCTTTTTTTTTTATTTAAATAATTGTTTAACGAACGATTATATAACAAAGTTAGCAACCGACTGCTGTCCGTAGTCTCTGTGGCGCAATCGGTTAGCGCGTTCGGCTGTTAACCGAAAAGTTGGTGGTTCAAACCCACCCAGGGACGATTAAATTAATTTTTTCTTTTCTTTTTTTTTTATTTAAATAATTGTTTAACAAACGATTATATAACAAAGTTAGCAACCTACTCCTGTCCTTATTCTCTGTGGCGCAATCGGTTAGCGCGTTCGGCTGTTAACCGAAAGGTTGGTGGTTCAAGCCCACCCAGGGACGATTAAATTCATTTTTTCTTTTTATTTTTTATTTAAATAATTGTTTAACGAACGATTATATAACAAAGTTAGCAACCTACTCCTGTCCTTAGTCTCTGTGGCGCAATCGGTTAGCGTGTTCGGCTGTTAACCGAAAGGTTGGTGGTTCAAGCCCACCCAGGAACGATTAAATTCATTTTTACTTTTCTTTTTTTTTTTATTTAAATAATTGTTTAACGAACGATTATATAACAAAGTTCGCAACCAACTCCTGTCCTTAGTCTCTGTGGCGCAATCGGTTAGCGCGTTCGGCTGTTAACCGAAAGGTTGGTGGTTCAAGCCCACCCAGGGACGATTCAATTCATTTTTTCTTTTCTTTTTTTTTTTTATTTAAATAATTGTTTAACGAACGATTATATAACAAAGTTAGCAACCTACTGCTGTCCTTAGTCTCTGTGGCGCAATCGGTTAGCGCGTTCGTCTGTTAACCGAAGGGTTAGTGGTTCAAGCCCACCCAGGGACGATTAAATTCATTTTTTCTTTTCTTTTTTTTTATTTAAATAATTGTTTAACGAACGATTATATAACAAAGTTAGCAACCTGCTCCTGTCCTTAGTCTCTGTGGCGCAATCGGTTAGCGCGTTCGGCTGTTAACCGAAAGGTTGGTGGTTTCAAGCCCACCCAGGGACGGTTAAATTCATTTTTTCTTTTTTATTTTTTATTTAAATAATTGTTTAACGAACGATTATATAACAAAGTTAGCAACCTACTTTCCTGTCCTTAGTCTCTGTGGCGCAAGCGGTAGCGCGTTCGGCTGTTAATCGAAAGGTTGGTGGTTCAAGCCCACCCAGGGACGATTAAATTCATTTTTTCTTATTTTTTATTTAAATAATTGTTTAACGAACGATTATATAACAAAGTTAGCAACCTACTCCTGTCCTTAGTCTCTGTGGCGCAATCGGTTAGCGCGTTCGGCTGTTAACCGAAAGGTTGGTGGTTCAAGCCCACCCAGGGACGATTAAATTCATTTTTTCTTTTCTTTTTTTTATTTAAATAATTGTTCAACGAACGATTATATAACAAAGTTAACCAACCTACTCCTGTCCTTAGTCTCTGTGGCGCAATCGGTTAGCGTGTTCGGCTGTTAACCGAAAGGTTGGTGGTTCAAGCCCACCCAGGGACGATTAAATTCATTTTTTCTTTTCTTTTTTTTTTTATTTAAATAATTGTTTAACGAACGATTATATAACAAAGTTAGCAACCTACCCCTGTCCTTAGTCTCTGTGGCACAATCGGTTAGCGCGTTCGGCTGTTAACCGACAGGTTGTTGGTTCAAGCCCACCCAGGGACGATTAAATTCAGTTTTTCTTTCTTTTTTTTTTTATTTAAATAATTGTTTAACGAACGATTATATAACAAAGTTAGCAACCGACTGCTGTCCGTAGTCTCTGTGGCGCAATCGGTTAGCGCGTTCGGCTGTTAACCGAAAAGTTGGTGGTTCAAACCCACCCAGGGACGATTAAATTCATTTTTTCTTTTCTTTTTTTTTTATTTAAATAATTGTTTAACAAACGATTATATAACAAAGTTAGCAACCTACTCCTGTCCTTAGTCTCTGTGGCGCAATCGGTTAGCGCGTTCGGCTGTTAACCGAAAGGTTGGTGGTTCAAGCCCACCCAGGGACGATTAAATTCATTTTTTCTTTTTATTTTTTATTTAAATAATTGTTTAACGAACGATTATATAACAAAGTTAGCAACTTTCTCCTGTCCTTAGTCGCTGTGGCGCAATCGGTTAGCGCGTTCGGCTGTTAACCGAAAGGTTGGTGGTTCAAGCCCACCCAGGAACGATTAAATTCATTTTTTCTTTTCTTTTTTTTTTTATTTAAATAATTGTTCAACGAACGATTATATAACAAAGTTAGCAACCTACTCCTGTCCTTAGTCTCTGTGGCGCAATCGGTTAGCGCGTTCGGCTGTTAACCGAAAGGTTGGTGGTTCAAGCCCACCCAGGGACGATTAAATTCTTTTTTTCTTTTCTTTTTTATTATATTTAAATAATTGTTTAACGAACGATTATATAACAAAGTTAGCAACCTACTCCTGTCCTTAGTCTCTGTGGCGCAATCGGTTAGCGCGTTCGGCTGTTAACCGAAAGGTTGGCGGTTCAAGCCCACCCAGGGACGATTAATTTCATTTTTTCTTTTCTTTTCTTTTTTTATTTAAATAATTGTTTAACGAACGATTATATAACAAAGTTAGCAACCTACTACTGTCCTTAGTCTCTGTGGCGCAATCGGTTAGCGCGTTCGGCTGTTAAACGAAAGGTTGGTGGTTCAAGCCCACCCAGGGACGATTAATTTCATTTTTTCTTTTCTTTTTTTTTTTATTTAAATAATTGTTTAACGAACGATTATATAACAAAGTTAGCAACCTACTCCTGTCCTTAGTCTCTGTGGCGCAATCGGTTAGCGCGTTCGGCTATTAACCGAAAAGTTGGTGGTTCAAGCCCACCCAGGGACGATTAATTTCATTTTTTCTTTTCTTTTTTTTTTATTTAAATAATTGTTTAACGAACGATTATATAACAAAGTTAGCAACCTACTCCTGTCCTTAGTCTCTGTGGCGCAATCGGTTAGCGCGTTCGGCTGTTAACCGAAAGGTTGGTGGTTCAAGCCCACCCAGGGACGATTAAATTCATTTTTTCTTTTCTTTTTTTTTTATTTAAATAATTGTTTAACGAACGATTATATAACAAAGTTAGCAACCTACTCCTGTCCTTAGTCTCTGTGGCGCAATTGGTTAGCGCGTTCGGCTGTTAACCGAAAGGTTGGTGGTTCAAGCCCACCCAGGGACGATTAATTTCCTTTTTTCTTTTCTTTTTTTTTTTATTTAAATATTTGTTTAACGAACGATTATATAACAAAGTTAGCAACCTACTCCTGTCCTTAGTCTCTGTGGCGCAATCGGTTAGCGCGTTCGGCTGTTAACCGAAAGGTTGGTGGTTCAAGCCCACCCAGGAACGATTAAATTCATTTTTACTTTTCTTTTTTTTTTTATTTAAATAATTGTTTAACGAACGATTATATAACAAAGTTCGCAACCTACTCCTGTCCTTAGTCTCTGTGGCGCAATCGGTTAGCGCGTTCGGCTGTTAACCGAAAGGTTGGTGGTTCAAGCCCACCCAGGGTCGATTACATTCATTTTTTCTTTTCTTTTTTTTTTTTATTTAAATAATTGTTTAACGAACGATTATATAACAAAGTTAGCAACCTACTCCTGTCCTAAGTCTCTGTGGCGCAATCGGTTAGCGCGTTCGGCTGTTAACCGAAAGGTTGGTGGTTCAAGCCCACCCAGGGACGATTCAATTCATTTTTTCTTTTCTTTTTTTTTTTATTTAAATAATTGTTTAACGAACGATTATATAACAAAGTTAGCAACCTACTGCTGTCCTTAGTCTCTGTGGCGCAATCGGTTAGCGCGTTCGTCTGTTAACCGAAAGGTTAGTGGTTCAAGCCCACCCAGGGACGATTAAATTCATTTTTTCTTTTCTTTTTTTTTTTATTTAAATAATTGTTTAACGAACGATTATATAACAAAGTTAGCAACCTGCTCCTGTCCTTAGTCTCTGTGGCGCAATCGGTTAGCGCGTTCGGCTGTTAACCGAAAGGTTGGTGGTTTCAAGCCCACCCAGGGACGGTTAAATTCATTTTTTCTTTTTATTTTTTATTTAAATAATTGTTTAACGAACGATTATATAACAAAGTTAGCAACCTACTCCTGTCCTTAGTCTCTGTGGCGCAAGCGGTTAGCGCGTTCGGCTGTTAACCGAAAGGTTGGTGGTTCAAGCCCACCCAGGGACGATTAAATTCATTTTTTCTTTTCTTTTTTTTTTATTTAAATAATTGTTCAACGAACGATTATATAACAAAGTTAGCAACCTACACCTGTCCTTAGTCTCTGTGGCGCAATCGGTTAGCGCGTTCGGCTGTTAATCGAAAGGTTGGTAGTTCAAGCCCACCCAGGGACGATTAAATTCATTTTTTCTTTTTATTTTTTATTTAAATAATTGTTTAACGAACGATTATATAACAAAGTTAGCAACCTACTCCTGTCCTTAGTCTCTGTGGCGCAATCGGTTAGCGCGTTCGGCTGTTAACCGAAAGGTTGGTGGTTCAAGCCCACCCAGGGACGATTAAATTCATTTTTTCTTTTCTTTTTTTTTTATTTAAATATTTGTTCAACGAACGATTATATAACAAAGTTAGCAACCTACTCTGTCCTTAGTCTCTGTGGCGCAATCGGTTAGCGCGTTCGGCTGTTAACCGAAAGGTTGGTGGTTCAAGCCCACCCAGGGACGATTAAATTCATTTTTTCTTTTCTTTTTTTTTTTTATTTAAATAATTGTTTAACGAACGATTATATAACAAAGTTAGCAACCTACCCCTGTCCTTAGTCTCTGTGGCACAATCGGTTAGCGCGTTCGGCTGTTAACCGACAGGTTGTTGGTTCAAGCCCACACAGGGACGATTAAATTCAGTTTTTCTTTCTTTTTTTTTTATTTAAATAATTGTTTAACGAACGATTATATAACAAAGTTAGCAACCGACTGCTGTCCGTAGTCTCTGTGGCGCAATCGGTTAGCGCGTTCGGCTGTTAACCGAAAAGTTGGTGGTTCAAACCCACCCAGGGACGATTAAATTCATTTTTTCTTTTCTTTTTTTTTTATTTAAATAATTGTTTAACAAACGATTATATAACAAAGTTAGCAACCTACTCCTGTCCTTAGTCTCTGTGGCGCAATCGGTTAGCGCGTTCGGCTGTTAACCGAAAGGTTGGTGGTTCAAGCCCACCCAGGGACGATTAAATTCATTTTTTCTTTTTATTTTTTATTTAAATAATTGTTTAACGAACGATTATATAACAAATTTAGCAACTTTCTCCTGTCCTTAGTCGCTGTGGCGCAATCGGTTAGCGCGTTCGGCTGTTAACCGAAAGGTTGGTGGTTCAAGCCCACCCAGGAACGATTAAATTCATTTTTTCTTTTCTTTTTTTTTATTTAAATAATTGTTCAACGAACGATTATATAACAAAGTTAGCAACCTACTCCTGTCCTTAGTCTCTGTGGCGCAATCGGTTAGCGCGTTCGGCTGTTAACCGAAAGGTTGGTGGTTCAAGCCCACCCAGGGACGATTAAATTCTTTTTTCTTTTCTTTTTTATTATATTTAAATAATTGTTTAACGAACGATTATATAACAAAGTTAGCAACCTACTCCTGTCCTTAGTCTCTGTGGCGCAATCGGTTAGCGCGTTCGGCTGTTAACCGAAAGGTTGGCGGTTCAAGCCCACCCAGGGACGATTAATTTCATTTTTTCTTTTCTTTTCTTTTTTTATTTAAATAATTGTTTAACGAACGATTATATAACAAAGTTAGCAACCTACTCCTGTCCTTAGTCTCTGTGGCGCAATCGGTTAGCGCGTTCGGCTGTTAACCGAAAGGTTGGTGGTTCAAGCCCACCCAGGGACGATTAAATTCATTTTTTCTTTTTATTTTTTATTTAAATAATTGTTTAACGAACGATTATATAACAAATTTAGCAACTTTCTCCTGTCCTTAGTCGCTGTGGCGCAATCGGTTAGCGCGTTCGGCTGTTAACCGAAAGGTTGGTGGTTCAAGCCCACCCAGGAACGATTAAATTCATTTTTTCTTTTCTTTTTTTTTATTTAAATAATTGTTCAACGAACGATTATATAACAAAGTTAGCAACCTACTCCTGTCCTTAGTCTCTGTGGCGCAATCGGTTAGCGCGTTCGGCTGTTAACCGAAAGGTTGGTGGTTCAAGCCCACCCAGGGACGATTAAATTCTTTTTTTCTTTTCTTTTTTATTATATTTAAATAATTGTTTAACGAACGATTATATAACAAAGTTAGCAACCTACTCCTGTCCTTAGTCTCTGTGGCGCAATCGGTTAGCGCGTTCGGCTGTTAACCGAAAGGTTGGCGGTTCAAGCCCACCCAGGGACGATTAATTTCATTTTTTCTTTTCTTTTCTTTTTTTATTTAAATAATTGTTTAACGAACGATTATATAACAAAGTTAGCAACCTACTCCTGTCCTTAGTCTCTGTGGCGCAATCGGTTAGCGCGTTCGGCTGTTAAACGAAAGGTTGGTGGTTCAAGCCCACCCAGGGACGATTAATTTCATTTTTTCTTTTCTTTTTTTTTTTATTTAAATAATTGTTTAACGAACGATTATATAACAAAGTTAGCAACCTACTCCTGTCCTTAGTCTCTGTGGCGCAATCGGTTAGCGCGTTCGGCTGTTAACCGAAAGGTTGGTGGTTCAAGCCCACCCAGGGACGATTAATTTCATTTTTTCTTTTCTTTTTTTTTTATTTAAATAATTGTTTAACGAACGATTATATAACAAAGTTAGCAACCTACTCCTGTCTTTAGTCTCTGTGGCGCAATCGGTTAGCGCGTTCGGCTGTTAACCGAAAGGTTGGTGGTTCAATCCCACCCAGGAACGATTCAATTCATTTTTTCTTTTCTTTTTTTTTTTTATTTAAATAATTGTTTAACGAACGATTATATAACAAAGTTAGCAACCTACTCCTGTCCTTAGTCTCTGTGGCGCAATCGGTTAGCGCGTTCGGCTGTTAACCGAAAGGTTGGTGGTTCAAGCCCACCCAGGGACGATTACATTCATTTTTTCTTTTCTTTTTTTTTTTATTTAAATAATTGTTTAACGAACGATTATATAACAAAGTTAGCAACCGACTCCTGTCCTTGGTCTCTGTGGCGCAATCGGTTAGCGCGTTCGGCTGTTAACCGAAAGGTTGGTGGTTCAAGCCCACCCAGGGACGATTAAATTCGTTTTTTCTTTTCTTTTTTTTTTTATTTAAATAATTGTTTAACGAACGATTATATAACAAAGTTAGCAACCTACTCCTGTCCTTAGTCTCTGTGGCGCAATCGGTTAGCGCGTTCGGCTGTTAACCGAAAGGTCGGTGGTTCAAGCCCACCCAGGGACGATTAAATTCTTTTTTTCTTTTCTTTTTTTTTTTCTTTAAAAAATTGTTCAACGAACGATTATATAACAAAGTTAGCAACCGACTCTTGTCCTTGGTCTCTGTGGCGCAATCGGTTAGCGCGTTCGGCTGTTAACCCAAAGGTTGGTGGTTCAAGCTCACACAGGGACGATTAAATTCATTTTTTCTTTTCTTTTTTTTTATTTAAATAATTGTTTAACGAACGATTATATAACAAAGTTAGCAACCTACTCCTGTCCTTAGTCTCTGTGGCACAATCGGTTAGCGCGTTCGGCTTTTAACCGAAAGGTTGGTGGTTCAAGCCCACCCAGGGACGATTAAATTCAGTTTTTCTTTCTTTTTTTTTTTATTTAAATAATTGTTTAACGAACGATTATATAACAAAGTTAGCAACCTACTGCTGTCCGTAGTCTCTGTGGCGCAATCGGTTAGCGCGTTCGGCAGTTAACCGAAAAGTTGGTTGGTTCAAGCCCACCCAGGGACGATTAAATTCATTTTTCTTTTCTTTTTTTTTTATTTAAATAATTGTTTAACGAACGATTATATAACAAAGTTAGCAACCTGCTCCTGTCCTTAGTCTCTGTGGCGCAATCGGTTAGCGCGTTCGGCTGTTAACCGAAATGTTGGTGGTTCAAGCCCACCCAGGGACGATTAAATTCATTTTTTCTTTTCTTTTTTTTTTTATTTAAATAATTGTTTAACGAACGATTATATAACAAAGTTAGCAGCCTACTCCTGTCCTTAGTCTCTGTGGCGCAATCGGTTAGCGCGTTCGGCTGTTAACCGAAAGGTTGGTGGTTCAAGCCCACCCAGGCACGATTAAATTCATTTTTTCTTTTCTTTTTTTTTTATTTAAATAATTGTTTAACGAACGATTATATAACAAAGTTAGCAGCCTACTTCTTTACTTAGTCTCTGTGGCGCAATCGGTTAGCGCGTTCGGCTGTTAACCGAAAGGTTGGTGGTTCAAGCCCACCCAGGGACGATTAAATTCTTTTTTTTTTATTTAAATAATTGTTTAACGAACGATTATATAACAAAGTTAGCAACCTACTCCTGTCCTTAGTCTCTGTGGCGCAATCGGTTAGCGCGTTCGGCTGTTAACCGAAAGGTTGGTGGTTCAAGCTCACCCAGGGACGATTAAATTAATTTTTTCTTTTTTTTTTTTTAAAAAATGATTGCTTAACGAACGATTATATAACAAAGTTAGCAACCTACTGATGTCCTTAGTCTCTGTGGCGCAATCTGTAACCGAAAGGTTGTTGGTTCAAGCCCACCCAGGGACGATTAAATTCATTTTTTCTTTTCTTTTTTTTTTTTTCTTAAATGATTGCTTAACGAACGATTATATAACAAAGTTAGCAAACTTCTTCTGTCCTTAGTCCCTGTGCCGCAATCGGTTAGCGCGTTCGGCTGTTAACCGAAAGGTTGGTGGCTCAAACCTCACCCTGTTACGATTAATTTCTTTTTTTCTTATTTTTTTTTTTTAAAAAGAGTGATTAACGAACGATTATATAACAAAGTTAGCAACCTAATTCTGTCCTTAGTCCCTGGGCCGCAATCGGTTAGCGCGTTCGGCTGTTAACCGAAAGGTTGGTGGCTCAATCCTACTCTGGTACGATTAATTTTATTTAAAAAAAGAGTGCTTAACGAACGATTATATAACAAATTTAGCAGTTTGTTGACGTTTGTAGTCTCTGTGCGGCAATCGGTTAGCGCATTCGGCTGTTAACCGAAAGATTGGTGGTTCAAGCCCACCCAGGGACGAATAATTTCAAGTTTTCTTATTTAAAAAAAATTATTGCTTAATGAACGATTATATAACATATTTAGCAACATATCTGCATCCGTAGTCTCTGTGGCGCAATCGGTTAGCGCGTTCGGCTGTTAACCGAAAGGTTGGTGGTTCAAGCCCACCTAGGGACGATCAATTTCATTTTTTCTTTTTTTTTTTTTAAATGATTGCTTAACGAACGATTATATAACAAAGTTAGCGACCTACTGCTGTCCTTAGTCTCTGTGGCGCAATCGGTTAGCGCGTTAGGCTGTTAACCGAAAGATTAGTGGTTCAAGCCCATCCACGGACGATTAAATTCATGTTTTCTTTTCTTTTTTTTTTTTTTTTAAATGATTGCTTAACGAACGATTATATAACAAAGTTAGCCCACTTCTGCTGTCCTTAGTCTCTGTGGCGCAATCGGTTAGCTCGTTCGGATGCTAACCGATAGGTTGGTGGCTCAATCTCACCCTGTTACGATTAATTTTTTTTTTCTAATTTTTTTTTTTAAAAAATAGTGCTTAACGAACGATTATATAACAAATTTAGCAGTTTGTTGACGTCTGTAGTCTTTGTGGGGCAATCGGTTAGCACGTTCGGCTGTTAACCGAAAGGTTGGTGGTTCAAGCTCACCCCAGGCCTATTATTTAATTTTTTCTTATTTAAAAAAAAATGATTGCTTAATGAACGATTATATAACATATTTAGCAACTTGCCTTCATCCGTAGTCTCTGTGGCTCAATCGGTTAGCGCGTCCGCCTATTAACCGAAAGGTTGGTGGTTTAACACCTCCCCAGGGACGATTATTTTCATTTTTTCTTATTTATTTGTTTTGAATGATTGCATAACGAACGATTATATAACAAAGTTAGCAACATACTGCTGTCCTTAGTCTCTGTGGCGCAATCGGTTAGCGCGTTCGGCTGTTATCCGAAAGGTTGGTGGTTCAAGCCCACCTAAGGACGATTAATTAAATTTTTTCTTATTTAAAAAAATAAAAATGATTGCTTAATGAACGATTATATAACATATTTAGCAGTTTCACCGTATCCGTAGTTTCTGTGGCGCAATCGGTTAGCGTTTTCGGCTATTGACCGAAAGGTTGGTGGTTCCATAGCCCACAAAGACGATTATTTTCATTTTTTCTCATTTATTTTTTTTGAATGAGTGCATGACGAACGATTATATAACAAATTTAGCAGTTCACTGAAGTCCGTAGTCTCTGTGGCGCAATCGGTAAACTCGCTGGTCTTTTACCCAAAGATTCGAGGGACAAGCCCACCCAGGGAAGATTAATTTCATTTTTTCTTTTTTCTTTTTTTAAATGATTGCTTAACGAACGATTATATAACAAAGTTAGCAACCTACAGCTGTCCTTAGTCTCTGTGGCGCAATCGGTTAGCGCGTTCGGCTGTTAACCGAAAGGTTGGTGGTTCAATCCCACCCAGGGACGATTAATTTCATTTTTTCTTTCTCTTTTTTTTTTAAATGATTGCTTAACGAACGATTATATAACAAAGTTAGCAACCTACTGCTGTCCTTAGTCTCTGTGGCGCAATCGGTTATCGCGTTCGGCTGTTGACCGAAAGGTTGGTGGTTCAACCCCACCCAGGGTCGATTAAATTCATTTTACTTTTCTTTTTTTTTCTTAAATGATTGCTTAACGAACGATTATATAACAAAGTTAGCAACCTACTGCTGTCCTTAGTCTCTGTGGCGCAATCGGTTAGCGCGTTCGGATGTTAACCGAAATGTTGGGGGCTCAATCTCACCCTGTTACGATTAATTTCTTTTTTTCTTATTTTTTTTTTTTAAAAAAAGAGTGCTTAACGAACGATTATATAACAAATTTAGCAGTTTGTTGACGTTTGTAGCCTTTGTGGGGCAATCGGTTAGCGCGTTCGACTGTTAACCGAAAGGTTGGTGGTTCAAGCCCACCCAAGGACGATTAAATTAATTCTTTCTTATTGAAAAAAAAATGATTGCTTAATGAACGATTATGTAACATATTTAGCAAAAGGTTGGTGGTTCAAGCCCACCTAGGGACGATCAATTTCATTTTTTCTTTTTTTTTTTTTAAATGATTGCTTAACGAACGATTATATAACAAAGTTAGCGAGTTAGTGCTGTCCTTAGTCTCTGTGGCTCAATCGGTTAGCGCGTCCTCCTATTAACCGAAAGGTTGGTGGTTCAACACCTACCGAGGGACGATTATTTTCATTTTTTCTTATTTATTTTTTTTGAATGATTGCATAACGAACGATTATATGACAAAGTTAGCAACACTCTGTTGTCCTTAGTCTCTGTGGCGCAATCGGTTAGCGCGTTCGGCTGTTAACCGAAAGGTTGGTGGTTCAAGCCCTCCCAGGGACGATTATTTTCATTTTTTCTTATTTATTTTTTTTTAAAATGATTGCATAAGGAAAGATTATATAACAAATTTAGCAGTTTTCTGACGTCCGTGCTCTCTGTGGCGCAATCGGTAAACGCGTTGGTCTTTTACCCAAAGTTTCGAGGTACAAGCCCACCCACGGAAGTTTAAATTAATTTTTTTTTTTTGTAAATGATTGCTTAACGAACGATTGTATAACAAAGTTAGCAATCTACTGCCGTCCGTACCCTCTGTGGCGCAATCGGTTAACGCGTTCGGCTGTTAACCGAAAGGTTGGTGGTTCAAGCCCACCTAGGGACGATTAATAAAATTTTTTCTTATTTAAAAAAATAAAAATGATTGCTTAATGAACGATTATATAACATATTTAGCAGTTTCGCCGGATCCGTAGTTTCTGTGGCGCAATCGGTTAGCGTTTTCGGCTATTGACCGAAAGGTTGGTGGTTCCATAGCCCACAAAGACGATTATTTTCATTTTTTCTTATTTATTTTTTTATTTTTGAATGATTGCATAACGAACGATTATATAACAAATTTAGCAGTTCACTGAAGTCCGTAGTCTCTGTGGCGCAATCGGTAAACACGGTGGTCTTTTACCCAAAGTTTCGAGGTACAAGCCCACCCAGGGAAGTTTAATTTCATTTTTCTTTTTTTTTTTTAAATGATTGCTTAACGAACGATTATATAACAAAGTTAGCAACCTACTGCTGTCCTTAGTACCCGTGGCGCAATCGGCTAGCGCGTTCGGCTGTTAACCGGAAGGTTGGTGGCTCAATCCCACCCTGGTACGATTAATTTAATTTAAAAAAAGAGTGCTTAACGAACGATTATATAACAAATTTAGCAGTTTGTTGACGTCTGTAGTCTCTGTGGGGCAATCGGTTAGCGCGTTCGGCTGTTAACCGAAAGGTTGGTGGTTCAAGCCCACAACGGGACGATTAAATTTGTTTTTTCTTTTCGTTTTTTTTTTTAAATTATTGCTTAACGAACGATTATATAACAAAGTTAGCAGCGTTTTTCTGTCCTTAGTCTCTGTGGCGCAATCGGTTAGCGCGTTCAACTGTTAACCGAAGGTTGGTGGTTCAAAAGCAACCCGGGACGATTAAATTTGTTTTTTCTTTTCGTTTTTTTTTTTTTTAAATTATTGCTTAACGAACGATTATATAACAAAGTTAGCAGCGTTTTGCTGTCCTTAGTCTCTGTGGCGCAATCGGTTAGCTCGTTCGGCTGTTAACCGAAAGGTTGGTGGTTCAATCACACCCAGGGACGGTTAATTTCATTTTTTCTTTTTCTTTTTTTTTTTTAAATGATTGCTTAACGAACGATTATATAACAAAGTTAGCAACCTACTGCTGTCCTTAGTCTCTGTGGCGCAATCGGTTAGCGCGTTAACCGAAAGGTTGGTGGTTCAACCCCCCCCCCCCCCCCACGCCAGAGACGATTGTTTTCATTTTTTCTTATTTATTTTTTTAAAAAGATTGCATAACGAACGATTATATAACAAATTTAGCAGTTCCCTGACGTCTGTAGTCTCTGTGGCGCCATCGGTAAACGAGTTGGTCATTTACCCAAAGTTTTGAGGTACAAGCCCACCCAGGGAAGTTTAATTTCATTTTTTCTTTTTTTTTTTTTAAATTATTGCTTAACGAACGATTGTATAACAAAGTTAGCAATCTATTTCCGTCTGTAGTCTCTGTGGCGCAATCGGTTAGCGCGTTCGGCTGTTAACCGAAAGGTTGGTGGTTCAAGCCCACCCAGGGACGATTAATTAAATTGTTTCTGATTTAAAGAAATAAAAATGTATGCTTAAGGAACGATTATATAACATATTTAGCAGTTTCGTCGTATCCGTAGTTTCTGTGGCGCAATCGGTTAGCGTTTTCGGCTATTGACCGAAAGGTTGGTGGTTCCATAGCCCACGAAGACGATTATTTTCATTTTTTCTTATTTATTTCTTTTGAATGATTGCATAACGAACGATTATATAACAAATTTAGCTGTTCACTGAAGCCCGTAGTCTCTGTGGCGCAATCGATAAACACGATGGTCTTTCACCCAAAGTTTCGAGGTACAAACCCACCCAGGGAAGGTTAATTTCATTTTTGGTGGCACAAGCCAACACAGGGACGATTAATTTCATTTCTTCTTACCTGCATCCGTAGTCTCTGTTGCGCAATCGGTTAGCGCTTTCGGCTGTTTAACGGAAGGCTGGTGGTTCAATCCTACCCAGGACGATTAATTTCATTGTTTCTATTTAAAAAAAAAAAAAAATGATTGCTTAATGAACGATTATATAACAAATTTTGCAGTTTGTCTCTGTTGCGCAGTCGGTTAGCGCGTTCGGCTGTTAACCGAAAGGTTGGTGGTTCGATCATTTTCATTTAACTAATTTAAAAATTTATCCGTAGTCTCTGTGCCGCAATCGGTAAACGCGTTTGGCTTTTACCCAAAGTTTGGTGGTACAAGCCCACACAGAGACGATAAATTTCACATTTTCTCTTTTTTTTTTTTTTTTTTTTTAAATGATTGCTTAACGAACGATTATATAACAAAGTTAGCAATCGACTGCTGTCCGTAATCTTTGTGGCTCAATCTGTTAGCGTGTTCGGCTGTTATTCGAAAGGATGGTGGTTCAAGCCCACCCAGGAACGATTCACTTCAATACACCTTTTTTTTTTTTTTTTTTTTTAAAAAATGTTTGCTTAACGAACGATTATATAACAAATTTTGGTGTTTACAGACGTCCTTAGTCTCTGTGGCGCAATCGGTTAGCGCGTTCAGCAGTTCACCGAAATGTTGGTTGTTCAATCCCACCCAGTGACGATTACTTTCAGTTATTGTTTTTTTTTTTAAATGATTGTTTATCGAACGATTATATAACAAATTTAGCAGTTTATAAATGTCCGTAGTCTCTGTGTCGCAATCGGTAAACGCGTTGGACATTTACCCGAAGTTTGGTTGTACAAGCCCACCTAGGGAAGTTTAATTACATTTTTTCTTTTTTGTTTTTTAAAAAACTGATTGCTTAACGAACGATTATATAGCAAAGTTAGCAATCTACTGCTGTTCGTAGTCTCTGTGGCGCAATCGGTTTACGCGTTCGGCTGTTAATCGAAAGGTTGGTGGTTCAACCCCACACAAAAACGATTAATTACAATTTTTTTTTTAAATGACTGCTAAACGAATGATTATATAACAAAGGTAGCAAGCCACAGCGGCCCGTAATCTTTGTGGCGTAATAGGTTCACGCGTTCGGCTGTTAATCGAAAGGTTGGTGGTTTTATCCCACCCAGGGACGATTAATTACATTTTTTCCTATTTAAAAAAAAAAATGACTGCTTAATGAACGATTATATAACATATTTAGCAGTTTCTTTTATTTTTTTATAAGAATGATTGCTTAACGAACGATTACATAACAAAGTTAGCAATCATTTGCTGTCCGTCGTCTCTGTGGCGCAATCGGTTAGCCCGTGAGGCTATTAAGCGGAAGGTTGGTGGTTCATGCCTGCCCAGGGACGGTTGATTTCAGTTTTTCTTTTTTTTTTTTTTTTTTTTTTATGTTTGCTGAACGAACGATTATAGAACAAATTTAGCTGTTTACAGGCATCCGTAGTCTCTGTGGCGCAATCGGTTAGCGCGTTCGGCTGTTAACCGAAAGGTTGGTGGTTCAAGCCCACCCTGGGACGATTAAATTCATTTTTTCTTATTAAAAAAAAAAAAAATGTTTGCTTAACGAAAGATTATATAACATATTTAGCAGTTTACCAGCATCCGTAGTCTCTGTGGCGTAATCGGTTATCGCGTTCGGCTATTAACCGAAAGTTTGATGGTTCAATCTCCCCCTTTCTTATTTATTTTTTTTAAATGATTGCATAACGAACTATTATATCACAAATTTAGCAGTTCACTGATGTCTGTAGTCTCTGTGGCGCAATTGGTAAACCCGTTGGTCTATTACCCAAAGTTTCGAGGTACAATCCCACCCGGGGAAGTTTAATTTCATTTTTCCTTTTTTTTTTTTAAATGATTGCTTAACGAACGATTATATAACAAAGTTAGCAATATGCTGCTGTCTGTAATCTCTGTGGCGCAATCGGTTGGCGCGTTCCTGCTTTTAACCAAAAAGTTGGTGGTTCAATCCCTCCCAGGGACGCTTATGTTCATTTTCTCTTAAATTTTTTTTAATGATTGCTTAACGAACGATTATATAACAAATTTAACAGTTTGCTGCGGTTCGTAGTTTCTGTGGCGCAATCGGTAAACGAGTTGGGCTTCTATCCAAAGTTTGGTGGTACAAGCCCACCCAGGGATAATTAATTTCATTTCTTCTTTCTTTTTTTTTTTTTTAAATGATTGCTTAACGAACGATTATATAACAAAGTTAGCAATATACTGCTGTCCGTAGCCTCTGTGGCGCAATCGGTTAGCGCATTCGGCTGTTAATCGTAAGGTTGGTGGTTCAATCCCAGCGAGGAACGATTATTTTCATTTTTTCTTCTATTTTTTTTTTTTTTAAATGATTGCTTAACGAACGATTATATAGCAAATTTAACAGTTTACAGACGTCCGTAGTCTCTGTGGCGCAATAGGTAAACGCGTTGGGCTTTTACTCAAAGTTTGGTGTTACAAGCCCACTCAGAAAAGTTAAATTTCATTTTTTTTTTTTTCAAATGATTGCATAACGAACGATTATATAACAAAGTTAGCAATCTACTGCTGTCCGTAGTCTCTGTGGCGCAATCGGTCAACGCGTTTGGCTGTTAAACAAAGGGTTGGTGGTTCAATTCCGCTCAATGACGATTATTTTCAATTTTGTCTTATTTTTTTTTTTAAATGATTGCTTCACAAACAATTATAGAACAAATTTAGCTGCCGACAGGCGTCCGTAGTCTCTGTGGCGCAATCGGTAAACGCTATGAGTTTTTCCCAAAAGTTTGGTGGCACAAGCCCACACAGGGACGATTAATTTCATTTCTTCTTTATTTTTTTTTTTAAATGATTGCTTAACGAACGATTATATAACAAATTTAGCAATCGACCGCTGTCCGTAGTCTCTGTGGCGCAATCGGTAAACGCGTTGGGCTTTTACCCAAAGTTTGGTGGTACAAGCCCACCCAAGGAAATTTAATTTCAATATTTCTTTTTTTTTTTTTTAAATGATTGCTTAACGAACGATTATATAACAAAGTTAGCAATCGACGGCAGTCCGTAGTCTCTGTGGCGCAGTTGGTTAGCGCGTTCGGCTGTTAATCGAAAGGTTTGTGGTTCAACCTCGCCCAGGAACGAATAATTTCTTTCTTTCTTTTTTGTTTTGTTTTTAAACGATTGCTGAACGAACGATTATAGAACAAATTTAGGTGTTGACATGGGCCCTTAGTCTCTGTGGTGCAATCGGTTAGAGCGTTCGGCTGTTGACCGAAAGGTTGGTGGTTCAATCCCACCCATTGTCGATTATTTTCATTTTTTCTTATTTTTTTTTTTTTAAATGATTGCTTAACGAACGATTATATAACAAAGTTAGCAAGCTACGGTTATTCTTAGTCTATCTGGCGCAACCTGTAAACGCGTTCGGCTGTTAACCGAAAGCTTGGTGGTTCAATCATACCCTGGGACGATTAATTACATTTTTTCTTATTTTTTAAAAAAAATGAGTGCTTAACGAACGATTATATAACAAATTTAGCAGACTGCGGACGTCTGTAGTCTCTGTGGCGCAATCGGTTAGCGCGTTCGGCCGTTAACCGAAAGGTTGGTGGTTCACGCCCACCCAGGGACGATTAATTCAATTTCTTCTTATTTTAAAAAAAAAAAAAATTGCTTAATGAACGATTATATAACATATTTAGCAGTTTACCAGCAGCCGTTGTCTCTGTGGCGAAATCGTTTAGCGCGTTCGGCTATTAACCGAAAGGTTGGTGGTTCAATCGTCCCCAGGGACGATTATTTTCATTTTTTCTTATTTATTTTTTTTAAATGATTGCATAACGAAAGATTATATCACAAATTTAGCAGTTGGCTGACGTCCGTAGTCTCTGTGGCGCAATCGGTAAACGCGTTGGTCTTTTACCCAAAGTTTCGAGGTACAAGCCCACCCAGAGAAGTTTAAGTTCATTTTTCTTTTTTTTTTTTTTTTAAAATGATTGCTTAACGAACGATTATATAACAAAGTTAGCAATTCCCTGCTGTCCGTAATCTCTGTGGCGCAATCGGTTGGCCCGTTTCGGCTTTTAACCGAATGGTTGGTGGTTCAAGTCACCCGCAGCGACGATTATTTTCATTTTTTCTTATTTTTTTTAAAAAAATGATCGCTTTACGAACGATTATTTAACAAATTTATCTGTTTGCCGACGTCTGTAGTCTCTGTGGCGCAATCGGTTAGCGCGTTCGGCTGTTAAATGAAAGGTTGGTGGTCCAAGCCCACCGAGGGACGATTAATTTCATTTTTTCTTTTTTTTTTTTTTTTAAAATGATTGCTTAACGAACGATTATATAACAAAGTTAGCAACCTACTGCTGTCTTTAGTCTCTGTGGCGCAGTCGGTTAGCCCGTTCGGATGTTGACCGAAAGGTTGGTGGTTCAAGCCCACCCAGAGACGATTAATTTCATTTTTTCTTTTTTTTTAAATGATTGCTTAACGAACGATTATATAACAAAGTTAGCAGCACACTGCTGTCCTTAGTGAAATCCGTAGTCTCTCTGGCTTAATTGGTTAACGCGTTCGGCTGTCAATCGAAAGGTTGGTGGTTCAAGCCCATTCAAGCGCGATATGTTACTTTTTTTTTATTTTTATAGATCGTATTTTTTTAAAATAGCCTTTATAGTTATTTCAATAAAAAAATTTTTTTTGAAAAGTATGAATTAAATATTTAAAAAAGTTGATATTTACAATTTTCAAAAACCTCAAATTTGCTTCTCTTAAAGAAACAACAACACCTATTCTAATCAAATTAAAAATCGGTTACATATTAAATTATCGGTACAACCAACAATGTACCACATTATTATGATTGGTAGAAAACACGATCCGATATTTTAATAATGTCAGTCAGTCAGTTAAGTGCAACCAGTCTGCCGTAGAAAGAAATGACAGTCTAGTGCGAGATAATCTTCTGCCCAATCAGCCAAGTTTCGTTCGAGACATGATCGCCCAAAGCGCTTGTCACATAGCACTTGTGACTGACTTTCTCGTAGTTTGACAGAAGTACAAAAAGAGAAATTTAAAGAGAGAGATAAATGATTTTAAAGGAAAGCGCAAATGTCTTTAAAATTCTTTGATTTTTTTTTTTTTTGTTATAATGCCACAATAACGGTAACCTGTTAGCACACGCTCTGCAGTGGTGGAAATGTTATTCGATAAAAAGAAAAAAAAAAAATGAATCGTCCCTGGGTGGGCTTGAACCACCAACCTTTCGGTTAACAGCCGGACGCGCTAACCGATTGCGCCACAGAGACACGTCAACCGCTAAACCATGAGTAAATAATTTAGATTGTTATATATTTTTTTGTCATAGGAAGCTTCCGTCTTTCAGTTTATCGGTCACGATTGAAGATTTGTAGACTCTAAGAAAAGTAGCGAAAAAGTGAAGTTCATTTTAATTATTGATATTTCAAATTCAATCATTAAACTTTAAATTGAAACGCTAAAAATACTTTAATGATTTAGGCATCAATGAATATTATAAATAAAAGTTGTTTTTTTTAATTAATAGCATGCATTTTTTTGCAGTGTGTGTACTGTACTGGAATATTTTTGAGTTCGTGAAAGACTTTTTTAAAGTATAGGTCCGTTTAGTTCTTACTCCCTGAAAAGTTCATTTTTCACCTTAAAAATGTTACAGTGGAATTCTTCTTCTTCATCCAAAGATATTCCTACTGAATACATACATACAGACTTACGAGCGCATATATAATTCTTTCAACAATTTTAATAAACATTTTTTTATAAATCTTGATACCCATATCTTTATCATCGAACACGAACTCTAACCTTAACTTAATGCACATTAACTTCTACAACTTGTATTATTCTTTCTTTCAATAAATTTCTTTTTTTAACATGAAAAATGTATAATTTTATTCTTACACTATTCCACACATTCCAACCTGCCGACAACCAACTTTCTGATGACGATGAAATGAAAACCTCCTGATAATTCTGACCATGACAACTCTGGATAAAACTTGTAAGCAGTAGGGAGTTCGGTTAAGTTTGACACAAGGCCCAATCAAAGAAACATTAACCATTTCATAAATAGGCGGAAGATATTTCCGCAAGTAGATCGTGGTTTATGCAGTAGACTGGTTACTAACCAAGGCTTTAGGACTCTGTATATCTTGGTATTTAAACTATAGCTGGGGAAGAACAGATAGATTCATACTCATCCCAAGGTTGTTTTTTACATAACCCAACAGAAATTCGAACTCTGATTTTGCGTTCCACTGTGTGAGTCTCAATCTCAAGATACTAATTGTCATTGAAAATATTATAAATGTCCTCCATTCAGTCAGTTTAGGTGCCATACGTGATAAACGCTTGGGCGATCATGTCTCGAAAGAGACATGACTGACTGGGCAGAAGATTATCCCGCAGTAGGTTGCCATTGCTTTCTGCGGTAGACTGGTTGCCGACCAAGGCTATAGAACCCAATCTGTCCTGTTATTTAACCCATAACTGGAAGGAAGAGACGGATTAATACCTTTCCCAAGGGTATTTGCGCGTAAGTGAATACAATGGATTCAGTTGGAATTTGAACTCGGCTAACCGGTTTCTCGTTCCGAGCCGATATCCACTGTACCACAACGCACATCCTCCTCCATTACTTAGTCAAATTTGCAAGGAGAGCATATGATCATCGTAGGTTGGAATAACGTAGAGATTAGGTTTTTATCTTCACTCAGTCACTTAAAAAGTGCCATACGTGATACACGCTTGGGCGATCATGTCTCGAAAGAGACATGGCTGACTGGGCAGAAGATTATCCCGCAGTAGGTTGCCATTGCTTTCTGCGGTAGACTGGTTGCCGACCAAGGCTATAGAACCCAATCTGTCCTGTTATTTGACTCATAGCTGGAGCAGGAAGAGATGTATTATATTTTTAAGTCGTAATTAGTGAAGGATCAGTTTATTATTTCATAATAATATAAAATTGATCCCCCACTTTATGCCCAGTAAAAACCTTAATCATGTTTCCAACTATTATATTCAGTCAGTCAGTTAAGTGCCATACGTGATATACGCTTAGGCGGTCATGTCTCGAAAGAGACATGGCTGACTGGGCAGAAGATTATTCCGCAGTAGGTTGCCATTGCTTTCTGCGGTAGACTAGGCTATAGAACCCAATCTGTCCTGTTATTTAACCCATAACTGGAAGGAATAGACGGATTAATACCTTTCCCAAGAGTATTTGCGCGTAAATGAATGCAATGAATTAAAAAAAAATCTAGTTGGTGTACAAACCTGAATGTAGGCTAATGTGAACGTAAAAAATTGTAATTACCAACAATTTAGAACAATTATTTATATTTTTCCAATAAGACATTATGAGTCGTATTCGTAGAGATGTTTTTAATGCAATGTAATTATGAAATCGCAATACAAAATACATCGTCCCTGCGAGCGGGGGCTGGGTTAACAGCCGAATGCGCTCAGACGATGAATTTTGTTTCTACTAATTAAGTTAACAGTCGAACTCGTTAACCGATTGTGCCATGAGAAAACATTTCTATTAATTTAATTGATTATAAAGGATAATTTAGCCATTAAAAGGATTACATTTATACTTTTATTTTCAGCTAACATTCAGTTGATTTTGTTTTCTAGTTCATTTCTAGAAATAGATTAGATCTACATAACTTATCGTTACAGTTGATTTTTATAAGTTTTTAAAAAAATATTTTTTATCTGGCTGTTTATATGGTGTTTGTTGAAACACTCGAGATAATAATACTGTGTATGATTTTGGGGTCAAATGTAAATCAAGTTCACATATGAATCAGGTACCGAAAAAATGATAAGATATAAAGGATAAGTAAATATTTTTTCCGTTGCATTTTTTAAACTTTTTTTTTCTATAGAGGTGTGTAATGAGTGGCCAGATAATTTATTTGCAAAATACGTAAATAGCCTGGTATTTTCTTACCTCGAATTTTGTTGAGTACTTTAAAAGATAAATGTTACTGTTATGCAGTGACTATTCTACGGGGGTGCAGAAGGGGCCAAGAACCTCCACCCACCCAGAATTTTGGCTGAACCCCTCGTTTGCTCGCTATTTGTCAGTGTCTTGGTAACCATATTCAGTAATACTATAGGGGGGTATCTTGTCTATTCCTTTTACTTTTGTAGTGGACGTCCGTTCTAGTGAAGGGTAGTTGTATATTGCTGCAGGTTAACGGAATTTAGCCTTGTAGGAGATAGCACACTATAAGTCATAAAATGATTATAAAATCAAGAAAAGCAATTTGAGTTGAAAAATAACATTTTTATATATACACATATCAATTTATGTTTTTACAATTAAAGTAATACTTGAATATAGGTCCAACGGAGGTTAAATGTTCATAGCAAATAATAAGCTGAAAGTGATTTAAGGCTTAGGAATGTGGGGAGCGTGTAAATGAGGAATGTCTTTGATGTAGTCATTCCTAAGGTCAGTAAGTAGTTTTGAGACAAGGGAGAAGGAAAGAGACAAGCGTAGTAGCCAATTGATTGCTTCTCCTCTAGGTCTGCCTGCTGGGGTCTGTCTGTATCTGCTTTTTATATCTGCTTTTTGGATCACAGCAGCTCGTTTGGAATTTTACACTTGTATTTGATTCTAGGCTTCCCATTGGCTGATAAATAAAATTTGCGTAGGCTCGCGAAATGGAAATTTAATATTTGATTAATTTTTATTTTTCAACCGGAACATCTACGCGAACCCGGATACGCACGGACGACTTTTGGTCATTTTCCTTTTTGTTGTGAGAGAGCAAACATCCGGTTCATCGCTTTTGATCGGTATCAGCACAATACTAATAGGTTGAAATGTGGGAATAAATCTGCTGCTTGTATCAGTGTCTTTATGTCTCTTTATATGAAAAATGCAATTTTACATGTTCACAAAAGGATAAAGTATATACAGAGTGTTCTTCCACATGCAGAACCTCCTGCTATGATATTGAATCTATGTCTGGTCAGTGTGAAGAGAAATGTGTTCCTGGTTGTGCTTGTCCAAAAGGCACTTTTGAAAATAGTGCCGGTAACTGTGTACCGATTGACCAATGTGATTGTTTTGATATCTCTAGTGGAAAGAGTTTTCCCCCAGGTTATGTTATCAACCGAAAATGTGGAAAATGGTAAATTATTTTTGCCTAGTTATAGATAAACATTATTAAATTATAAAGAGAAATAAGCTATCAAATGAGTGATGTTGCTATTTTTCATGGTTAACCAAAATTGCTTGAAATGAGATAACCTGAATATATTCTGTTTTTATTTTTTATTAAATAAACATTTAAAAATGGGGATTAAAAGACTATAAAAATATTATTTTTTAATAAATGCAATTGGAGTAGATAGACTTTAATTGGAGTAGATAGACTAAACTATCGCCCGGTTCACACTCCACCCACGTCTATTGAATAGGTGAAGAGGCTCATCCCTTGTTCCCTGTTTAGGATGTGGTTTCTGGCTTTCTCTTTTCCAATGTTTTCAATCTTACGTAGCCCCCTGCGCATCAGTGGCGTTACCGCCTTGCTTGGGGTGATATGATTAAAAAAAAAAAAAAATCCACGAAAAAATTCGTCGGATTCCAAAATTTACTTCGAGTGAATTTCTCCCATCTTAGTTCGCTGCTTGGATTTTTTGCTGCGCTCGTCAATCTTTTTTTTCTATTTATTTAGCGTCAAAGTAATAACGCTGACATCAGCATCAGTGGCGGCTACAAACTTATAGCAGATAAGAAATTAATTAAAATCAACTGTGACACGATAACTAGGCATATATGTATTTTATTATAATAGAAAATAGATTAGAATAGAAAATAGTTTAAAAACATATTTAACAAAAGTGAAAAAGAAGAGGAAAAAAATAAATAAATAAAACGCTTTTTCTTTTATGAGGAAAATTGTGGAAGAGACAACGGTATCCGATTACTGTTTTAAATCCTGCCACTCTTCCGGTAAATATTTGACTCAGTGATTTAATGTGATAAAGAGATAAAGTTCAGCAGGTAGGCTTTCGAATGACCCGGTCAAAGGCCGTCCTTTACTGTATCTTGACCACACATTAAGAATTTTCCGGGGGAAGCTTTATTAAGATAAAAAAAAAGATAACTGAAATTTCAGACTTACAGTCGCCAATGTTTGTCACCGGTGGTCTAAAGCATTTCCGGATTTCCGGATTCATTTAAATAAATAGAAGTCAGTTAAGTGAGAGAGGCAGAAGTTGAGTTCAGCCGGGTGCGAGCTTGAAGTAAGAATCTCCGTTCGTCTTGTTTCGTTCAGTTCGGATTTGTTGATCTCCATTAATTAGAGTTAGAGCTGTGTGTTACATTCGCCTGCCCCAACCGAAAAGGCCAACTCTAAACGAAATAAAGCATCCTTTCAACTTATCCAAGTTGTGGAATTGTGTTCCTTATAGTTTAATCTTGTACCCCCAGCTTGAGGCTCCGACATTTTCAACAAACTCCCGGCAACATCACAGCGTGGAGAACGGCCGCCGGAGAAATTGTTCGGACGGTCCGTTGGGGTGTTACACAACCTTCTTCTTCACTTTTACAAAAAATTAAAAATGACGTGTGAAATCCTGGTTTTCCCAAATAGAAAATGGATTGACCATTTGCTTAAAGAAAAAGTTGAAACCAGATTTCGCAAGTAAGTGTTAAAATGATTTTTGACCAATGAGAGCGACTTGCAAGACTTGAGGACTTCGCGAGCAAGTGCGAAAATCTAAATACTATAAAAGGTCCCGGTCAGCGTCAATCACAGTCACAGATGGACGCCGCGAGACAAACATCTAAAATGTAACGTCAACTTCAAGCGACTCGGATATTGTCCTCTTTCTCTTTCTCCTTATCTCTTTCAACAATCACTACTACGAATATTTTCTACGAATCTTGATACTCTTAATTCAACTTTCTCATTGATCACGAACTCTGCGCTTAACTTCTTAATAATGTATCTAATTGTACATTAACTCTTACAACTTATGTTAGATTTTCCGTTTAATAAATTTCTATTTTAAAATGCAAAATGTATATTTTATTCTTCTTACGCTATTTCACACAATTCCACATATTCCAACCTGCTGACAACCAATCTTCTGATGAAAACCTCCTGATGATAATTCTGCATAAATCTTAGTTCGGTTATGTCTGACACAAGACCGAATCAAAGAAACGTTAACCGCCCCCATAAGCTACAAACTCATATCCACGACATGAGTCCGAAGGTTACGGTGGTCGTCATTACTGGTCAGAATAGGAGTTTTTCTTGTTCAGTCGTACAAATGCACAGGATTGTGTGCGCTTTTAACGATAATAGTAATACCAAATTTACTACGGGGTGGAGAATGGTCATGCGTTGCCCTTTTTTTTTGGGGGGGGGGGCGAGTATTAGTTGAACAAAAGGAGGAGTCGTTCATTACCAGTGTTTAAATTAAAACAAACTAAAAATTTACATCTCGTGAAGAAAAAACAAGTATTTTAGTTAAACGGTTACAAATTTTAAATTACATGTAGTCTAGATATATCTATTATAGTTGTATTTTCTATGAGTATGTAACGCACGGACTTTTGCAAGTTTATGTGTGTGTTTAATTGTGTCTTAATTGAGCTATGGTCAGAATGATGTAACGTGAGTCTTCATGATAGGCATGTAGTGGTATGTCTAATATAATTATTCATAAACTGGTTTGATTAGAAATATATATATATACTAGCAGTATAGCCCGGCGTTGCTCGGGTGTAATGAAAGCTTTAAAACTAATCCATGGTCCTGGAGCTGAGACTCTTTGGACGTTGGCACGAAATACTAAAAAGCAATAGTTGTTTTTAGTTAAAGCGAAACCGTAAACTGAAAGAAAAATTAATGGATGTAAGTCAAATTTTTATTTCCTGGTATCGATTTATACATATATATATTATCAATTTTCTTCACTATTGTAAGAACTGGAACCTTGAAACTATTGAATTATGTCTTTGTCTATGAGTGTATCCAATTTGATTAAAATCGGACCACTTCTTCTATAACTAAGTTTTTTTCGTCGTAAACTGAATTTTGAAGGCTAGATAAATCCTCTGAGTAAATGGTATCATGGCTGAGACTAAGAGCTACAATTATACCTACTTAGAGCCAAACCCGAAGCAAAGACTAAAATAAAAGGGCTGAAAAAATACAGACATACAGGCAGATAAACAGACACACGCACAAACATCTTGCCTTTTATATATAGATATTATCAATTTTCTGCACTATTGTAAGAACTGCAACCTTGAAACTTCTGAATATCGTTTCTTATGTCTTTGTCTATGAGTGTATCAAATTTGATTAAAATCGGACCACTCCTTCTATTACCCGATTTTTTCGATTATCAAATTTCGATATTTATCGGTGGTACCTCGACACAAAACCTAGCTAAGAACACTCGCAGACGCTTATAGTACAACTGTGTAAATTTTTATCGGTTCAGCCGTTTCGGAGTCTATAGGTAACGGGCACACACACACACACACACACACACATACACACACACACACAGTTCCATTTATAAATAAGTTTATATATATATATATATATATATATATGAACACATAATATGATTTATATATGTGGATGTCCAAGCAATATGCCATGATTCACTGCAGCCAATGATAGCCAAGCAGAGCGTGAGATCACGAAACATATGAGTGGGTGAACAGAACGGGGACACACAATGTCATGTGTGTGTCCGCTGTTCTCTTTGAGAATGACTCATTAAATTCCTGGGATTTGATCGAACTTAAGAACTACTGCTTTAGACAAAACTAATACTTTAAACTGAACAAATAAGATAATCAATCCCCTTCATCAAAAAATGAATAAATATATAAAATAAACAAAAAATCTAAATGAATAAGCAAGATAAGAAAATAATGAAATGTAGTGGGGGGCACTTACAGGCAGAAATTTTTCTGAGGAGGAGGAGGAGGAGGAGGAGGAGGCAAAATCAAGTAGCGTCTCCATTTTCATACTACGCCTTTATCGTATACACAACTTAAGAAAAAGATGTTACTTCACTAATTTAAACGGAATAACTTTTCATTCATAGTATGGAGTTTTAATCTATCCTGAAGCTGTTGGCACGGAAGAGAGGTTAATTTCAAAACAAAATCAAAGGGTTAACGCCAATACTATAGCAGAACAGTGTGATTTGTCTGCTTTGATTTTTTCCTCTACAAAACTAAATGCGAGAAAAAAAGAAAAAAAAAAGTAAAAAAGAATGCCAAAATATTGCAACGAAATCAATCAAAATGCTGTGGGTACCACAGCCGTACAAAAATCAGCTAAAAAATTAATTTATACTTTCGGCAAAGTCCGATCATATGATGAAGAAGCTAATTTAAAATAAGGAAATACGTAATATCATATAATAATTCTGCTTGTTCCTTCCTTAGTTACTTAATTCCTCCGTCCGTTACGCCACTTACTCTCTATACGAGTATATTTTCTTTCCCCTCTATCTTTTTAAACGCTACTCTCCTCAACCTTTCTCTTACCTTTGCCAAACGGAAGAGTAGCAAAGAGTGAGAGAGTAGGAGAGAGCTTATAGCATTACCGTATCAGTAGCAGCATAAGCTGGTGGTTGTAACAGTAATTGTGTGTGTGTGTGTGTGTGTGTGTGTGTGTGTGTGTGTGTGTGTGTGTGTGTACTGTACAATATAGTAAAAATAGGTAGGTTTGTTGTATCCCGCGACATAATAACGGAATTTCTGGCCTCTACACTCTTGGCCATTACTCAGTTGGTCTTTTCTGTTTACAATGGACACAGGAGCCATGATTTTTTAGTAATAAAAAAACATTTTCTCTTTCAAAATCTCTCACAAAGCAGCGTACAGTATTTTGGTTATGGTCTATGCATACGCTGCTTACACTTACAGTAATGTAGCTTCTATGGACATTACTTTTATAGATATTTTAATAAAATTACACTGTCTTATCGTTATTTTATTATCAAATACCTTTATGTTTGAAGACGTTACTATTATTTTTAGTGAGACAAAGTAAAATATTTCCAGGAAATCACAATTATTCTTCCGTGGAAATTTCACGGGTTCCGCTAGTAAATTTCTCCATGACCATGACTATATGACTACTAAACCTCTTTCCCTCCCTAACAATATGTCTATAGCTACCTGGTTGTTTTATTTTGTTTGCTTTTCTTTCACAATGGATTCGGTACGTGTCCTTAAAAAACTAAATGAAAAAAAAAAAAAAAAACGCAAAGGGAAAAGTGCTGAACATCAAATTTTATCAAAATTTTATCAGTTTCAAAAGTTTTTGAAGCTAATAAAAGTGGGTGGGGGTGAGTAAACGAGGGAGCCAGCCAAAATTCTGGGTAGATGGGGGTCCTTGGCCCCTTCTTCCCCCCACTTAGAATAGCCACTGCATTATTTACCTTTTATAGTCAAAATTCGAGGTAAGAAAATACCAGGCTATTGTATTTAGCAACTAAAAATTATCTAGCCATCCATTACAAACATCTATAGAAAAAAAGAAAAAAAATGCAACGGAAAAAATATATACATTTTTATATCTTCTCTTTAATCTGATTCATATTTGAATTTGATTTACATTTGACCCCCAAAAAATCATACACGGTATCTCTCGAGTGTTTCAACAAACACCATATAAACAGCCAGATAAAAAATATTTTTGAAAACTTATAAAAATCAACTATAACGATAAGTTATAGAAATCTAACCTATTTCTAGAAATTAACTAGAAGACAAAATCAATTAAATGTAAGCTGAAAATAAAATACAAATACAAGCCAAGCGAAAGTCTTTTAATGGCTAAATGATTTGTTATAATTTATAAATTTAATGGGTGACAGGTTTCAGCATGGTCTCTGTGGCGCAATCGGTTAGCGCGTTCGGCTGTTAACCGAAAGGTTGGTGGTTCAAGCCCACCCAGGGACGACATTTATCTTTTTACTAGATTTTAATTATTATCATAATTAATTTGCATTAAAATCAAATAATGTCAATTCTAATTATTATATGATATTACGCATTTCCTTATTTCAAAGTAGCTTCTTTATCATATGATTGGACTTTGCCGAAAACAAATTAATTTGTTAGCTGATTTTTATAATAATATTAGAATTAACCGATTATCCTCTAACCGAGAAATCTTTAGAAATAATAAAAAACTATATGATAAAATTACATGGTTTAATCCCCCGTTCTATAAACTATCTATTAACTGTGGGAAAATCTTCCTTAAATTGATAAATAAACATTTTCATGGAGATAACCCGCTAAGTAATATATTCAATAGGAAGACTACCAAGATTAGTTACTCGTGTACCAATAGATAGCATGTGTAACATTATTAGCTCCCATAATAACCAAATCTTGAAGAAGTGTACGTAATCGAATACAGAAAATAAAATGATACCCCACTGTAACTGTAGATCTAGAAATAACTGTCACGTTGAGGGTAAGTGTAGATCTAAAAATGTGGTCTATCAAGCCACCATCTACCCTAAAGAAAAAAAGGAGAGACGTAATGTTTATATCTGAATTTCAGTGGGAATTTGGAAGCAACGGCTTTATACCTACAAGCACTCATTCTCTAACCCTAGTTTAAGATACCAAACAGCTCTTTCTAGAAAATACTGTGAATTCAAAGAAAGTAACTTAGATCCTCAGATAAAATGGGAACTTATCGGCAAGAGATAGGTGTAATTTATGTTTGACAAAGCTTAAGAGATAGGTGTAATCTAATTGACAGAAACAATTAAAATCTTAGAATTTCAAGACCAAAATATACTCCATAACAAACGAAGAGAGATCATAAGTATGTATCACCATAGAATAGTTATTCCATTACCCAATTAGTCCCAATAAAAATTTAAATTTAAAAAAAAAAAGTTGACCAAACGGTTACTTCCCCACCACCTACCACTACTAGCTCAAGGGTCAGGCCAAGGAGGAATTACTGCTAAATTCCTTCTCCCATACCAAACCAATGAAAACTTATACATTCCAACCCCTTCCTTTGCCTAAGCTAAACTCTGGCCTTAGATCTTTTCCCCATTCTCTGTTTATAAGGGGTCGAAGAATGCATGCCTTAAAATGTTGAAAATGGCTATTTTCCCACGAAGTTTTATCTGAATTTATATATATATATATATATATATATATATATATATATATATATATGTGTGTGTGTGTGTATATTCTTCAGTACTCGATGTCATAATTATTGCAAAAATGTAAAATAATAAGGCCCTGTGAAAGAGCAAACAGGCGCAAGAGCTTTTATAAGTGGCAGTAAAGTTTAATAACTGGCAGTAAATTTTAATAACTGGTAGTAAAGAGAATGATCTGAATGATCTGCCTCGCTATTTTCTCTCGAATATAGCGTTTGACGTATTAGGAAGCACACACACACATACACACACACACGCACACACGTGTGCGTGTGTGTGTGTGTGTGTATGGGTCTGTGTGTTCATGTATGTGTATGCGTTCTTTATGAACATAAAATGCGTAAAAACTGTTTAAATATACTTTATATACAATCGCTTTTGGCTATTCAATTAGCCATTATCAAGTATTTTATATTTTGTTTTAATACTAATTGAATTTATAGATTTTTATATGTGTATCAATATATCAATATTTTATATATGTGTATCAATATATCAATATATATGTGAATGTATTTTTTATTATTTTTCAAATACGGTCAGCACTTTCATGGACGTTTTCATATTGGATATTATTGAGTGCTGACCCCTTTTTTTTTTTATTTATGCTTCTATTTTTTAACCTTTATGTTCTACATGTAGATGTTTCTATTACAGTCGTATTTATATGAGTATGTTACGCACGGATTTCTGCGTGTGTTTAAACGTGTCTTAATTGAGCTATGGTTAGAGTGATGTAACGTGAGCCTTCGTGATTAGCATGTAATGGTATGTCCAATATAATTATCCACAAATCTGGTTTGATTAGAAGTATATATATATATATATATATATATATATGAACACACAATGCGTTTGATATATGTGGATGTAAATTTATTTAATATTCATATATTTAGTTATATAAGAGCGTTTAAAATCGTTTAAAACCGTGTATATGATTTGCAATAAATTTGGCATTATGTATGTATGTGGTTTATACCGTTACTACCGAGGCGCCGTAAGCTACTATTTTGATAATATGTGCTATTCTATCAGCTCAGTGGTGCAGGAGACATCGGCTCGAAACGTGAATTTGGAGAGTCGAGTTCGAATTCTAATCAAAATTGTTGCATTCGCTTTCGTGCAAATAATGTTGGGTTATAAATCTTGCCCCTTCGGCTATGGGTTGAATAGCAGGGCAGATTTGATTCTATAACCTTAGTTGGCAACCAGTCTACTGCAGAAAGAAATGGAAACGTACTGCTCGGAAAATCTTCTGCCTAGTCAGTCATGGATCGAAAGATGGCACTTAACTGACTGATATATCTCAAGGACGAGTTGGTAGCAGTTCAGTTTCTGAAGCAATGACCTAATTCGATATATACACTATTGAATAATTTGGTCCTCTTTTTATATGACAAGATTCGGATACATTTCTAAAATGCCTAGTAAAGCAGCAAGAGAATAATTAAAAAAAAAACAAACTACCGTTACTTTTAATCTCGGCACAGATAAAGTTTTCGGGTTAAAGGTTACAACTATGACTGTAATGAATTTTGTTATTTTGAAATAAACTTTAATCATATGCATGTGAAACAACGTGATTTTAGGTCAGTCTAATTTTTCTTATATACATTTCTTTTTTTGCTATATTTTTATTTCTTATTTATACGTAAATGATCAACTGATGCAGTGAGTTCTGCAGTATCTAAGGTTTTCAGTAGTATACCTGCAAACTTGTGTCTTTCTTATTGATTCTCTACTATGTATCATTATTTATTACAATTTGTTTGATATGACAAACAATTTATGCCTACATTGCAATTTAATTTTAGCAATATGTGTATGTCTGTATATAGGTTAATTGATTTTTACCAAATATTCTTCTTGAAGTTGAAAAAACATTTTTTTCAAGTGAGAGTGAAAAGTACAGTGAGATCACGCCTGCATTTGAGAAAATTTTGATTAAGTTGATATTCTAGTTTTAGGATCATTATTTTGCCGGCAAAAAGCTAACACTTTGCAACTATACATACATTTATAAATGTAAACAAACTCATAAATTTTGCTTAAGTTGATATTCTAGTTTTAGGATCATTATTTTGCCGACAAAAAGCTAACACTTTGCAACTATACATACATTCATAAATGTAAACAAACTCATAAATTTCAAATTTATTCATATCAATTTACAACCCGTGAAAGATTAAATAAATACATACTTTAAGATTTTCTTAACTCTTTAATTTAGGTATTTCCAAAGATTCGCTAAAAACTTAGCATACCTGATGAAAAAAATAAAAGACCCAAACTTAATAAAAACAAAGTTTTATTGTCAAAATCTTTATGTTATTATGAAGTGGAAAGACCAAATTATTTTTTATAATTAAAGTATATATATTTATACTTTTAGAACGTTCGAAATTTTGGTTAAAATTTTGTTTTTCTTGTATCAAATGAGAATAAAAAATATCGGAAATTTTAGCGTCTTTTCATGTGAAAAACACGTTGATTTGGACATTCTTAGAAAAATCAGATAATTGTCGGATTTTGATGAAAGCTTCAGAACTTAATCATAAATTAATTAAATAATTTTAGAAAGTTCTTTAAAAAATCTTGGTAAAAATATTTTTGTTTTAATATCTGTTACTCCAACCACTTATTTAATTTTATGAAGTTTCGAGAAAAAATTATTTGTAGCGCTTAATGTTTATATTATTTATATAAACTTAAATAAAAAAAATTATTTGTAGCGCTTAATGTTTATATTATTTATATAAACTTAAATAAAAAAATTATTTGTAGCACTTAATGTTTATATTATTTATATAAGCTTAAATAAAAAAAATTATTTGTAGCGCTTAATGTTTATATTATTTATATAAACTTAAATAAAAAAAAATATTTGTAGCGCTTAATGTTTATATTATTTATATAAACTTAAATAAAAAAAATTATTTGTAGCGCTTAATGTTTATATTATTTATATAAACTTAAATAAAAAATTATTTGTAGCGCTTAATGTTTATATTATTTATATAAGCTTAAATAAAAAAATTATTTGTAGCGCTTAATTTTTATATTATTTATATAAACTTAAATAAAAATTATTTGTAGCGCTTAATGTTTATATTATTTATATATATAACTTAAATAAAAAAAAATTATTTGTAGCGCTTAATGTTTATATTATTTATATAAACTAAATAAAAAAAATTATTTGTAGCTTAATGTTTATATTATTTATATAAACTTAAATAAAAAAATTATTTGTAGCACTTAATGTTTATATTATTTATATAAACTTAAAAATAAAAAAATTATTTGTAGCGCTTAATGTTTATATTATTTATATAAACTTAAATAAAAAAAAATATTTGTAGCGCTTAATGTTTATATTATTTATATAAACTTAAATAAAAAAATTATTTGTAGCGCTTAATGTTTATATTATTTATATAAACTTAAATAAAAAAAATTATTTGTAGCACTTAATGTTTATATTATTTATATAAACTTAAATAAAAAATTATTTGTAGCGCTTAATGTTTATATTATTTATATAAACTTAAATAAAAAAATTATTTATGGCACTTAATGTTTATATTATTTATATAAACTTAAATAAAAAAATTATTTGTAGCGCTTAATGTTTATATTATTTATATAAACTTAAATAAAAAAAATTATTTGTAGCACTTAATGTTTATATTATTTATATAAACTTAAATAAAAAAAAATTATTTGTAGCGCTTAATGTTTATATTATTTATATAAACTTAAATAAAAAAATTATTTGTAGCGCTTAATGTTTATAATATTTATATAAACTTAAATAAAAAAAATTATTTGTAGCGCTTAATGTTTATATTATTTATATAAATAAATAAAAAAATTATTTAAGCGTATATTTATATTATTTATATAAACTTAAATAAAAAAAATTATTTGTAGCGCTTAATGTTTATATTATTTATATAAACTTAAATAAAAAAAAAAGCGCTTAATGTTTATATTATTTATATAAGCTAAATAAAAAAATTATTTGTAGCGCTTAATGTTTATATTATTTATATAAAAGCTTAAATAAAAAAAATTATTTGTAGCAATGTTTATATTAATTATATAAACTTAAATAAAAAAATTATTTGTAGCGCTTAATGTTTATATTATTTATATAAATTTAAATAAAAAAATTATTTGTATGCAGCTTAATGTTTATATTATTTATATAAATTTAAATAAAAAAATTATTTGTAGCGCTTAATGTTTATATTATTTATATAAACTTAAATAAAAAAATTATTTGTAGCGCTTAATGTTTATATTATTTATATAAATAAAATAAAAAAATTATTTGTAGCACTTAATGTTTATATTATTTATATAAACTTAAATAAAAAAAAATTATTTGTAGCGCTTAATGTTTATATTATTTATAAACTTAAATAAAAAAATTATTTGTAGCACTTAATGTTTATATTATTTATATAAACTTAAATAAAATTATTTGTAGCGCTTAATGTTTATATTATTTATATAAACTTAAATAAAAAAATTATTGTAGCAATGTTTATATTATTTATATAAACTTAAATAAAAAAAATTATTTATATTGTATGTTTATATTTATTATTTATATAAGCTTAAATAAAAAAAAATTATTTGTAGCGCTTAATGTTTATATTATTTATATAAACTTAAATAAAAAAATTATTTGTAGCGCTTAATGTTTATATTATTATAAGCTTAAATAAAATTATTTGTAACAACAATGTTTATATTATTTATATAAACTTAAATAAAAAAAAATTATTTGTAGCGCTTAATGTTTATATTATTTATATAAACTTAAATAAAAAAAATTATTTGTAGCACTTAATGTTTATATTATTTATATAAACTTAAATAAAAAAAATTATTTAGCGCTTAATGTTTATATTATTTATATAAGCTTAAATAAAATTATTTGTAGCACTTAATGTTTTATATTATTTATATAAACTTAAATAAAAAAAATTATTTGTAGCGCTTAATGTTTATATTATTTATATAAACTTAAATAAAAAAATTATTTGTAGCGCTTAATGTTTATATTATTTATATAAACTTAAATAAAAAAAATTATTTGTAGCGCTTAATGTTTATATTATTTATATAAAACTTAAATAAAAAAAATTATTTGTAATACTTAATGTTATATTATTTATATAAACTTAAATAAAAAAATTATTTAATAAGCGCTTAATGTTTATATTAATTATATAAACTTAAATAAAAAAATTATTTGTAGCGCTTAATGTTTATATTATTTATAAACTTAAATAAAAAAAATTATTTGCTGCTTAATGTTTATATTATTTATATAAACTTAAATAAAAAAATTATTTGTAGCGCTTAATGTTTATATTATTTATATAAACTTAAAATAAAAAAATTATTTGTAACAATGTTTATTGTTATATAAACTTAAATAAAAAAATTATTTGTACCATCTTAATGTTTATATTATTTATATAAACTTAAATAAAATTATTTGTAGCGCTTAATGTTTATATTATTTATATAAACTTAAATAAAAAAAAATTATTTGTAGCGCTTAATGTTTATATTATTTATATAAACTTAAATAAAAAAAATATTGTAGCGCTTAATGTTTATATTATTTATATAAACTTAAATAAAAAAAATTATTTGTAGCGCTTAATGTTATATTATTTATATAAACTTAAATAAAAATTATTTGTAGCAATGTTTATATTATTTATATAAACTTAAATAAAAAAAGTATTGTAGCGCTTAATGTTTATATTATTTATATAAACTTAAATAAAAAAAAATTATTTGTAGCGCTTAATGTTTATATTATTTATATAAACTTAAAATAAATTATTTGTAGCGCTTAATGTTTATATTATTTATATAAACTTAAATAAAAAATTATTTGTAGCGCTTAATGTTTATATTATTTATATAAACTTAAATAAAAAAAATTATTTGTAGCGCTTAATGTTTATATTATTTATATAAACTTAAATAAAAAAATTATTTGTAGCGCTTAATGTTATATTATTTATATAAACTTAAATAAATTATTTGTAGCGCTTAATGTTTATATTATTTATATAAACTTAAATAAAAAAATTATTTGTAGCGCTTAAATGTTTATATTATTTATATAAACTTAAATAAAAAAAAATTATTTGTAGCGCTTAATGTTTATATTATTTATATAAACTTAAATAAAAAAAATTATTTGTAGCGCTTAATGTTTATATTATTTATATAAACTTAAATAAAAAAATTATTTGTAGCGCTTAATGTTTATATTATTTATATAAACTTAAATAAAAAAATTATTTGTAGCGCTAAATGTTTATATTATTTATATAAACTTAAATAAAAATTATTTGTAGCGCTTAATGTTTATATTATTTATATAAACTTAAATAAAAAAAATTATTTGTAGCGCTTAATGTTTATATTATTTATATAAACTTAAATAAAAAAAAATTATTTGTAAGCTTAATGTTTATATTATTTATATAAACTTAAATAAAAATTATTTATTATTTATAATGTTTATATTGGCTATATATAACTTAAATAAAAAGTATTATTTGTAACTAATGTTTATATTATTTATAAGCTTAAATAAAAAATTATTTGTAGCGCTTAATGTTTATATTATTTATATAAACTTAAATAAAGTATTTAGCCGTAGCAATGTTTATATTATTTATATAAACTTAAATAAAAAAAAATTATTTAATAGCGCTTAATGTTTATATTATTTATATAAACTTAAATAAAAAAAATTATTTGTAGCGCTTAATGTTTATATTATTTATATAAACTTAAATAAAAAAAATTATTTGTAGCGCTTAATGTTATATTATTTATATAAACTTAAATAAAAAAAATTATTTGTAGCGCTTAATGTTTATATTATTTATATAAACTTAAATAAAAAAATTATTTGTAGCGCTTAATGTTTATATTATTTATATAAACTTAAATAAAAAAAATTATTTGTAGCGCTTAATGTTTATATTATTTATATAAACTTAAATAAAAAAAATTATTTGTAGCGTAATGTTTATATTATTTATATAAACTTAAATAAAAAAATTATTTGTGGCGACAATGTTTATATTATTTATATAAACTTAAATAAAAAAAATTATTTGTAGCGCTTAATGTTTATATTATTTATATAAACTTAAATAAAAAAAAATTATTTGTAGCGCTTAATGTTTATATTATTTATATAAACTTAAATAAAAAAAATATTTGTAACAATGTTTATATTATTTATATAAACTTAAATAAAATTATTTGTAGCGCTTAATATTTATATTATTTATATAAACTTAAATAAAAAATTATTTGTAGCACTTAATGTTTATATTATTTATATAAACTTAAATAAAAAAAATTATTTGTAGCGCTTAATGTTTATATTATTTTATATAAACTTAAATAAAAAAATTATTTGTACCGCTTAATGTTTATATTTTTTATATAAACTTAAAGAAAAAAATTATTTGTAACGCTTAATGTTTATATTATTTATATAAACTTAAATAAAAAAAAATTATTTGCTTGTAGCGCTTAATGTTTATATTATTTATATAAGCTTAAATAAAAAAAATATTTGTAACAGCAATGTTTATATTATTTATATAAACTTAAATAAAAAATATTTGTAGCGCTTAATGTTTACATATTATTTATATAAACTTAAATAAAAAACAATTATTTGTAGCGCTTAATGTTTATATTATTTATATAAGCTTAAATAAAAAAAATTATTTGTAGCAATGTTTATATTATTTATATAAACTTAAATAAAAAAAATTATTTGTAGCGTAATGTTTATATTATTTATATAAACTTAAATAAAAATTATTTGTACCGCTTAATGTTTATATTTTTTATATAAACTTAAATAAAAAAATTATTTATTGTAGCAATGTTTATATTATTTATATAAACTTAAATAAAAAAAAATATTTGTAGCGCTTAATGTTTATATTATTTATATAAACTTAAATAAAAAAAATTATTTGTAGCGCTTAATGTTTATATTAATTATATAAACTCGGACATTAGTTAATTAGAAAAACTTCTAATTGCTTTTATGCATAAGATGTATTATGGTACTATATTGTATTGCGATCTTTTCTCGATGAATAATGAATGTTTACAAGAATTGTTTTCATTGTTACAAGAATTGTTTTCATTTAAAAAAATAATTAGAATAATTTATAATGTTATAAGTCTTTTAAAATTTAATATTAATTTGTAGCAGTTAGGCAGATGTAAATTTATTTATAAATGGAACTTTGTCTGTGTGTGTGTATGTGTGTGTGTGTGTGTGTGTGTGTGTGTGTGCGTGTGTGTCCGTTACCTATAGACTCCGAAACAGCTGAATCGATTTTCTTGAAAATTTACACAGTTGTAATATAAGCGTCTGCGAGTGTTCTTAGCTAGGTTTTGTGTCGAGGTACCCCCAATAAATATCGAAGATCGATAATCGAAAAAATCGGGTTATAGAAGGAGTGGTCCGATTTTAATCAAATTTGATACACTCATAGATAAAGACATAAGAAACGATATTCAGAAGTTTCAGGGTTGCAGTTCTTACAATAGTGCAGAAAATCGATTATATATATATATATATATATATATATATATATATATATATATATATATATAGGCAAGTTGTTTGTTTGTGTGTGTGTCTGTTTATCTGCCTGTATGTCTGTATTTTTTCAGCCCTTTTATTTTAGTTTTTGCTTCGAGTTTGGCTCTAAGTAGGTATAATTGTACTTCTTAGTCTCAGCCATTTATTCAGAGGACTTATTTAGCCTTCAAAATTCAGTTTACGACGAAAAATCTTATTTGATATCGATACCAGGAAATCAAAATTTGACTTCATTTTTCTTTCAGTCTACGGTTTCGCTTTAGCTGGAAACAACTATTGCTTTTTAATCTTTTGTGCCAACGTCCAAAGAGTCTGAGCTCCAGGGCTATGGATTAGTTTTAAAGCTTTTATTACACCCGAGAAACGCCGGGCTACACTGCTAGTAATATTATAAAGTAATAAATTATTTTAAATGGAAAAGCTTCACGAAACATAAATGGAAAGCCTCACTACAATTCAGCGACTCCCCAGTATTTTAAAAGAGAATATTTAATATAAATTTTATGTGTATATGAACGTGCTAATTTTCGTAAATACGCAAGTTTATACACGGTTTTATCAGAAAAGGAGCGTGGTCACAATAATAAATTGTAAATTTTCTAGTGCTTCTACAACAAGCGTCTTAGTAAGTAAGATTATCAAGCAAAAGTAGTATAGTATGGAAGGATTTGAGATAAGAAATGTGTAAAGGCCAGATTTTATCAACTATCACATCTTTTTTATTTTTGTTGTTGACTCCATAAAGTTACACATTTTGTTATTTGTGCAGTTTATGAAGGTTTTATGAACTTTTTGTTTGTTTAACGACCTATCAATCCTTATGGGATCATTTAAGATCATAACCAATGATTTTGGGTAAGGTTATTTTATTTTACAACATTTTTCTTTTCGAGTAACAAGATTCATTGGGATTTGTTTTAAGAGCAGGGTCCCCAAGTCCTACCCTTGTTATATAACCCATAACTAGAGGGAAGGGACGGATTAATACCTTTCCAAAGGGTACCAGTGCTTAAGTGAATGCAGGGTATTCAACTGGAATTCGAACTCTGCTCACCGATTTCTCTTTCCGAGCCGATATCCACTAAACCACAACGCTCACTAACCGCTTACAGCACCTGGTATTCCCAAGCGGTCACCCATCTAACGTTGCTTAACTTCGATGATCGATCGAGAACCGGTGTATTCAACGTGATAGGCCGTAAGCCTCAGTTTATGAAGAGTTTTTCTTCCATGTATGTGTATATTCATGTGAATATAGCATATTTGTTTCTACATGTGGGTGTTCGGTGGAATGTAGTAGCAGATTGCTGTTTGTGTGTGCTTTATTATAATTTGTTCCGGTATTTGAGTGTGTGGAATGTCTCTTGAATTAATTCCTTGGTTTTCTGTATATAATTTCCGTAAATATTATTTAAGCCCATCTTCCTTTGGTTGGTTGGGGTTTTGGTTGAATCTCCGACATCTGACGCAACTTCACACATGCACATGTGTGCGAGCTGTGGACCAACTGAAAAGAGGAAAAAGAGGCTATACACGTTTGCTGTTCTTTTTATATTTACTTAACGCCTATTTCAGTACGCTTGCTACTACCATCTAAAATCCAATAGAATATTAGATTACTTAGAATATTTTCATTTTTTCATATTATTGGGTAAAGGCATTCACGTTGTATTTGCCATATAATTTTGCAACAAATATTTAACTCTTACTTTAATATCGCAGTCGGTATTGCATTGTCGCAGTTATTAATAAATGACTCGTTCAATTCGTATCTCTTAACTACTTGACCCTACTTCTTTCCATACTGTCCTGTAGATCCTTTCCTTTCTCTCCACCTTCGCTACTGTCATCACATCTGTATTTCCATCCTTCTCTTGCTCCTTTCTAACTGGTTCGTCTTTCTCCTCATTCTCCTCTAATCCTTTTACTCTTATGTAGCCCCCTGCACACCAGTGGCGTTACCGCCTTGCTCGGAGTGATATGATTAAAAAAAAATACCTCATAGAACAACCTGCTTATTGAAAGTAATATTTGTTATAATTTAAATTAAATAAGTTTTGAATCAGTCTTCTTCAAATAGATTTACATTAAAGCATATTTTATTTTTGAAATATTTTTTTAATAAATAGAATTTTATTATGTTGACAGATTTGTCAATTTGGTAAATTTTTTCTTTTATGCCGTTATTGCTGTATATTTCAATGCCAATTTCTATTCTCATTTAATCTATTTACCCCAAGCAAGGCGATGATGCCGCTAAAACGCAAGTGGCTACTTGCAGTGAAACAGAATGAAAAGACGCAAGAAGGACTTGGAAACCCAGGGAACAAAGGATAAACTTCTACTCCTGTTCAAAAGACCGGGGAGGAGTGTGAACCGGACGATAATCGAGTCTACCAACTCTTATTAAGGAGAAAAATAAAGACATATTAATTTAGTAAATAAAATCTTAAGAGTTCAAGCGAAGGCGTTGGATGTATAGATTTGAAGTAGACATTAGACAGAACCGGAAGTAGAATCCTAAACAGGAAAGAAAGGAATAAACCTCTACTTCTTTTGATTTAAGAAGCTATTTCCCAAATTTTAATAAAGCCCAAACATATGAAGCTGAATTTATACATATACATTTTGTCTTTTCTCGAAATTCAAAAGAATTTAAAAATATGTTCTCAGAATGTTTATTTACAGAAATAATTTTATATTTGTAAGTTTAAAAAAATGTGAAGCTATACAATGCAACAATTATTATTTACCTTATTATAAAGCAATAACGATGAAAAAAATTTTATCTATAAATTTTAGAAAGATCTCTGTGAAGAAGAGTGTGGTGAATACAGAATTAAAAGTAATTCTTTTCTCTTCACGTTTTACAAATTTAACAATCCTGTGTGAAATCCTAATTTTGACAAATACGATACAGAATTGACACTGTACTGAAAGGAAAAGACGAAGCCAAATTTCGCGATCCGATGCTAAATTAATTTTCTAACCAATGAAAGGAAGTGATTTGCAAAACTGAGAGAAAAGTTAACAAGCCTATGTGAAAAACTAAATCGCTATAAAAGAAAGAAAGAAAGAAAGAAAGAAAGAAAGAAAGAAGGAAAGAAAGAAAGAAAGGAAAGAAAGAAAGAAAGAAAGAAAGAAAGAAAGAAAGAAAGAAAGAAAGAAAGAAAGAAAGAAAGAAAGAAAGAAAGAAAGAAAGAAAGAAAGAAAGAAAGAAAGAAAGAAAGAAAGAAAGAAAGAAAGAAAGAAAGAAAGAAAGAAAGAAAGAAAGAAAGAAAGAAAGAAAGAAAGAAAGAAAGAAAGAAAGAAAGAAAGAAAGAAAGAAAGAAAGAAAGAAAGAAAGAAAGAAAGAAAGAAAGAAAGAAAGAAAGAAAGAAAGAAAGAAAGAAAGAAAGAAAGAAAGAAAGAAAGAAAGAAAGAAAGAAAGAAAGAAAGAAAGAAAGAAAGAAAGAAAGAAAGAAAGAAAGAAAGAAAGAAAGAAAGAAAGAAAGAAAGAAAGAAAGAAAGAAAGAAAGAAAGAAAGAAAGAAAGAAAGAAAGTCGAATCAGTCCGTCACATGGAAGCAGCGATATCAGACACCGGCAAGATGTGACAAAAACTTCAAGCCACTGACACGGACATAAGGTCACTACACACTTTCGTTCTCCCTTTCCTTACAACAACAACAACAACAACAACAACAACAACAACAAGATTATTCAACTGTCTCCTATAACTAACGGCTGATAAATACAACTTTTCTGTATTGCTTTATCTTTTCACTTTCTCAGCGGCCATTAAAAAAGGGAAGGAACACAGACTTTAATAAACACATTCTGCTACTTACAAATAGAACTCTGGATTTACATAACTCCTTACTATTTTTCTTCGGATATTTAGCTCCTCCAAATTGATGTTATTCTGTTCTGTTAATAAAATTCTTCTTTCACTTCCGAAAGAAATATTTTTATTTATCGAACCTTCTGATGATATTTGATAATCCTTATGTTGATAGGGACTGTCGGTTATGTTTGTGAATTGACTTTGTACCAGACATAGCTGACCACACTCTTTTTCATAGACAAAGACATAAGAAACGATATCAGAAGTTTCAAGGTTGCAGTTCTTACAATAGTGCAGAAAATCGATAATATATATATATAAAAGGCAAGATGTTTGTGTGTGTGTGTCTGTTTATCTGTCTGCATGTCCTTTATACAAATCCACAATTTTTATCCGATTCTCACCAAACTTCACACAAATATCCTTACGCTGAGTTTGAGCTCCAGGACCATGGATTAGTTTTAAAGCTTTCATTACACCCGAGCAACGCCGGGCTGTACTGCTAGTATATATATATATATATATATATATATATATATATATATATATATATATATATATACTAGGTGCGATTGGTAAATTGTCGTAATTATTTTATTATTTAAAATATTCTTTAGGAATCAGGACCATGGATTAGTTTTAAAGCTTTCATTACACCCGAGCAACGCCGGGCTGTACTGCTAGTCTCAAATAAACGACCAGTAAGTGAGGTTATAAATATAAAAGGATATGCATTTACCAGGTATGGTTTTTATTTGCTCTCGCCACATAAATTCACTAAAATATGTCGTGAACAGTTGCACTTTTTTTTCGAGAATTAATAAACAAAAATATCAAACAATTTAATTATTAAATTGTTTAGTTTCAAGGATAATGTTTAATACTATTTTTTATCACTTCTCTCGGAAAAATTGAATACTGCTGCCACATCTGGTTGGGTGCCCCTGCTACTCTTCTCGGGCTTTTGACAAAATACAACGGAGAATCTGCAATGTGATCGACACTGACTTGGCAGACCGGCTGCAACCACTCTCTCACCGGCGTGACGTAGCTTCCCTGTGCATCTTCTTTAAATACTTTCACGGCTTCTGCTCCGATGAACTTAGATTATTGGTGCCGCCTAGGTACGAATTTACACGAAATACTAGATTAGCAACTAGGTCCCACCCTTTTACAGTGAAACAGATAAGATGTAACCGTAATTTCTACTCCAACAGCTTCTTTTTCCGCGCTTCCCGCCTGTGGAATTCCCTTCCACATGCCTGCTTTCCCGACAGCTACACTCTCCAGGAGTTTAAATGTAAGGTCAATAGACCCCTCCTATCACACTAACTTGCATCTATTCTCTCAAACACTCTCACCAACTACCCAACCCTCATTCTCGGTATCCTTCCTCGTCTATCACCCCCCTTCTGACATTTCCTATATCTAACCATCCTTTCTCATCACTTTCCCCCTATGTAAACCCCTGCGTAATAGTGGCAGTGGAATGCCTTGCTCGGATTATAAAAAAAAAATAAAACCGGTTTCATGTTTTGGTTTTATTAAAATTGTAGAAATAACATTTTAAATTTGCTAAGGGTGCATACAGTAACAGTAGTGTGGGTCAGTCAGTTAAGTGCCATACGTAATATACACTTTTGGCGATCATGTCTCTTTCGAGAAATGACTGACTGGGCAGAAGATTATCCCGCAGTAGATTGCCATTGCTTTCTGCGGTAGATTGGTTGCTCACCAAGGCTATAGAACCCAATGTCCTGTTATTTAACCCATAACTCGAGGGAAGAGACAGATTAATACCTTTCCCAAGGGTATTTGTGCGTAAGTGAATGCAAAGAATTCAACTGGAATTCGAACTCGGCTCCCCGATTTGTCGTACCGAATCGATATCCACTGCACCACAAAGCACATCCGCAGTTAAACTCTGCCCAGATTTCATTTAGTGGACAAAAGAAGAACTAGATTTAAAATTCAAATGCTCAGTAGTGACTCATTGATTTCGGCCAATAGAAAACTAGAAAACATTTAAAAACAAAATTCGAGCTGGCGCGAAGTTTGTTCGTCGTCCAATATAAAGATCAGAATCACATCCGGAAGTGAATTCTTAAATGACTTTTTCGAGCCCCACAAACGAAATAAAAGACGGAGCAAATTCGACTGTCGCCAGAGAGAAGACAAGCGTAATTAAGACGTACCCTTGACAAATGTCGAGCGATCGTTATTATTATTATCTCTAGCTTTCTCTCTAATCTCTTTATTCTCACAGATCATCCGTCTGCCTTTTCCTATACTTAATAACCGAACCGAACCCTTTAAGACAGAGCGAATACTTCAAAGACTCCCTAACCCAAAAATAACGCTCATACATAGATACACACATACGTTCCTGCCTACGTACACATAAACTCATTCTTGCAAGATATTACTACGATCTCTTGATGTCCTTAACTTCTTAATACTGTTTCTCATGAACGTTTAACTCCTATCAATTCATGTTATTCTTTTCTATTATTAAATTTTTCTTTAAACATACAAAATGTATATTTATTCTTCCAAAAATCCACCTGCTGATAACCTTATGATAATTCCGATTATATCTAATAAAACCTTAAATTGTGGGGATTGTTGTCTACGTTTGTGAATTGGCCCTGTACCAGACATGTCCGACCGTCCCTACAGCTACAGTGGCGCACCCTACTACTGCAATGTTGACCTCTCCTACTGCAAGTAAAATGGATCGTGATTTAAAAAGTTTATGAAGGTTAGCAGTGCTGGACTTGCCTACAGGTTTAACGCCTCAAATCTAGGGGGCCTCGAGCCAAGGTGTATAATAATTTCGAAACTTTCATAGGCTTTTCTTACAAATGTTGTCATAACATATTAAATAACCCTTCAGTAACTTTAAACACCGTCAACATCCTCGGCTTTATTCAAAGTTCTTAATTTAACACACTTCGTTTCCACTACTAGTGGGAATGAAGGTTTTGTAGGGCCTCACATGTGGAATGGCGTAAATTCTCACAAGTGAAAAAAATTAGGGACTTTCATCTACATCCGGCCCTGAGTCCTGGCCTAGAGCCCAGAAAATGGTACGAAGTAAAACGAATTACACTAATTCTCGAATTAAAAGAATTTCATCATGTAACGAGAGCATCACCGATCTAAAACTATAAAATTGGGTTGAGTATTTTTGATTTACTATTTTGTTTACCCAACCACTTTCCTGCAATGAGAATACCTGCATATTTAACAGCATTACAGCAGTTCATGTAGCAAATATAACTGCTGACCTCAAAATTCGATCGAAATTTATGATCAGTGCGATGAAAAGATTTTCAATGAAACCATCAAACAATGTGTTTCCTCGATATATTTGCACATCACGCAGGTGGGGGATAACAAAAGACAGAAATTTGGCATTTGTAGCATTTTCAATATACCAGGTATATTTCAGCAAAACAATTCAGAAATAGAGAGAAAATAGAACGCGATGTATTGTTGATAAAGATGAGAAGGTTCTGGTGCAATCGGCCACAGAAAACATAACCTATTAAAAAAATTTGATTTTCATAGTAAGAGAAAAGATTAAAAGTTTATTAATCTATTTTAATTAAAATAAGTAAATCAACAAAAAGGATGCAAGTTCGTAAATCCATTTTGTTCCGTAAATTGATTGATTAAAGTAGAAGTCGGTGAGGTAATGCATGCATCATCAGATGACTTTTCTTTCTTTCTTTCTTTCTATCTATCTTTCTTTCTTTCTTTCTATCTATCTATCTATCTATCTATCTATCTATCTATCTATCTATCTATCTATCTCAACATATTTCTATCTATCTATCTATCTATCTATCTATCTATCTATCTATCTATCTATCTCAATATTTCTATCTATCTATCTATCTATCTATCTATCTATCTATCTATCTATCCATCTATCTATCTCAACATATTTCTATCTATCTATCTATCTATCTATCTATCTATCTATCTATCTATCTATCTATCTATCTATCTATTTCTATCTATCTATCTATCTATCTATCTATCTATCTATCTATCTATCTATCTCAGCATATTTCTATCTATCTATCTATCTATCTATCTATCTATCTATCTATCTATCTATCTCAGCATATTTCTATCTATCTATCTATCTATCTATCTATCTATCTATCTATCTATCTATCTCAACATATTTCTATCTATCTATCTATCTATCTATCTATCTATCTATCTATCTATCTATCTCAGCATATTTCTATCTATCTATCTATCTATCTATCTATCTATCTATCTATCTATCTATCTATCTATCTCAACATATTTCTATCTATCTATCTATCTATCTATCTATCTATCTATCTCAACATATTTCTATCTATCTATCTATCTATCTATCTATCTATCTATCTCAACATATTTCTATCTATCTATCTATCTATCTATCTATCTATCTATCTATCTATCTATCTATCTATCTATCTTAACATATTTCTATCTATCTATCTATCTATCTATCTATCTATCTATCTATCTATCTCAACATATTTCTATCTATCTATCTATCTATCTATCTATCTATCTATCTATCTATCTATCTATCTATCTATCTATCTCAACATATTTCTATCTATCTATCTATCTATCTATCTATCTATCTATCTATCTATCTAAACATATTTCTATCTATCTATCTATCTATCTATCTATCTATCTATCTATCTATCTATCTATCTCAACATATTTCTATCTATCTATCTATCTATCTATCTATCTATCTATCTATCTATCTATCTATCTATCTATTTCAATCCATTCATATTTATCTACTATTTTTAATCGGCGTCACCCCAAGTAAGTTCTGCTATTAAAACTCTAGGGCTTACTGAATTTGAAAATTTTGGACCAAAAACATTAATAGTGAGCAGGAAGCAAAAAGAAAGAATAATCAAGAGGACAGTAAATAGCGACTGACAATGCATTTAATATTTTTGCAGATTAAAGTTGGCTGGAAAGCATGGAGCCGGAAAGTAGTTCTACAAGCCAGTAGTGCGAGGAAAAGAAACTGTTAGCATAGAACTTACGGCTACACCTAGCCAGCTCAGCTTTAAATTCATGAGATTTCGAGTAAAAGACTGAAGTCGAGTCGCCAGATCAGGAACAATAATATTGATGATTCTTCCATCGAGAAACTTCAGTGGGGCAATTTTCAGTTAGGAGGTTGAAGATGCCAGGTGGAAAAGTGGTTTTATGGGTATCATGTTTAATGATTGGAACGAAATATTAATAGCTACCACAGAGTGGTCAGAGTTTCCAAGGAGGTAGTATTTCGAAGCTCGGCAAAAGCGAGGAGAGGAGATAAATAAAACAAGTAGAGAAGCCTGTTGTTCGGGTTTGATAGAGAAACAAGTAGGGAAGCCCACGATTTGAGTAAGGGATTGGGCAATAGAAAAATTTAATGGCTGAATACCAGCAACATCAGTACCTTCAGAAAGTTTCAGCCGCGTGTAATGGTGAGCCTACAAATAAACTTTAAGAAAACTGAATGCATGGTCATCAGCAAAAGGTGCAACCCAAAATGCCAAATACAGGTGGAGGAAACCAGAATCAAGCAAGTACAAACATTTAAATACCTAGAAAGTGTTCTAACAGGAGATGGAAATTGCGACACAGAGATCCGAAGGCGAATTGGCATGGCAAAGGATGCGTTCCAGAAGCTGGGTAAAGTACTTACACACAGGAAAATTTCACTAGAAACAAAGAAAAGAGTGCTGGATTGCTATGTGGTGTCAGTTCTTCAATACGGCAGTGAATGCTGGACAATATCATCGAAAATGAGGACAAAACTGGAAGTAGCGGAAATGTGGTTCTACAGAAGGATGCTGCGGATATCGTGGACTGAGCACGCAAGCAAGATGAGGTGTTGGAAAGATTGGCAACAAAAAGGAAATTAATACTGAGCATCAGGAAGAGACAACTGAAGTTCCTGGGACACGCAATGAGGAAGGAGAGCTTGGAGAACCTGATACTGACTGGCCAGATAGAAGGAAAGAGAGACAGAGGAAGGCAGCGGATAACATATTTGAAGGGCCTGATCAGGTGGATGACGGAACGGGGGTTGCCTGGGGTAACAGGAGCAAACATACTAAGAGCCACAAGGGATAGGGAGACGTGGAGAACCATGATCGCCTACGTCCTGAAGGGACAAGGCACATAGAAGAAGAATAAGCAGTAATGATGAGAATTTAAGTGCCCGAAGACAAAAATGTTCGCAGATGGATGAAGAGAAAGAGGCTTCTCTATATTGCCAGCTATTGTGTCTAATATAACGCAGTCTACAGAAGAGATGGCGCGATAAATGCAAAAGGTATCGCTAACAGTGTTTAGTAACAAAAATTAGAAGAACATGAATGAGTAGTCAAGGGACTCGAGAGACAATTCCCTGCTCACCGGAAGATTATGCCGGATATAGACACCAAGGTCATGCATGTGAATGCTGGAATCTTTTTAGCAAAGGGAAAAGATAGCCTGGAACGGAGAATTAATTGGTAGCAATTAAAGAATTTAAGTTAGTTTCGCAGGGAGCAAAAATATCTGGCGGCCTTTCCAAGAGGAAAGATTCCACGCGACAGAAGTTGGAACGGATGCCACGAATATTAGTAAAAGAAAGGCTGAAGGGGGTCGGTGCTTTTTTCGTTTACTGGTTTTGTTGTATATATTTTTGTTGTGTTTTCCTATAAGATTTGTTTTGAAGAAAGAGAGAAAAGATCAGCATACGTGTCACTATTTGTCCTCAGTAGGGACACAAGCAGAAGACCCATTGAAATGAAATACTGAGAATTAATAAGTTCATGTGTAGAGCTATCTATATAGGTAAGAGTGCTCATTATCTATCTATCTATCTATCTAAGTTTATTCCTATCTCTCTCTCTCTCTCTCTATATATATATATATATATATATCCAAGTTTTTTTATCTATACAAGACTATTTCTATCTATCTATCTATCTATCTATCTATCTATCTAAGTTTATTCTATCTCTCTCTCTCTCTCTATATATATATATATATATATATATATATCCAAGTTTTTCTATCATACAAGACTATTTCAGACTATTTCTATCTATCTATCTATCTATCTATCTATCTATCTATCTATCTGTCTAAGTTTATTCCTATCTCTCTCTCTCTCTGTATATATATATATATATATATATATATATCCAAGTTTTTCTATCTATGCAAGACTATTTCTATCTATCTATCTATCTATCTATCTATCTATCTATCTATCTTTATCTATCTATCTATCTATTCTATTTTTTCTATCTATCTATCTATTTTTTCTATCTATCTATCTATCTATCTATCTATCTATCTATCTATCTATCTATCTATTTTTTCATCTATCTATCTATCTATCTATCTATCTATCTATCACTGGTTTTGTAGAATGAGTAACATGCCAGTCTCACAATCCCTCGATATTAACTTTATTTACCTTGTGCTTCATTAAAACTAAAATGAAGTTTATATGTAAATCTTTAGTTGATTATGCGAGAATCATTTCGTTAACGAATAAAATCGTCACGCGAACCCGGAATATTCATTGGTTAAATGTCATTTCTACTGTTTACAATTGACGCTGATGATAGCTAATGCCTCGGCAGATGCGCTCTTCGTCGAACCAACGAGGTCGTCATGAAATGTCACTAATGTACTCTATACACACGCTTGTCTGATTCTTTGTACGAATACATTTGAGCAGACACACCCATACACGCACACACAATAGCACGCATATACAAGCACAAGGCTCGGGTTCGCCCACACACACATGCATACACACATGCACACGTTCACAAACAAATGTATATACATTATCTATTTATAGATCTATCTTCAGATATACAAGTACATATGTACAGTCACAAGGTACAAGGTACATGAATCTTCTTACACGGCGTGGCATATGCACACACGTTCAAAGCACAAATCTGCACAACACACACACACACACACACACACACACACACACACACACACGCACGCACGCACGCACACACACACACGCACAAATACACATGAACAAGTACACACATGCGCACATCTATCTATCTATCTATCTATCTATCTATCTATCTATCTTCTATCTATCGTCTGTTCATATCTATCTATCTATCTATCTATCTATCTATCTATCTATCTATCTATTCCAGTCTGTTCTATCTATCTATCTATCTATCTATCTATCTATCTATCTATCTATCTATCTATCTATACACGCACACTCCGAGGCACGTTCATATAAGCCTTAGGCGCAAATACTTAAGCGCATGAATACAACTGCACAAACACACGTTTACAAGCTTTTGCACATACAAATATAGGATATAAATCTGCGCAAAACACGAACATACACAGAGAAATCCACTTCCACAAGTACATCTATCTATCTATCTATCTATCTATCTATCTATCTATCTATCTATACACGCACACATACTCAGGCACGTGCATGAAATCATGAGGCACGAATACATAGACACTTACAAAAGCAGACGCATATGCATATGCACACGCAAACAGTGGCATATAGATACAAGTACATGACATAAATACACACATACGCACGAATTCACTTATCTAAGCATTCTCATGAAGATCCACAGGTACATACACATATACATAAAAGCTTAAATTCGTGCACACACTCACATTTTTCTTGATAAAATGTCGCATGCCTTTTCCCGCAAACATTTCACTTTTCGCGAAAAAGTCATAGAATCGTTATCAATTAAATAATTTGATTTCTCGTTAATTGACCGAATTTTGTTTATGAGAGATTCAACTCTTTATTTTAATTTATCATATTTTCCTTGTTTTTTGTTGGCTCGTTTTTTATTAACTTTTAAATGAGAAGAATAGATTAGGGAAGCATTGGGGCATAAAGTTTTTCTCCGTCCACGCACCTTGAAGCTTGTTAAACACACACACACACAAAAACAAAACAAACAAACAAAAAAAAAAAAACAAAAAAAAAACGAGCAGTGCGATAAAAAGCAATAAAATTTAATGAAAGATAAACTGGTAAAAATCAAGCCACTTAGCTCATTGTGTACGTATTTGTATATTTTTTGCTCCATCTGTAGTGGGAAAGAGATAAATCAACACAAGTTAATATGGTGATGGGTAATTACTTCCCTTAGTTGTTTTAATAATTTATTTCCACAGAATATTGATCTGAGAAATTAGTGTCTGAGCAAAATGAACGGTTTAGTTAAGCAGTTCCTTTGCGCATGTTTTTTGGACTGTAGTGCTATTTGTTCAAGCCTTTCACGTGAGGCACTCAGACAATTTTGTCCATTAAATGATTGTATAGCTTCAGCTTGGTTTTGAAATAGGTTTTGTCGTCACCGTCTTTGTCGTTCCCTTGCTAATTTTCTTCCGAGCGATATTTTCATTTCAGTGTTATAATAAAGCATGAGATTTTAACATGAAAAGATATTGTGCAAAGAGCGAATTATATAATACCAGTAATCAATGAATGAAAGATAGCACTGAAAATTTAAAAATATAAAAGAAAATGATTAATCGGCGTTTATTTTAGTTGTTAATTCTTTATCTCTACTTTATGGAATCTCAATAAGTTGTTTCAAAACATTGGTTTCATTTCATCTCACTATTAAAGCTTTCTAATTATTGTTGTCATTTTTGACGGAATGGGTACACTAGTTTAATAAGAAGTAATTTTAACATCTTCACTTGGAGTCTCTACTATTAAATAATTATTTTTTTGTTGAAAGTTAACGATAAGTTTAATTGGAGTAGATAGACTAATCTATCGCCCGGTTCACACTCCACCCACGTCTATTGAACAGATGAAGAGGCTCATCCCTTGTTTCCTGCTTAGGATGTCGTTTCCGGCTTTCTCTTTTCCAATCTTCTCACTTTTTTTTCAATTGTAGTAGATAGATCTAACTATCGCCCGGTTCACACTCCACCTACGTCTATTAAACAGGTGAAGAGGCTCATCCCTTGTTCCCTGTTTAGGATGTGGTTTCCTGCTTTCTCTTTTCCAATATTCTCACTTTTTTTTTCAACTGAAGTTGATAGATCTAACTATCGCCCGGTTCACACTCCGCCCACATCTATTGAACAGGTGAAGAGACTCATCACTTGTTCCCTGTTTAGGATGTGGTTTCCGGCTTTCTCTTTTCCAATCTGTTCACTCTTACGTAGCCCCCTGCGCTTCAGTGGCGTTACTGCCTTGCTTGGGGTGATATGGTTAAAAAACAAAAAAAAAAAAAACAGTATGAACGACCTAGCCCAGCTGCTATTTTTTTTCAAAACAAATAAAGGTTTTTAAATATAGTTTTATAAAAACAATTTATTTAGCTGGAGATATCTTACTTTTTAATAAATAATTGTTCATAAGTTTTTAAATAATATTTATCATTTATCTCTGAATTTCTGGGATTAAGTATCATTATTTACTCTATTTATATACATCTTTCTTGTTGTTAACACAACGTTTCAGCTGTTAACACAACGTTTCAGCTGTTATGACTTCTTGTCTTCATCAGGTGTATATCGATCTGGGTAATCTACAGGGAATTATGAACTGAACACTTTATCTAATTTACGGGGACATACTGTTCTCATTTCAAGGGTATCTCGTGTAGTTCTTTTTTTTTTTTTATTACCGCTCGGTTATTGCTCGCCTGTTTATAATGAGTTCAAGTATATACTGCCCATTCCAGGGATTGAACTCACAATTACTATGTCACTAAAATCACCACCAACGCCATTGTTCATAGAACAATTTTCTGTAGTAAATTTTGCACCTTAAACAGAGCCTAACTGCTGATTAGTGTTGTAGCAGTAGTAGCGGCACTAAACAACAGGTAAGTTAGGTTTAATGCCCCAAGTTCACAACAGAGTATTTTTCTATGGTCTATGGGATTAAAGCGTTGTTTTGTATTTGATGATATAGTAATTGTGAATTCAATCCATCGGCCTGACAGTGTGGTGTACTTGGACTCAGTGGCAACAGGTGATCAATAAATGAGCAGCACTAAAAATAAGTACTAGACGAGATATCACTAGACACGAGTGCAGTCTACTCCGTAGATTAAATAAAGTGTTGTTCAGAATTCCCTGTAGGTTACTCACCTCGATATACACTTAATGAAGTCTGGCGGTCACAACGGCCGAAACGTTCTTGTAATGATAACAAAAATAAAGAAAATAGTCCGAATGTAAATAATATTTTCAAATCTTTGTACGTTTGATCATGATCATAACCTTGGCTGTTATAATCTCCACGTTTCGGCCGTTGTATCATCTCGCCTTCCGGCAACGGTTTCGAAATTTATCGGAAAATGATGTTTTCGCATAGATTGGAAATTAAAGTTTACTCCAGTTTATTGAATAAAGGGTTCAGTTCGAAATACCAGAGATGACAAGTATCTTGAAGAAGGCTGTCAGTGTATAACGACTGAAAACCTGTGATTATAAAAATTAAAATGAAGATAGTATACCAAAAAACCTGAAATAATTATTTCATAAATTCAGACAAAAATATTCATAATTTTAATCTTTTCTTTTTGTTTTTGTTTTTTCCTCAGGTTTAATTTTATTATTACAGTTCAGGAATTTGACGTTGTCGACAAATTAAAAAAAAAGAAATGGCTGTCTGGATCTTCTTTAAATATTACTCACTTTTAATTTCACTTTTCTCCATTGCCCCCATCAGCAGCAAAAGTAATCAGTGCAAAGCTTTGGGTAAGAAGACAATTTTTGTTTACTGATTTATAAGAAAGATTTCAAAACTAAAACACGTTCGTTTTATGTAAGAATTTGCAAATTATGGCTGAGGCTTGATATTTAAGCTTAGCTTAAGACAAAATGGACAGTGTTGAGTTACAACTCAGACCAGGCCCCTATTCGTTGACAGGGTGCAGTTTTTTTCTAGTCAGACGCTTGTGGCTTAAAAATTATCTTCGGCCATATCGTTATCTACGAGGGGCAAAACAAAACTTTTTCGAGAAGTAAACGAAATTTTATTTTCACTCGATTATAGCAGTAGGTTACAATCCAAGAGGATTGTAACCTACTGCTATAATCGAGTGAAAATAAAATTTCCTCTTGGATTGTAACCTACAACACGCTCGTTTTATGTAAGAATTTGCAAATTATGGCGGAGGTTTGATATTTAAGCTTAGTTTAAGACAAAATGCGAAGTGAAGTAGACATTAAGCGTAACTGAGGTAGGAGATGCACTGTTCAACGGCATTCTCCCCTGTTCGTTCTCCGAGATCCACTTCGTTCTTCTGTGTGTCTTCTTGTGGGATGGTCAGTTTTATAGATAACAGTTTTCTTTGCATTGTCATCTTCGTTCATAAAACGCAATTTATCTTCCCTCTGGGACTTTCTCTCTGTCTGAGCCTCTTGCTTTGTACTTTGAAGTTGACTTTACTTACTGATAACCATCGATGGAAACTAAATGCTTCGTATCTATTTTTTTCGACATGTCTCGATGTTTTAAATTTCCCAAAACCTCAGCTGACTCATATTGCTACAATTGTAATGGGTATTTGTATTTCTGAGATGAGGTAGTATTTACACTATTTACATTATTCGGAGTATTGTCCTCATCTTTGTTGCCATTTGTACGACGTTTTGGCCATTGTACGCTATATGCATTAGGGCATGTGTCCTTAAGAACACATGGCCCAGTGAATATAGACGTTGATTAATTCCTATGACTCGACCCAAAGAGTTGTGAGTTCAGTACCTGGCTACAGCAGTGGTGTACAAGTAACTTGCAGGGTTAGAGGGAGATAACTCATGACTTCCAATCGCGGCATTACGCAAGGATGATATACCCCAGTGATCGTAATAAAGGGTTCGGTTCGAAATTTCTAGCACCTGAAGAAAGCCGGAGCGTACAACGGCCGAAACGTCATACAAATAGCAACAAAGATGAGGACAATAGCCCGAATAATGGAAATAATGGAAATAGTAATAGGATTGTAAATTTGCATTACGTCAGTTTTTCAAAGTACCAGGACCATCTCAACTTGAAAAGCAGCATTCATAACCGTGGCTTTTAAGTAAGAAAATTGACCGCTGCCGCTAACAACTACATCAGTCAAATTCCTGACAATGTGTTGTCATCGATATTTGTTTGTTGTGTGCAAAATGTTCCAGCAAAAAGCCTGGCTTTCCCCTTTGAATTCTGCATGTCCCTATTTAGTGTCATTAAACTCCTCAGTTGTGTAATGGGTTAATAAAATCACGCTTATGCATTGCTACTATGATTTCTGCAACAAGTATGATTTTAGAAAGTAGATTTGTCAGCTCTACTCCCAACCAGTTTGTTCTTCTCCTAGACTGGTTGTTAACCAAGGTTAGAAACATGAGGTTTTCCTGTTTTTAACCGATATATGTTCGGAGAAGTGGTAGGATGATGGATTAAGGTTTGGTTTCCTATTTTTCTCAAGGTTATTGGTGCGAAAGTGAGCGCACTGAACTCAGCAGGAATTTGACCCCGGCACGATGATTCCACTCTCAGCGGTGACAATTACTTCGCTACGCATATACTTATATCCTTTTTAAAAATAGGGCTGGGAAATTCTTCATACAGCTAAGTTTCACTTAAAGCGACACTGAACAAGTTGATTATGCTACTCTAATCTTCTAAGAAGCGAGAGATTTTTAAGCTTAAAAATCCTCTTTCGGAGTCATGGCTTTTATTTGGTCTCGAAGACTGACTTCTAGTATTTTTTCAACAGCACATTGGAAAGTACGGCCCATGGTTTTCGTTTGATCTGTAGGAGGTGCTTAGAATACGCTAGCTGCATCTCCTTCCGATGAATAATATCCACATAAAATAGGTCACTTTCTTGGTGGACATTTACAGATTTGGGTACAATCAATGTCTACAGTCTAGACTTATAGTAGATATTAACCCAATAAGCGTTACCTGGATTCATCGGAGGCCACAATTTAAACAATCTAAGGTACGCAGATGATACAGTGCTAATAGCAGACAGAAAGGAAACTACAAGACCTCCTACAGAAGGTAGCTGAAGAGAGTGACAAGAAAGGATTACACATAAACTGCAAGAAAACTGAATACATGGTCATCAGTAAAAATGGCTGCACAATATGCCAAATACATGTCCTAGATACTAAAATCAAGCAGGTACAAAAATTTAAATACCTGAGAAGTGTTCTAACAGAAGACGGAAAATGTGACACAGATCCGAAGGCGAATTGGCATGGCGAAGGAAGCATTGCAGAAGTTGGGTAAAGTTTTAAGAAACCGGACAATTTCGCTAGAAACAAAGAAAAGAAGAGAGTACTAGATTGCTATATGGTGTCATTTCTTCAATATGGCAGTGAATGCTGGATAATATCATCACAGATGAAGGAAATGAAGGATGCTGCGGATATCATGGGTCGAGCATGTGAACATTGATGAGGTTTGGGAAATGATGGAAACGAAAAAAAAATTAATACTGAGCATCAGTTCCTGAAGTTCCTGGGACATCCAACGAGGAAGGAGGGCTTAGAGAACCTGATACTAACAAGCTAGATAGAGGGGAAAAGAGACAGCGGATAACATATTTGAAGGACCTAATGGAACGAGGGTTGCGTGGTGTGACAGGAGAAGGCGTGCCAACTAAATTTTTATTTATTTATTGCTGGTGATACCTTTTTCTTTCAACAATTTATTGTTGTTTTTATATAAGTTTTTGTGTTTAGTAATATATTTTTCTTTTCGAGTATCAAATATTCATTAGGATTTGTTTTTAAGAGAAGGGTCCCCAAGTCCTACCCTTGTTATTTAACCCATAACTGGAGGGAAGGGACGGATTAATACCTTTCCCACGGGTATCAGTGCTTAAGTGAATGCAGAGTATTCAACTGGAATTCGAACTCGGCTCACCGATTACTCTTTCCGAGCCGATATCCACTGCACCACAATGCACATCCGTCACTAAACGCTTATAGCACCTGATATTCTCAAACGGTCACCCATCTAAGTACTCACCTGATATTCTCAAACGGTCACCCATCTAAGTACTCACCTGATATTCTCAAACGGTCACCCATCTAAGTACTGACCAGGCTCAACGTTGCTTAACTTCGGTGATCGAGCGAGAACCGGTGTATTCAACGTGATAGGCCGTTAGCACGCACATCCGTCACTAAACGCTTACAGCACCTGGTATTCTCAAGCGGTCACCTATCTAAGTACTGAGATGAAGTATTGTGACTATTTACACTATTTACATTAGATCATGTGTCCTTGGAAACATTAGTGAAAAAATGTTTTGGACTTATAAGCCTAATGTTTCAGTAATTATGATTTTTTTTTTGCCAGAGCTCATATTACAATTTTTTGTTATTGTTTTTCACTAGCTCTCTGTATTACTGATTCCCATATTGTATTCAAGTCTATGCTTTGCCGACTTAAGAGATTTTTGTGGAATATCATATGCGCTGATTCCTTAAGTTTTCGTATTTTTTAGTGTTGTTCTCTGTCTATTATTACAACTTCGCACCTCAGACGGCGGTGATCTTTTCCCCTCCATATAGTGGATAGAACCGTTGGTTAGAGTAATCCAATGGTGACTTGACCCAAAGAGTTGTCAAAAACTTCAAGAGTTGAATTGCTGAAAGAGAATTAACTGCAACTGGGATATTCAAAAAATGCATGGCACGTGAAACTAGAACAATCTAGACCTATGGACTAAATAAAGAGCTCGACTCAAAACTTCAAAGTATATCGCCTGAAGAACGTCGGAGCGTACAACGGCCGAAATGTCGTGAATATGTCAATAAAGTTAATAACAACAGGAGGAACAATGTAAATTATGTAACGAAAACTATTATTCTTAAAATCCTAAATATGTTTTCCTCAAACGGTTGAAAAGTATAAAGAACAAATCAATCAAGCTACATTTGAGGAAAAATAACAAAAAAAAAAAAGCTACAAAGGCTCACGTTACTCCCCACACTTTCTATCTAATTTGCTTTATCTAAACTTATTTATAAATGGAACTTTGTCTCTCTCTGTGTATATGTGTATGTGTGTGTGTGTGTGTGTGTGTGTGTGTGTGTGTGTGTCCGTTACCTATAGACTCCGAAACGGCTGAACCGATTTTCTTGAAAATTTGCACAGCGTCTGCGAGTGTTCTTAGCTAGGTTTTATGTCGAGGTACCCACCGATAAATATCGAAAATCGAAAAATTCAGGTTATAGAAGGAGTGGTCCGATTTTAATGAAATTTGATACACTCATAGACAAAGACATAAGAAACGATATTCAGAAGTTTCAAGCTTGCAGTTTTTACAATAGTGCCAAAACTCGATAATATATATATATATATATATATATATTCGAGTTTTGCACATATTGTAAAAATGACGAGCCGTTGTGCGAAACCGCGGTCGGTCTTGGCGATCTTGCTATTTTGTTAGTGTGTTTGCTCTGCGTTACTGCCTTCTAGTTAAATACTTTTCGGTTGTGTGTATCGAGCACTTTTCTTTTCTGGTTGTTTGTTCCGTTAGAGGGTTTTTTTTCTTTTTACTGGGAGGAGCCGTATGTATTGTCGGTCCCACGCAGTTTTCTTTTTTTCCCCCTCTTTGCCCAAAGCTTTATAGCCGAGGGCAATAACGGATTTAGATTCTGCTGGTCATTCATAGTCTTAGAAAGTCCCTTCTATAAAATTTTGAGATTAGAATACACGCAGAGTCGGTTTAATAATTATTATTATTATTATTATTATTATTATTATTATATATATATATATATATATATATATATATATATATATATATATATATATATATGTGTAAAAGCTTTCATTACGCCCAAGCAACGCCGGGCATAATGAAAATCATTACTAGTCATTAATAATCAATGAAAGTCATTGCTAGTCATTAATAATCAATGAAAGTCATTGCTAGTCATTAATAATCAATGAAAGTCATTGCTAGTCATTAATAATCACAACAAATAATACCTCAGTTTTTGTGTTAACTCATATATCTTCTTGTTAATTCACATATATTTATCAAGTTCTTTTGAATGGAGAGAAGAATTCAGTACCTTTTTAGAGCTTTAAATGTTTGTTTTGCAGTTAACAGTTCATTAAAAACGCTGTTCCTTCCTGACACATACTCGGTAAATGTAGAAGTAAAACTGATGAATGAATCAACGGTACTCATGATTCGTGAAGATCACATGGAGGGCATCACGAGATTAAAAGTGACGAACTCAAGTGACGTGGTTTATTGTCTTTATCATTACCCACAACAACAACTGGTCAGAGTTACCGAAGGTGAGTATAAATACTTTATAAATCTTCTTCCAATACAAACCACAAGAGACACTCAAGATAGAGAGTTGCTGAATAAGGTTGTTGTTAGGTTGTAATAAGAGAAAGTAAATGCAGACTCTAAAGATATGTAGGATAAAAAACGATTGATCTTAAACGTGTAGAGGTTAAGATTGTAGTGATCAAAGTAGGTATTTGTGGGAAGTCAGCCAGTCAGTCAGTCAGTCAGTCAGTCAGTCAGTCAGTTAAGTGCCATAAGTAATAACATGACAGGGTTCTATAGCCTTGGCTGGCAACCAGTCTACCGCAGAAAGCAATGGCAACCTACTGCATGATAATTTTCTGCCCAGTCAGTCATGTCTCGAAAGAGACATGATCGCCTAAGCGTGTATCACGTATGGCACTTAACTGACTGAATATCTTTCCCAAATATGTCGAGCCTGCTGAGCATCTCCATCAATTCTTTGTGGCGTATTTTATCGAACGCTTTTGCATAGTCAATAAAGCACAGGTATAAGTCCTTCTTCATTTGTTTTGCCCTTTCAGAGAGCATCCTTATCATAAATATGGCGTTCCTTGCCCCAGTGTCTTTGACGAGCCCGCAGTGTTCTTGTTTTATCCCTGGCCTGATTCTACTTCTTGCTCTATTCATCAGTATTTGTGCGATCAGTTTTGTAATATGATTTATTAAGCTGATAGTTTGGTGTAGTTCACACTCGTTTGCACCTGGCTTCTTAGGCAATTTTATGAAAATGGATTTGCATAGGTCGTCTACGTATTATCGGTTGCTCTCTCTTGTCGTGGAAAAGATCTTCTATATATTCTTCCTATCGCTTGAGTATTTCATTTTTCTCCAGTATTATCGTTCCATTCTTGGCTTTTATACATCCTGTTAAGGAGCAGGTTTTTTGTCCTGTCAGTTCTCTTATCTCTTTATCCATGTCTGCTTTATTAGTCCTGCTCAGTCTCTCTACCTCTGCGCATTTGCCGTTAGCTATTCCTCTTTTGCCTGTCTGCATTTGTTCCTTATTTCCTTGTGCAATTTCCTGTATTCTCTTCCACATCTTGGCATCATTTTTCGTCTCCTTTGCATAATGTCAAGGATCTCTTCAGTCATTCACTCGTTTTTTCCTCTGATTTCCTTTAGAGCAACGTTGTTTGCTGAGGTCACCATCGCTTTCTTTAGTGAGTCCCATTTTGAATGTCCTTGTCCAATTTTTTCTTCATATTTGTTTTTCACGCTGTTAGTGTATTCTTTCTGAAGTTTGAGGTCATCCCCGAGAGTGTTGTATATCAGTCTGGGTGCCGTGATAGGCTTCTTCATTCTCCGAAATTTTACCCTTAGTTTGCAGATGACTGGGACGTGGTCGCTCCCACATTCCGCATCTGGAGAGGTTTTACATTGCACCACTGCGTTTCTAAACCTCCTGTTTATGGTTTTCTAATCTATTTGGTCCTTCGTCTCACCTTCTGGGCTCCATAGATGTCGTGGGTGTTCTTGAACCCAGTACCTTCTCTGATTCCATGAGCCTATGGCTTAGGGATTAGCGACTCCGACTGACACCAAATCGGTCGAGTTTCGATTCCGGCCAGAAGGAAGGGGATATGTCTAGCCACACTGATGAGATGTGATACAGCGAAGCAGGATTGTATGTGGATGACTAATATATATCTCAGTGTATGTAAATCCTTGTCTCTTTTCATACACAGGGACTTTTATTTCATAGAAACATTCACTTTACACAAAATTAATCACTAAAGATGCTTGAAAGAGACATGACTGAATGGGTAGAAGATTATCACGCAGTAGGTTGCCATTGCTTTCTGCAGTAGATTGGTTGCCAGTCAAGGCTATAAAACCCAATCTGTCCTGTCATTTGACACATAGCTAGAGGGAAAAGAGATGCATTATATTATTACGCAGTAATTAGTAGGGGATCAGTTTATTACTTCATAGCAATATGAATCCGATCCTTCACTGTATGACCAGTAGAAGTTTTAATGATGATTCCAAGTATTATATTGAGTCAGTCAGTGAAGTGCCATATGTGATACAAGTTTGGGCGATCATGTCTCGAAAGAGACATCACTGCCTGGGCAGAAGATTATCCTGCAGTAGGTTGCCATTGAATGGGTAGAAGATTATCACGCAGTAGGTTGACATTGCTTTCTGCAGAAGTTGGTTGCCAGCCAAGGATATAGAATCTGTCCTATTATTTGACCCATAACTGGAGGGAAGAGACGGATTAATACCTTTCCCAAAGGTATTTGTGCGTAAGTGAATGCGAGGAATTCAACTGGAATTCGAAATCCGTTCCTCGATTTGTCGTTCCGAGTCGATATCCACTTCACCACAACGCAGGCATTGTACCAAACTAATTTCTTTTTTTTGTATCTCAATTGAATCGTTAGGAGCATACACATAAAATTATCTTTATTGTCATTCTGTTTATCCGTGTATGCATTAAATTAATTTATTTTGAAACTATCATTTTTTCATCAAAATTTGAGCAAAAGAACGGTTTTTCTATTGACACCGCCATTTTTTTAACTACCTTCGCTTCTCATAAATTTCTAAAGCGATGATTAGAATAGAAATAAAACTGAAAGTGAATTTATGCATTTCTTGGTTTTTGAGCATTGTCAACAAAAATAATACGCACTATTTATTTATTAGATTGTTTATTGGAATACTTGGAAAAACAGGCTAATTGCCAATTGATTCAAACTTTATAAAATGGTAACAATAAGGATTCCTTTACAGTTTATTCACATAAATAAATAATTTCTTGTTCAATGATAAATATTACATTCCATTAAACTGTTTCTATATCACAGTTAGTAAAACATTAACTAATTCCTAATTGATTCAAACTTTATAAAATGGTAAATAATAAGGATTTCCTTATAGTTGGTCTACATAAATAAATAATTTTGTTCAATGATAAATATTACATTCCATTAGAAAATTGTTTTATATCACAGTTAGTAAAAACATTAACTAATTCCAATTGATTCAAACTTTATAAAAATGGTAAATAATAAGTAGATTTCCTTATAGTTGGTTCACATAAATAAATAATTTTGTTCAATGATAAATATTACATTGCATTAGAATTGTTTCTATATCACAGTTAGTAAAACATTAACTAATTCCTAATTGATTCAAACTTTATAAAATGGTAAACAGAAGGATTTCCTTATAGTTGGTTCTACATAAATAAATAATTTTGTTCAATGATAAATATTACATTGCATTAGAATTGTTTCTATATCACAGTTAGTAAAACATTAACTAATTCCTAGTATCGATTCAACTTTATAAATGGTAACAATAAGGATTTCCTTATAGTTATTCATATATAAAAATAATTTTGTTCAATGATAAATATTACATTGCATTAGAATTGTTTCATATCACAGTTAGTAAAAACATTAGCTAATTGCCAATTGATTCAAACTTTATAAAATGGTAAATAATAAGGATTTCCCTTATAGTTGGTTCACATAAATAATTTGTTCAATGATAAATATTACATTCCATTAGAATTGTTTCTATATCAAGCAAGTTAGTAAAACATTAACTAATTCAATTGATTCAAACTTTATAAAATGGTAAATAATAAGGATTTCCTTATAGTTGGTTCACATATATCAATAATTTTGTTCAATGATAAATATTATACTGTATTGAGAATTGTTTTATATCACAGTTAGTAAAACATTAGCTAATTCCTAATTGATTCAAATCCTTATAAAATGGCAAATAATAAGGATTTTCATAGTTGTTCACATAAATAAATAATTTTGTTCAATGATAATATTACATTGCATTAGAATTGTTTCTATATCACAGTTAGTAAAACATTAGCTAATTGCCAATTGATTCAAACTTTATAAATGGTAAAATACAGATTTCCTTTATAGTTGGTTCACATAAATAATTTTGTTCAATGATAAATATTACATTCCATTAGAATTGTTTTAATACAGTTAGTAAAACATTAACTAATTCCTAATTGATTCAAACTTTATAAAATGGTAAATAATAAGGATTTCCCTATAGTTGGTTCACATATATCAATAATTTTGTTCAATGATAAATATTACATTGCATTAGAATTGTTTCTATATCACAGTACAAAAAAACATTAGCTAATTCCTAATTGATTCAAACTTTATAAAATGGTAAATAATAAGGATTTCCTTATAGTTGGTTCACATAAATAAATAATTTTGTTCAATGATAAATATTACATTCCATTAGAATTGTTTCTATATCACAGTTAGTAAAACATTAACTAATTCCTAATTGATTCAAACTTTATAAAATGGTAAATAATAAGGATTTCCTTATAGTTGGCTCACATATATCAATAATTTTGTTCAAATGATAAATATTACATTGCATTAGAATTGTTTCTATATCACAGTTATGAAAACATTATTTAATTCCTAATTGATTCAAACTTTATAAATGGTAAATAATAAGGATTTCCCCTTATAGTTGGTTCACATAAATAAATAATTTTGTTCAATGATAAATATTACATTGCATTAGAATTGTCATATACTGCAGTTTAGTAAAACATTAATTCAATTCCTAATTGATTCAAACTTATAAAATGGTAATAATACATTTCCTTATAGTTATTCCTGCTATACAAAAATAATTTTGTTCAATGATAAATATTACATTGCATTAGAATTGTTTTATATCATAATAGGTAAAACATTAGCTAATTGCCAATTGATTCAAACTTTATAAAATGGTAAATAACAAGGATTTCCTTATAGTTGGTTCACATAAATAATTTGTTCAATGATAACATTACATTGCATTAGAATTGTTTCTATATCACAGTTAGTAAAACATTAGCTAATTGCCAATTGATTCAAACTTTATAAAATGGTAAATAATAAGGATTTCATAGTTGGTTCACATATAAAAATAATTTTGTTCAATGATAAATATTACATTACTGAATTGCTTCGTTAATTACAGTTAAACATTAGCTAATTGCCAATTGATTCAAACTTAAAATGTAAGAATAAGGATTTCCTTATATTGGTTCATACATAAATAATTTTGTTCAATGATAAATATTACATTCCATTAGAATTGTTTCTATATCATGTTAGTAAAACATTAGCTAATTCCTAATTGATTCAAACTTTATAAAATGGTAAATAATAAGGATTTCCTTATAGTTGGTTCACATAAATAAATAATTTTGTTCAATGATAAATATTACATTGCATTAGAATTGTTTCTATATCACAGTTAGTGAAACATTAACTAATTCCTAATTGATTCAAACTTTATAAAATGGTAAATAATAAGGATTTTCTTATAGTTGGTTCACATAAATAAATAATTTTGTTCAATGATAAATATTACATTGCATTAGAATTGTTTCTATATCACAGTTAGTAAAACATTAGCTAATTGCTAAATGATTCAAACTTTATAAATGGTAAATAATAAGGATTTTATAGTTGGTTCACATATAAAAATAATTTGTTCAAATGATAAATATTATATCAAAATAGAATTGTTTCTATATCATGTTAGTAAAACATTAGCTAATTCCTAATTGATTCAAACTTTATAAAATGGTAAATAATAAGGATTTCCTTATAGTTGGTTCACATATAAAAATAATTTTGTTCAATGATAAATGCTATTACATTGCATTAGAATTGTTTCTATATCACAGTTAGTAAAACATTAGCTAATTGCCAATTGATTCAACCTTGCAAAATGGTAAATAATAAGGATTTCCTTATAGTTGGTTCATATATAAATAATTTTGTCTAAATGATAAAATATTACATTCCATTAGAATTTTTATATCACAGTTAGTAAAACATTAGCTAATTCCTAATTGATTCAAACTTTATAAAATGGTAAATAATAAGGATTTCCTTATAGTTGGTTCACATAAATAAATAATTTTGTTCAATGATAATATTACATTGCATTAGAATTGTTTCTATATCACAGTTAGTAAAACATTAACTAATTCCTAATTGATTCAAACTTTATAAAAATGGTAAATAATAAGGATTTCCTTATAGTTGGTTCATAAATAAATAATTTTGTTCAATGATAAATATTACATTGCATTAGAATTGTTTCTATATCACAGTTAGTAAAACATTAGCTAATTGCCAATTGATTCAAACTTATAAAATGGTAAATAATACATTTGGCAGTTGGTTCACATATAAAAATAATTTTGTTCAATGATAAATATTACATTGCATTAGAATTATTTCTATGTTATCACAGTTAGTAAAACATTAGTACAAATTCCTAATTGATTCAAACTTTATAAAATGGTAAATAATAAGATTTCCTCTTATAGTTGGTTCACATATAAAAATAATTTGTTCAATGATAAATATTACATTGCATTAGAATTGTTTCTATATCACAGTTAGTAAAATATTGGCTAATTGCCAATTGATTCAAACTTTATAAAATGGTAAATAAGCATAGACTTTCCTTATAGTTGGTTCACATAAATAATTTTGTTCAATGATAAATAATATTACATTGCATTAGAATTGTTTCTATATCATGGTTAGTAAAAACATTAGCTAATTGCCAATTGATTCAAACTTTATAAATAAATAATAATACTTATAGCTGGTTCACATATAAATAATTTTGTTCAATGATAAATATTACATTCCATTAGAATTGTTTCTATATCACAGTTAGTAAAACATTAGCTAATTCCTAATTGATTCAAACTTTTATAAAATGGTAAATAATAAGGATTTCCTTACAGTTGGTTCACATAAATAATTTTGTTCAATGATAAATATTACATTGCATTAGAATTGTTTCTATATCACAGTTAGTAAAACATTAGCTAATTGCCAATTGATTCAAACTTTATAAAAATGTAAAATAATAAGTGATTTCCTTTATAGTTGGTTCACATATAAAAATAATTCTTGTTCAATGATAAATATTACATTGCATTAGAATTGTTTCTATATCACAGTTAGTAAAACATTAGCTAATTCCAATTGATTCAAACTTTATAAAATGGTAACAATAAGTGATTTCATAGTTGGTTCACATATAAAAATAATTTTGTTCAATGATAAATATTACATTGCATTAGAATTGTTTCTATATCACAGTTAGTAAAACATTAGCTAATTGCCAATTGATTCAAACTTTATAAAATGGTAAATAATAAGGATTTTTACAGTTGGTTCACATAAATAATTTTGTTCAATGATAAATATTACATTGTATTAGAATTGTTTCTATATCACAGTTAGTAAAACATTAGCTAATTGCCAATTTGATTCAAACTTTATAAAATGGTAAATAATAAGGATTTCCTTATAGTTGGTTCACATATATAAATAATTTTGTTCAATGATAAATATTACATTCCATTAGAATTGTTTCTATATCACAGTTAGTAAAACATTAGCTAATTCCTAATTGATTCAAACTTTATAAAATGGTAAATAATAAGGATTTCATAGTTGGTTCACATAAATAATTTGTTCAATGATAAAATATTACATTGCATTAGAATTGTTTCTATATCACAGTTAGTAAAACATTAGCTAATTGCCAATTGATTCAAACTTTATAAATGGTAAATAATAAGGATTTCCTTATAGTTGGTTCAAGACATATAAAATAATTTTGTTCAATGATAAATATTACATTGCATTAGAATTGTTTCTATATCACAGTTAGTAAAACATTAGCTAATTGCCAATTGATTCAAACTTTGCAAAATGGCATACTGTATGATTTCCTTATAGTTGGTCTACATATATAAATAATTTGTTCAATGATAAATATTTACATTCCATTAGAATTGTTTCTATATCACAGTTAGTAAAACATTAGCTAATTCCTAATTGATTCAAACTTTAAAATGTAAATAATAAGGATTTTATAGTTGGTTCACATATATAAATAATTTTGTTCAATGATAAATATTACATTCCATTAGAAATTGTTTCTATATCACAGTTAGTAAAACATTAGCTAATTCCTAATTGATTCAAACTTTATAAATGGTAAATAATAAGGATTTTCATAGTTGGTTCACATAAATAACAATTTTGTTCAATGACAATATTACATTGCATTAGAATTGTTTCTATATCACAGTTAGTAATACATTAACTAATTCCTAATTGATTCAAACTTTATAAATGGTAACAATAAGGATTTCCTTTTATAGTTGGTTTACATAAATAAATAATTTTGTTCAATGATAAATATTACATTGCATTAGAATTGTTTCTATATCACAGTTAGTAAAACATTAGCTAATTGCCAATTGATTCAAACTTTGCAAAATGGTAAATAATATGATTTCCTTATAGTTGTCTACATATATAAATAATTTTGTTCAATGATAAATATTACATTCCATTAGAATTGTTTCTATATCACAGTTAGTAAAACATTAGCTAATCTCTAATTGATTCAAACTTTATAAAATGGTAAATAATAAGGATTTCCTTATAGTTGTTCACATAAATAAATAATTTTGTTCAATGATACAATATTACATTGCATTAGAATTGTTTCTATATCACAGTTAGTAAAACATTAACTAATTCCTAATTGATTCAAACTTATAAAATGGTAAATAATAAGGATTTCCTTATAGTTGGTTCACATAAATAAATAATTTTGTTCAATGATAAATATTACATTCCATTAGAATTGTTTCTATATCACAGTTAGTAAAACATTAACTAATTCCTAATTGATTCAAACTTATAAAATGGTAAATAATAAGGATTTCTCATAGTTGGTTCACATATATAAATAATTTTGTTCAATGATAAATATTACATTCCATTAGAATTGTTTCTATATCACAGTTAGTAAAACATTAGCTAATTGCCAATTGATTCAAACTTTTGTAAAATGGTAAATAATAAGTGGATTTCCTTATTGTTGGTTCACATATTTTAATAATTTAGTAAATGTTTATAAATTTATAAATAAAAATTTGTGTTCACATTTATTTCATTATAAATTGGTACATGATAAATAATGTATTGCATTAGTTTTAATTTTGTTAGATTTTAGAATGTTGAAGATATAAAAGCTTTCTTTTAAATAAATCTAAACTTATTTATAAATAGAATTTTGTCTGTGTGTGTATCTGTCTGTGTGTGTGTCCGTTACCTATAGACTCCGAAACGGTTGAACCGATTTTCTTGAAAATTTACACAGTTGTACTATAGGCGTCTGCGAGTGTTCTTAGCAAAGTTTTGTGTCGAGATACCCCGATAAATATCGAAAATCGATGATCGAAAAAAAAAACGGGTTATAGAAGGAGTGGTCCGATTTTAATCAAATTTGATACACTGATAGACAATGACATAGGAAACGATATTCAGAAGTTTCAAGTTTGCAGTTCTTACAATAGTGGAGAAACTCGATAATATATATATATATATATATATATATATAAAAGGCAAAATGTTTGAGCGTGTGTCTGTTATATGCCTGTATGTCTATTTTTTCAGCCATTTTTTTTTTAGTTTTTGCTTCGGCTTTGGCTCTAAGTAGGTATAATTGTAGTTCTTAGTCTCAGCCATGATACCATTTACTCAGAGGACTTATTTAGCCTTCAAAATTCAGTTTACGACGAAAAAATATTATTTGATATCGATACAAGGAAATCAAAATTTGACTTACATCCATTCATTTTTCTTTCAGTCTACGGTTTCGTTTTAACTGGAAACAACTATTGCTTTTTAGTCTTTCGTGCCGACGTCCAAAGAGTCTGAGCTCCCGGGCCATAGATTAGTTTTAAAGCTTTCATTACACCCGAGCAACGCCAGGCTATACTGCTCGTAATCTAATAAATAAATAATGCTATATGTTTTTGTTGTACATTCTCAAGAGCTAAAAAAATGGAATATATTTATTTTCATCATATGTTTTTTATTCAGTTAGTCAGTTAAATACCAGAGGCTGTACACGCTTATGCGATCATATTTCGAAAGAGACATGACTAACTGGGCAGAAGATTTTCCCCGCAGTAGGTAACCAAGACAATAGAACCCAATCTCTTCTTCTTTTTAACCCATAACTAGAGGGAGAAAAAACGGATTGATACTTTGCCCAAGGGTATTTGAGCTTAAGTGAATGCAACAAATTATAACTGGAATTTGAACTCGGCTATCTGATCTCTCGTGCCGAGCTGATATCCACTGCCCCGCAACGCATTTTAGGTTTTACTGAGATTTTAATAATCTCTTTTTAACACAGTAAACATTGTGGAAGATGGACGGTAGTTAAAATAATAGCGGTGTCAAGGAAAAAAAAAACGTTTTTTTTTAAATTCTGCAACCAACAAGGTCCAAGTTTGCAGAATTTGTTAGGGAGCTCACAAAATTTATATTTTTTACGAACGCTAATTTAAACGGTTTCCAAATAAATGTTAGCTTTCAATTCCTCTGCAGGCTTTCCACTATCACGACTCCAATTGTAATCACATTTACTTAGCAAATAATGTTTGTTTATATTTCTGAGGTAGTATTTACAGTGTTCGGTTCAAAATTCCTATCACCTGAAGAAGGCTGGAGCGTACAAAGGCCGAAACGTCGTACAAATGGCAACAAAGATGAGGACAATAGTCCGAATAATGTAAATATTGTAAATAATACTTCATCTCTGAAATATAGACAAAGACTACAGGATCGGTACGGACCCGATACATCAAAAATATGGTTTGGTTCGAAATTCCTAGCACCTGAAGAAGGCCAGAGCGTATAAAGACCGAAACGTCGTACAAATGGCAACAAAAATGAGGACAATTGTCCGAATAATGTAAATAATGTAAATATTGCTAGCAAATAATATATCAAAAAATATAATTTTTAGATTTACGTGGATTGAAGAATAGAGAATGCCAAGTAACTTCTCTGGTACAAAAAATGCCCTGTCTTCCAAACTTTCCGTGGACTATCCCACTGCACGATTTGCGTCAATTTAGCAATATACATAATTTAAACGGTCTAATTTAGCTAATTTATTTTTTTAATTTAATCAATTTAGCTAATTTAGCTAATTTAATTTTAATTTAACTAAGTTCGCTAATTTAAACTATTAATTTATCAATTTAGCTAATTTAAACGGTCAATTTAGCTAATTTAATTGAGTTAATTAATTTTAATTTAGCAAATTTAGTTCATTTAAATTAATTTAATTAATTATAATTTAGCTACATTTAAATTTAGTCTAATTAGTTTTAATTTAGCCAATTTACATTTCGTCTAAATTTGCTGATTTAACTTTAATTTAGCCAATTTAGCTAATTTAACGGCCCATTTAGCAATTTAGCCAATTTAAAGAGTCTCCTAATAAATGTTAACTTTCAATTTCTCTGCAGGCTTTCCACCATCGCGACCATAATTGTAATAGCATTTATTTAGCAATTAATATCGTCAAATAATTTAATTTCTAGATTTACGTGGATTGAAGAAGCGGGAATGCCAAGTAACTTCTCTGGTACAAAAAACACCCTGTCTTCCAAACTCTCCGTGGACTATCCCACTCTACGACCTGCGTCAATTTAGCAACTTCACTTGGGTAAGTCAACTCTTCTTCTTCTTCTTCTTGATCGCGTTTGCTCACTATCTACTAAATATTTCTATTAGATACATACCACCAACTTCCTCCAACACTATGCATTAGAAACAGTCTATGTTAACGTACAAGAAAAAAAACCTATGTTATGCTGTAAGTCTGACATAATCAACTTTATAACCAAACACGCTTCATATATGGTGCCTGTTGTACTTCTTGGATGTGCCGGTCCTTTTAAAGATATAATTTAAGATACAATTTAAACTAGAAAAATACTGTATTTTAAAATTAAATACATATAGGCTAGGGTTAAATAGGGACTTAGGTATTTTGAATCTTTATAAATATTTCAATAGTTAAACATTTTTTAGATACACTTAAAATTTTTTTTCGTTAAAACAAAATTTAAAAGTATTATTACAGTTAGGTTTACGTTTTTAAAAATATCCAAAAACTCTATCGCTTTCTACGTCACGTGATGTAAGCATCTCTCGAAAGACGCTCCTCACGACGAACGTTCCTAGTTTAAATTTTAAAATCATTTGTTTCTTATGAAAGGCCGAGGACGGTCTGAAATATCAAATATAATAATAGAAATAAATAAATACTGTCAAAAAATACATTTTTAAACTTACAACTTTTCAGTAATTTTTCCTATACATATTAAGACAGTATACGTGGATTATCATTATGCTATATATATATATATATATATATATATATAGAGAGAGAGAGAGAGAGAGAGAAAGAGAGCGAGAGAGAGATAGATAAGCATCAGTGGAAGAATCATCCTCATCGTATGTTTTTGAGAATACAATTACTAGACTACTTCATAATTTACAAAACATAGTTTTCAGGAGATGATGTTTTAAATCCGATATGTTTGTCTTTAACACACTTGGCCAGGCATTCCCAAAGTTAAAAAAAAATTCACAAAACTTTAGATATATTACAACTGATCCGGCTGTAGAGACAACATCTCAGTATAAACTGCAATTTACGTATGTTTTCTGCAATTTCAAATCAGATTTAGTGCTTTAGTTTTTCCAGAAAATAAAGTTTCCCAAAATGACTTATTACTACGAAACAGTGGGAATTACGTCATTATTAAATTTCTAGAATGTACAGGCCGGAAGACATAATTCACACACACAAAAATAAAAAAAACAAAAAAAAACAAAAAACAAAAAAACAAAAACAAAAAAAAACAGAACCCAAAAAAATGTCGGATAAAAAAACTATTGTTTTGTTAGGAATTACCTTTTTCAAAATCTATATTTATTCATACGAATGTATACTTTAAAATGGATTTCTTTTGCTATTTCGATCATTTTTACAGCTTCCTGAAGAAAAAGAATATCCCCGAGATATAGAAACTTTGCACCTTGAACTTTGTGATTATGATACCAATCACACAATTCTTATGAAACTGGACGCTTATATCGCAGGTAAGTTGGGGGCATACGATGTGTGTGTGTCTGTGTGTGTATCCTCATTGATTTCTATTAACGTTCACTTCCACATTTTTCATCCGATTTGTTTGAAAACTTACACACCTCTTCCAAATTTATTATTCTATAAAACAAAGAAAAAGACATTGTGCGTAGCTTTTTAGTTTAATCTTTGTTTTAATTTTTTATTTTCATCTGTTTTTTTTTGTTCAATATGAGTTCAATACAGTAACTTCTACATGGAGTTATCTCCCGTATCTAATGTCTGCAGATGTGATTCGTACAAAAAAATTCAAAAGTATTTGGTTGAAACGGAATACACTTTTCCAAGGTATAAGGTTACTTAGCAATCATTTTCATACACACCAACTAATCCAGACTGTTGAGTAAATAACATGTCCACTCAATTCCCCTACCCCTTTGGTGCCAAATGGATTTTCATTTTGGGCAGCCAATCAAGAAGAAAATGTCCAACATTTACCCAGCCGAATTTTATACTACTGCGTCGGCTGAAGTTGCACCTATCAGCACTACAAATAGGCACTGTCAACTACCCCTCTTCTGCATAACGGTACATTTCCTCTTACAAAGACCAACGCTTAAATTGCCCATGGGAATTCTTACTCTTACCATCCCATGCAACTTTCAGCTAGTGTTTTCTAAATAAGTATCAAACCATATATATATATATATCTTTTACTAAACCCCTTTTCCCTTGGTTAACACATGTATGTATGTATGTATATATTTTTTTTTCTCTAATATTTTTTTCTCTAATATTTTTTCTCTCATAATTTTTAAACTGATAACTTCCTGTAATTGGCATTTAACTCGCTTCTACCGAAAAGGTTTAATCAAATAAACTTAAATAAAAAATTTTAAAATCTTATATTGAAACTCATTCCTTCTCGCCTAAATACACCTCTTCAAACAGCCCAAAATCTTAACTTTAAAAAGTAATTTAACTCATTTAGTTGTCTATCTTTATAAAATATGCACTCCTATTCCTCCTCTTCCTAAATATACCATTTCCCGCTATTACCAGCTCTGCCCTTTTCCACTTTGTGACCGCTGTTAACCTAAAACCCCTCCACACTCTAACTCAGAACCTTCACCATTTGGAAAAAACAATGTCGCTGACGTGACGTAGAGTCTCTATTAGAGATCCTATGTCAAAATATACATACGACACCTTTGAATTTTGAAAATTTTCTCTAATTAATATATATATATATATATATTAATCATTTCACTTCGAGAAAGACAAAGCCGCCACTGGTGCACGGTGGGTTACAGTGAGACAAAAGAGTACAGAAGAAGTTTAAGAAATGATAGGAGACGGATAAGATTCAAGATGGCAACTGATATTGCATTTAAACTTTTGGAGATCCTAGCTATCAAAGAAGCAAGTAAGAGGAAAAGATTTCCTCAGGCTAGATGGGCGAGAAAAAAATAAAGAAAAAACGTTTAGTGTAGAAGAGGCGGTTATATTTAGTTATTTAAACGGGAATAGGGTGGAACTTTGATGTAGTGCTTAGTAGTACGCATAAATTAATGTAGACGGGTCACCAGGGAACAAATCTCGCCAGAGCAATTGCCAATAAAATATTTGCAGAAAAGACAACGAGAAACCATATCATTCAGTGACTGAAGGCGAGCAGCCAAGTTAGAACCGACTACATTGAAGATTCTTTGAATTTTGCCGAGCACCTCAAGGTGAATTGCAGAAGCACCCGACCAGATATGGCAATAGTATTCAATGCACGGACGAATGTCCAAGATATATTCATATGGGAAAAACTTTCTGGCTCGACACAGCCATCCAAACTTCCTAACAAGTGATGCGGCTATAGATTCTACATAGTCGTTTCACTTTAGGTCGATTGAGAGAGTGAAGCCAATGAGGCGCAGTGTGCTGTTCTCGAGAAGACTTGCGCCACCCATTCTGATTGTAGGTAGGAAAGTTTCCTTATTATGGTTAAAGGAGAGCAGTTTCGTCTTCGACACACCAAGATCATTGATGAAGATAAGAAAAAGCGTAAGATCTAGGATAGAGTCTTGATGGAAGCCAGCGTTCGAAAGAAAGGATCAGGAAACTTGATGTCAGCCATGAATACAAAGGCGGGGACGCCTAGACTACGCCTATTGGAACGCCTATTGAGTACGCCTATTGCATAAGCTTAAAAATACTGCATACGACTACGATGAGTACCAGTCCATTACGACTACTTGCTAGAATGTCCTACTGTTACGAGGATGAATTTATCTATAAAAATGATATTAATAATGTCTAAAAAGTTGCAATAATTGGAGTAGATAGACTAAACTATCGCCCGGTTCACACTCCACCCACATCTATTGAACAGGTGAAGAGGCTCATCCCTTGTTTCCTGTGGTTTCCGGCTTTCTCTTTTCCATTCTTTTTACCCTTACGTAGCCTCCTGCGCATCAGTGGCGTTATCGCCTTGCTTGGGGGGTGATATGATTAAAAAAAAAAGTAAAGGATTCTATTGAGTCCTACTTGTTATTACAAAAAAGTTTTAATTCAGGAAGTAGTCGTAAAAATAGATAAATTAGGAACATAACGTTTTGGAAGATGCCAGAATGTCCCAGTAGATTCGAGAGAATTTGAAACGTTCTAGAAATACTAAAATTAGGTGTTAGCCCCTATAAAATAGGTTTTGGGCAATGAGTAGATAGTTGATAACAGGATGTGCTGACCTTATCAGCTCCGGCTTTGATTCAAGGATTTATATCCAACCGAAAGAATCTCTAAGAAGTCATCGAGCGACTAAAACCCGAAAGAGTTGTTAACAGGATGTGCTGAAATTATCAACTCCGGCTCTGATTCAAGGGTTTATCCAGGCAAAAGAATCTCTAAGTAGTCGACGATCGACAAAAACTTGAAAGAGTTGTTAAAAGGATTTGTTGACAATCATTATCAACTCCGGTTTTGATTCAGGATTTATATCCAGCCGAAAACATCTTTCAAAAAGTGGCCGACCAACTAAAACCTGAAAGTGAACCTCATGGAACTATATGGGTAAACACATATTTTGACTCCGTCATTGACCAAACTAATAATTATTCTTTGTATACTCATTTAATGATTTCCAAAAAGTGTAGCACTTAAATTCGTCGCCAACTAAAATGGGGAAAGATATTTGACACCTTACCTTCGCCTTCTCTCCTCGTAACACTTGCCAGTAGTAAACTCCGTGTTTCTTGTTTTAATATTTGTAAATGTTTTATTTGGCTTGTCTTTGTAAATTAAATATTTGTCTGTGATTTATCAATCGTTTTTTATCGTTTTTATCATTTTTTTCTTTTTAATATACTTAACACGTAACACTACCCAGATACATTTGCCAAGACCACTTAACTATTTCGAATAATATATATATATATATATATGTCCCTTTCCGGGACACATTAGGTTAATAGGGCAATACTCAGAGGGGTCAGAAGGCACCCTAGAATTCTTAAAACATAAACTTCAGAGGAGGACTTTCAACAAGAAGGAAAACAAGAAGCAGTGAAGCAATAGTTATAGACATTGGAGAGAACAGGAGACAATTCTGGAATTCTATCACGATTGCTTGTCTTATGGGAGTCAAGTTTAGAAATAATGTCCGAGACCAGAGACGGGGTTATATATATATATATATATATATATATATATATATATATATATATATATTTCTCCAATAATTTTTAAACCTATAACTTCCTGTAATTGGTATTTAGCTCGCATCTACCTAAAAATATTAATTAAATAAAGTTGATTAAAAAGATTTTGAAGATCTTATATTTAAACCCATTCCTTCCCCACTAAATATACCTCTTCAAACAGCCCCAAATTTTAACCTTAAAAAGTAATTTAACTCCTTTAGCTGTCTATCTTTATAGAATATGGATTCCTTTACTAAACCCCCTTTTTTCCTTTGTTAACACACACACACACACACACACACACACACACACACACATATATATATATATATATATATATGTATATATATATATGTATGTGTGTGTGTTTATATAGGTATGTATATGTGTGTGTATGCATATATATATATATATATATATATATATATATATATATATATATATATATATATATATATATATATATATATCTTTAATAATTTTAAATTTAGGACTTCCTGTAATGAATAAACTTAATTAAAAATTTTCAAGATCTTACATTCAAATCTATTCCCTCCAATCGTAGCGTCTTGAGAGGCTGCTCTGATTAACAGTTGAATAATATTGGGGTTCCTGTAGTGCCATATGTCATAATTGGACTTTTGTTGGAATTAATCCGGTCATTCCTCTCTAACCGCACACTGAAGGTGGTATTAAACGGACATGCCTCCCAGAACTACCCTACACACGCGGGTGTACTCCAAGGCTCTATCCTAGGTACTACGCTCTTTCTAATCTATATCAATGATCTCCCCGACGCCATAAGATCACAAGTAGGCATGTACGCCGATGCTACCACAGTTTACTCTCACCTCGATCAAAAATCTGGTGTTGGTGAGAAGGCGAACCTTGCTGCCCAGCTTGAGAAAGACCTCCAATCCGTGGTGGATTGGGGTAAGAAATGGCTCGTAAAATTCAATTCTTCCAAAACGAAGCTGCTGTCAATTAACCACCACAGACAACCGCACCCCCCACCCCATTAGCATGGAACAGGCTTGCTCCCCAGAGAGTAAAACACGACGCCTGCTTGGCCTGACACTCTCAGCGAACCTCAAGTGGAATGGCTACGTTGAATCCATTGCTAAATCCGCTACTATGAAAGTCGGCTCTCTGTGCAGAGCCCGGAAATTCTTTCCGCCTGAATCTGTCCTGCAATTATATAAACCCACCATCCGCCCGTGTATTGAGTACTGCTGCCACATCTGGTCGGGTGCGCCTTCTATTCTCCTCGGGGTTCTTGACACAATACAGCGAAGAATCTGTAATGTGATTGATACCGACTTGGCTGACCGCCTGCAGTATCTCTCTCACCGGTGTGACGTGGCTTCCCTGTACCTCTTCTATAAACACTTTCATGGCTTCTGCTCTGACGAATTTAAATCACTGGTGCCCCCTAGATGTGAATTTGCACGAGATACTAGATTGGCAACTAGGTCCCACCCTTTTACAGTGAAATCGATGAAATGTAACCGCAATTTCTACTCCAACAGCTTCTTTCCTCGCACTTCCCGCCTGTGGAATTCCCTACCGGATGCTTGCTTCCCCGACGGCTACAACCTTCAGGAGTTTAAATGTAGGGTCAATAGACACCTCCTAACACACTAACTCACACCCACTCTCTCCAACTCTCTTCCTATGTACATCCTAAGTCGTCTACCACCCTCCTTCTGACATTTCCCATACCCAATCGCTGTAACCCCCTGCGCTATAGTGGCAGTGGAATGCCTTGCTTGGGGTGACACGATTAAAAAAAAAATTAAATATACCGTTTCAAACCCCTGTAAACATTCACGTATGGAGCCGAGCAAACGTCTCCCATTTGATATTTGATACCCCGTCTTCATCTCGTTTCTATACACCCCCTAATCTCCTCTCCCCCCCAGTTCTGTCCTGTTCTGTTTTTGTTTGACCTTGACATTCAGGGAACTCTCAATTCTTGACCGTTGTTAACTTTGCCTCTCCCCCTTTACCCCAGGGCTTTCTCTATTTGGAACAGAACAATGTCGGTGAGGTGACGTGGAATCTCTATGAATCGAAATGTGCATCCGACACCCTTGAATTTTGAAAATTTTCTCTAATTTATATATATATATATATATATATATATATATATATATCACTCAGTTAAGCTTCTTATAAGAACACAGTTTTTCCACTGCGGGTGTGGGGACTTTGAACTGATTGAATAGAAGAGGGATTAAGAGTTTGCTGTCGTTCAGTACACTTTTGCAGAACCGCCAGTAATCTTTGGAAACAAATTTTCTAGATTTGTTAATACAGGGTGTCCCATAATAATGGGACACATTTTAAATGCAAGTGTCATGGATTATAAAAATAACATTATGATGTAATAATTATGCATACACCTTGGTCCCCCCTCACAGTAATATGATTGGCTGGTGTCAACGATAAATACAGACTAAGGCGGGGACGCCTAGGACCACACCTATTGGAACGTCTGTTGACTACGCCTATTGCATAAGCCTACACCTAAGCATACTGCATACGACTACGACGAGTACCAGTCCATTACGACAACTTGCTATATTGTCCTACCCGGTTACCTTTGCGAAAACCACTTAGCTACTTCGAATATATATATATATATATATTAATCATTTCACTTCGAGAAAGACAAAGCCGCCACTGGTGCACGGTGGGTTACAGTGAGACAAAAGAGTACAGAAGAAGTTTAAGAAATGATAGGAGACGGATAAGATTCAAGATGGCAACTGATATTGCATTTAAACTTTTGGAGATCCTAGCTATCAAAGAAGCAAGTAAGAGGAAAAGATTTCCTCAGGCTAGATGGGCGAGAAAAAAAAATAAAGAAAAAATGTATATATATATATATATATATATATATACCTTTTCGGGACATATCACGTTACCAAATATATTTTTGACCAAACTGATATACATATTATCTAAGATATAATTATTACATCCCTGAGATGGTCACCACTAGGAGGAGAACATGCACGAGCTCGCGTTCTCATTTCAAACACAGTGCGACTTAGCATATCAATTGGAATGTCTACGATCTCTCTATGGGTGTTTTGTCTTAGTTCGACAGCTGTGTGGGACTTTTCAGCTGGTGTGTTAAGCCGCACTGTGTTTGAAATGAGAACGCGAGCTCGTGCATGTTCTCTTCGTGGTGGCGACCATCACACGGATGTAATATTCAAACCTTAGATAATATGTTAAAGTTTGGTTTGTTTGATTTTGTTGTATACCTACATGTATACACTGCCAATCGCCTATGGACACTCCAGGGATGGTAATTCATTTTTCTTTATCAGCTTGTATTCAAAAGGATCCCAAATAATGTCTGTCATAAAAAATTTGACGAATGTCACAGAAATTAAAATGTACCCGTCCCTAATCTTATGTGTTCATGTTTATTTTTATAATGATATTTTTCTTCTGGGAAACCAGATGTTTTCCTGGCTCCTTGTCTATAACAATTTAGATGTTATTTTGGTGGTCACTCGTTTTCTTTGTTGAGTTCATATGTTTTTTTATTTTCAAGGATCGATATCTTCAATGATACATTCATTGTCTATTTCTTTATCGGTGAGAAGTGAGAAAAGACTGGTAGCTTTGGTTTTCCTCAGTCACTGAATTTAGGATCGATTCTTCTTGGAACTGTTTGAAATTTCAGTTTATAGTTTTGGAATATATTTTTTTCAACACATGTCGTCCTAATTTTCTTCTCGAATGTTCAATCTATTTTCCTACGAATTTCAACAATTATCATCTGGTTATTAACCTCTTTTCTCTTACGTTTTCTTTCTTTCATCTTTTAATTCCAAGTGTCACAATAGGATTAGACTAGATGGGGGAAGGAAACGAACGAATTTATATTATAAACCATCGTATGTACGTCCCAAGCCCGTTCACTGTATAGACTTTGCCAGGTAAGTTCCAGCCACAAAACGAACGTAAAGAGAAGCCGACCAAACACTCTCTTGGATTGGTGTCTCTGTCGTGTTTTTTCTGTAGCGATTGCCTAGAGGTCCGTTGTGTCCATCGCAGAATGGGATATTAACTCCCCCTGAGAAATATGGTAATTTGTTTCCTCGCGTGATCCTCAAGACCGGCACTTGAACGTCGAAGTTAGGCAGAAGATATATTCAATAACGAATGACCGCGTCAGAAAATGGACCATTATCACACAAACTTGCGTCGGCTATACATCTAGGGAGCGATTTGGTTATTTCTAGGGTGTTGGCCTTCTGAATCCTTTAATTCTCCCCGGTCTAATAGCTGCTATTGATTATTTTTTTTAATCATTTCACTTCAAGCAAGGCAGAACTGACACTGGTGCGCAGGTTACAGAAGAGGTGAATGATGAGAAAGAGGAAAAAAGTTACAGGGGAGTCAGAGAAAGAGTAAGAAAAGGATGAGAATACAGGTGTGAAAAGGGCTGCATGAGAGTGGAGTGGAAAGGAAGAAAAACATTTTACAAGGGTTGTCAGGGAAAGGATGTTAGTCAAGGAAATAAGAGATGGCAATTGACTTTGTATTTAAATTCTTGGAGATTGTAGCTGCCAGGAAAGCAAGTATATGAAAAAGAATTTCACAACAATGTGACAATATACTAATGTTTCGACCCAATAGCGTGTCTGCAACAGTGACATTTCCTTGTGTCTGTGCCTTCGTTCTGCACACAGGATGCGCGTGTGTTTCTGTTTCCGAGCAGCAGAAATTTTCTTAACACGTCGTTCTGAGCGCATCCTGGTGACTCTTGAATCAAATGCTTCATCGATTTATATAAGTAATTTCCATCGACACATTTTTCTCATTTTTGACATTGATTGTTCTGCTCTCATCTAGATTTACTCATTGTCTATTGTCCCAGAAACACATGACTCCCAGCAAAACAACATTTCTCAGACTTTTAATTAGAATAGCATCACGATATTAAGAATTTGTTCCGTAGATTTCATCTTGGAATCCCAAGCAAATATTCATCCTTGTCAGATCCCCTTTGAGAAATTTCAAAGTTAATTACTTTTCACTAAATTCGTTCGGGTTTCAACTCTCTCGAATTATCTCAGCAATTGCATTTTACATATCTGATGTAATTTAAATTTTTCCTTTCTCATCCCCTTTTCCTCCTAATTACTTAAGACGTTTCTCGGGGAGTCTTGCGATATAGTTCTAATTTCTATAGTTACCTGACACCTTTTCTGGTGGGTGAGGATACAAATCATCTTTCAGTTACGTCTCTGTCCTTGAAGACAGAGTGCAGCTCAGAGGCATGCAACTGAGAAAAATTATACTGAGAAGTGTCCGTTCCCGGAGAACAGTGTCCCTAGGCCGCGTCAACCCATTGCACAGGAGGGGTAGACGGGTGGTCGCTACTGGGGCCAGGGCCACCGGCAGTTGCTGGGACTGGACAATTTTTGGCCCTTACCCGCTCGTACGCGTTCGGGCTCGCCACATTAAACCTTGATCTTGTGTCACATCCACGTCCTAGGGGGTAGGACGAGATAAATACCCTTATTTCTAATTTCTAATTACCACAGACCACCATTTTGCATACTGGTGCAACTAAATGTCGAACCAGAACCAATGCCCTGTTACAATCTAATATGTAATGCATGTATTTGGGGAGCTATTTTTCTTTACAAGTTTGGTTGAAAACTAGTGAAAGGTATTTTTAAAGATTTTTTTTATTACCTGTTTTGCAGTTTAAATTTTTTTCGGTGTTCAGAGAAAATTGGGACATAAATTGTCTAATGTCTGCTGAGCTTTTTCAGATTTGATTTTTGTCATGAAAAGTGCTGTGGAGGTAAATCAGGTATTAAATTTAAAGAGTCTTGATGATATATTTTTATCTGATCATCTCATGAAATACACATTTTGAAATCCATCAGTAAATAATATTTGATTTGACAAAAAATAAACACTTCTTATTTTTAGGAATTAAATCTATAGATTACTTCTGCATAAAAGACCAGTATAAAAGATATTGAAGATAATGTTTCGGAAAAAAAGCAGCAAAATTATTTTTTCTGATTTATTTAGAAAATGTATATTATAGTTATGTACGCGCCGACAACTCAATGTTCGGAGGACGAAATAGAAACATTCTATTCAATACTGGACAGTGCCAAGGCCCAATGCAAAAGCCAAGAAATTAGGATTATAATGGGGGACATAAATGCCAAGGTATGTAAAGACAGGGAAGGAAACACGACCGGCCCCCTTGGACGAGGGGACCGCAACGAACGAGGAGAAAAATGGGTCCAATGGTGCTCAGCCAATGACCAGGTAATTACTAACACTTGATTTCAAGAGCACCCACGACGACTATGGACATGGAGAAGCCCAGGAGGGGACACGAAGAACCAAATAGACTACATAACTATAAACAAGAGATTCAGGAACGCAGTGGTCCAATGCAAAACATACCCAGGTGCCGACTGCGGAAATGACCACGTCCCAGTCATCTGCAAACTAAAAGTGAAACTCCGAAGACTGAAGAAGCCCAGCACATCACCAAGGCTGCAATACGACACGCTAGAGGACGACCTCACCCTGCAGAAGGACTACAATGACAGCGTGAGAATGAAATATGAAGAACAAATTGAAAAAGGGCACTCAAAATGGAATTCACTAAAGGAAGCGATGGTGACCTCAGCGAACAACATAGCCCCAAAGGAAATCAGACGCAGAAGAAAAAATGAGTGGATGACCGAAGAAATTCTCCACATGATGCAAAGGAGACAAAAAATAATGCCACGACATGGAACAGAGTACAAGAAACTTCACATGGAGATAAGGAACAAATGCAGACAAGCAAAAGAGGAATGGCTCAACAACAAATGCGCAGAAGTAGAGAGACTGAACAGTAACAACAAAGCAGAGATGCATAAAGAGATAAGAGAACTGACAGGACAAAAAACCCGCTCCTCAACAGGATGCATAACATCCAAGGATGGAACAATCATATTAGAGAAAGAGGAAATACTCCAGCGATGGGAAGAGTATATAAAGGATCTTTTTTGCGACAGGAGAGAACAACCGATAATACACAAGGAGATGGATGGGCCGAAAATACTAAAATCCGAAGTGGAAGCTGCAATGACCAAAATGAACAGAAACAAAGCAGCTGGTCCAGATGGCATAGTGATAGAGCTGCTGATAGCCTTAGAAGAATATGGCATAGAAAAAATTACCGACATAATAAACGAAATTTATAGCAGTGGAATAATACCAGACGACCTATGCAAGTCGATATTTATAGCTCTGCCGAAGAAACCAGATGCAAACGAGTGTGAACTACACAGAACTATCAGCTTAATGAGTCACATCACAAAACTGATTGTCAGAATCCTGATGAATAGAGCGAGAAGCAGAATCAGACCAGAGATAGGGCAGGAACAGTGCGGGTTGGTTAAAGACACTGGAACAAGGAACGCCATATTCATGATTAGGATGCTCTCCGAAAGGGCAATACAAATGAAGAAATACTAATACCTATGTTTCATTGACTATGCGAAGGCATTCGACAAGATACGACACAAAGAATTGATGGAGATGCTCGGCAGCCTAGACATTTTCGGGAAAGACATAAGAGTAATCAAGAATCTCTACTGGCAGCAAACGGCCTGCATACAGACAGGTAACGATCTTAGTAGATTTACAAAGATAGAAAGAGGCAAGGATGAGTCTTTTCACCGGATTTGTTCAACCTGTACAGCGAGAATATTTTGAGGACCCTAGACGACACGCCAGGATTTGCTATTGGAGGCCACAACTTGAACAACATAAGGTATGCAGATGATACAGTGCTGATTGCAGACACGGAAAGGAAACTGCAGGACATCATACAGAAGGTAGCGGTGGAGAGTGACAAAAAAGGACTACAAATAAACTTTAAGAAAACTGAATGCATGGTCATCAGCAAAAGGTGCAACCCAAAATGCCAAATACAGGTGGGGGATACCAGAATAAAGCAGGTGCAAAAATTTAAATACCTAGGAAGTGTTCTAACAGGAGATAGAAAGTGCGACACAGAGATCAAAAGGACGCGTTCCAAAAGCTGAGCTAAGTACTAACACACAGGAAGATTTCACAAGAAACAAAGAAAAGAGTGCTGGATTGCTATGTGATGTCAGTTCTTCAATACGGCAGTGAGTGCTGGACAATATCATCGAAAATGAGAACAAAACTGGAAGCAGCGGAAATGTGGTTCTACAGAAGGATGCTGGGACACGCAATGAGGAAGGAGAGCCTGGAGAACCTGATACTGACTGGCCGGATAGAGGGAAAGAGAGACAGAGGAAGGCAGCGGATAACATATTTGCAGGGCCTAGTCGGGTGGATGACGGAACGGGGGTTGCCAGCAGTAACAGGAACAAAGATACTAAGGGCCACAAGGGATAGGGAGACGTGGGGGACCATGATCGCTTACGTCCTGAAGGGACAGAGCACATAGAAGAAGAAGAAGAATTGAAGCGATGATTTTAGACAAATGATACACCTCAGCTCACAAGCATTTGTCATAGACTGAAATCAAGAAGACAAATTTATTCTTTTGCTTAGTTTATTTTTATTTAAGCAACAAGTGAGGGGATAAAAGTTACCAGTCTCCCCCAATAGCGCCGTAGATAGATAGATAGAAACCTGTTATTTATCAGAAGTATAAAATGTACACTACTGTTCAAATTCTCTGAAGTGAGGTAGCGCGCGCGCACACACACACACACACGCACACACACACACACACATATTGTCATCCGCAGACAGATTTGTTTCGCCGTATCACAGCTCATCATTAAGGCTTTTTGTACCCAGGATTGAAACCAGACCGAAATGGCGTCAGTCGGCGACTCTACCCCTGGGCTATGGGCGTTCGGTGGAAGTAGGCAGACTTTTTAGCGCATATCATTATACGCGCCCAATAGTTAGAACGCTCTAATTCATTTCACTGAATGAGCGACACACACACACACACACACACACACACACACACACACACACACACACACACCAAAACACACACACACACGCGCGTGCGCACACACACACACACACACACACACACACACACACACATATATATATGTGTGTATGCGTGTGTCTGTGCGTGAGTATGAGTGTGTGTGGAGAGAGAGAGAGAGAGGGAGAGAGAGAGAGAGAAATCAGCTATTAAGTGCACAGTGTACTTGACATTACTGTTCAAATTCTCTGAATTTTTCCAGTTGAATTCCTCGCATTCACTTACGCACAAATACCCTTGGCAGAGGTATTAATCCGTCTTTTCCCGCCAGTTATGGGTTAAATAACAGGACAGATTAGGTTCTATAGCCTTAGCTGGCAACCAGTCTACCGCGAAAAGCAATGGCAACCTACTGCGGAATAATCTTCAGCCCAGTCAGTCATGTATTTCATTTTTTAAAGATTATTGAGTAGTTAAAAAAAATGAACCAATGTTAGTAGACAGTGTTCTATTCCAACTAAACGCCATGTTTTGCGTGTTGCTTTTCAAAAGCATTCGCACTGGACGCTTGGCACAGCAACATCATCCTAAAATCTTTTCCGCACAATTTAAGTCAACGTTCATAAATCTCTATACGCACATAACTTCTTAATATTCTCAAGGGATCTTTAAAAATCGCATTGATCCGAACCCATTTGAATCTGCCAAGGTACTTTACCTGACCGGCTAATGGAGTCTGATGTCTCCGAGGAGACTAATGAAAGGGACACTATACTTGGTTATTTAACACGTGAAATCCCGAAAGGATTTTGCTTTTATAGCTGAATATGGTTTATTATCAGTAACGTAGCAAGCCATCAATAGAACAGGCTGGTGTCTGTTCTTGTCGATGGCTATCAACTTGATAACAAAAAATCTTTTGTAGTATATGGAAAGGTAATCGTACTGCAATGAGATTAAGAAGATTAATGGCATAGGCTGTTTTTATTGATTTATATACACAGTATTGCGTCTATTTACATTATACAGACTATTGTCCTCATCTTTGTTGTCATTTGTACGACGTTTTGGCAGTTATACGCTCCAGCCTTCTTCAGGTGCTAGAAATTTCGAACCGAACCCCTTATTACGATCATTCTCATTCCTTGTACGAAGCCTCTTTTGGTAGTCATGAGTTACCCCCATCTTTCTAAATTACTTTTACTCCACTGCTGAAGCCTGGGATTGAACTCTCAACTCTTTGGGTCAAGTCACTGGAACTAACCAACTTCTATATCCACATGTGTTCTTAAGGACAACAAAAACTGAGTTTCTGGGACTTATAACAATTTTTTACCAGAATGTATATTGCAATGTTTGATATTTAGTATCGTTCTCTACGATGTCTTACTAACGATGTATACAATAACTCTCTTCATTTTTTTTGTTTTGCTTTTCTTCTGTCACTGTACTTTCAGTACTTAATAATCGAAGTCAACACCGAAAGTTGTAAAATCAAAATTTTAAACTAAGAACTGAAATTATCTTGTTTAATAACATCATCAGATCTTGATTCTCATATCGATGTCATGGCGTCCAGCTTGTTTAGAAAGGTCTAAACCGGCGTTTCTCAACCGTTGAGTCCGAGCGCAATAATGCACCCTAGAAAGCAAAACACTGTACCTCCTCGGTCTCACTCTCTCAGCAAACCTCAAGTGGAGTGACTATATCGAATCCATAGCTAAATCCACTGCTAAAAAGTTCGGTTCACTGTATAGGGCCAGGAAGTTTTTCCCGTCTTAATCCATCCTGCACATATATAAATCTACCATCCGCCCGTGTATTAAATGCTGCTGCACATCTGGTAGGGTGCCCCGCTATTCACCTCGGGGTTCTTGACAAAATCCAATTGGAGAACCTGTTAATGTGATCGATCCCGACTTGGCGGCTCAGATGCAGTCACTCTCACCGGCGTAATGTGGCTTCCCTGTGTCTCTTCTACAAATACTTTCACGGCTTCTGCTCCAATGAACTTAGCTCACTGGTGTCCCATAGGCGTGAATTTACTCGAGCTACTAGACTGGCAACTAGGTCCCATCCTTTTACTGTGAAAACAATAAATTGAAATTCTATCAGCTTCTTTTCTCGCACCTTCCTGCTGTGAAATTCGTATACTTGCTCCTCCGACAGCTACAATCTCCAAGAATTCAAATGTAATGTCAATAGTCATCTCCTCTATCACTGACCCGCATCCTTTCCCTTATGCTCTTTTCTCCGTCCACTTCACTCTCACCACACCGCTATTCTTACCCTTCTCTTACCCTCTTCCTGATACCCCTATAACCTGTTCCTCTTTCGCATCACTTTTCTCCTATATAACCCCCTAGGCACCAGTGGCAGTAAAACTGCTTTAGGTGGGGTGAAATGTTTAAAAAATAGACGGTATCCAGGTGCGCCTAAAATTAACAAAAGCGTAATTTATGAATTAGTTTAATATTTTAAAAAGTCTTTATTTTTAAAAAGATAGAAACACCAAGCACATGACTCTGTGTTTAAGTCAAATCTTTGTTATTTGATATTTTAAACTGGATGCTGAATTCCTCAATCTGTAAGCCGATGGTGTATCATTTAAAAAGATTACAAACAGATAAGGTGGTACTCGAGTAAAAGAACAGCAACAAGTGCGTAGATGAAAGAAGAGCGGTTTATTTTTTTATTTATTTATTTATTTTTTAATCATTTCACCCCGAGCAAGGCAGAAACGCCACTGATGTGCAGGGGGTTACATAAATGTAAAAAGATTAATTAGAAAAGAGTGAGGAGTACAAACTAGTTAGAAAGGAACAATAGAAAGCTGAGAAAGCAGGTGCAATGACAGATACATGGGCAGAGAGAAAGTGAAGATTATACAGGGGAGGGGAGAGAGCTAGAGTCCAGTGGTTAGTAGATGAGTATTAACTTTGCATTTAAATTTCTTGAGGTTGTAGCAGTCAGGAAAGCAAGAATACGGGAGTGAGTTCCACAGGCGGGAAGTGCGAGAGAGGAAGCTGCAGGAGTAGAATTGTCGTCTGCATTTGGCTAACCCGACTGTGAATGGGTGGGACCCAGTTGCCAGTCTGGTTGCACGGGTAAACACCTGTTGAGGAGGCATCAGTGACTTAAGCTCATCCGAGCAGAAGCCATGAAAGTATTTATAGAAGAGACAGAGGGAGGCCACATTTCGACGATGGGAAAGTGGCTGCAGTCGAGTCGCCAGATCAGTACCTATCACATTACAGACTCTCCTTTGGAGCTTGTCAAGAACACTGAGGAGAACGGCAGGGGCACCTGACCATAAATGGCAGCAGTACTCCATGCTCGGACGGATGGTTGACTTAAAGAGAATACACTATGGCAAGACAGGGAATCTGGTAGCAGGCTAACAATTGCCGAAGAAAAGGTATTTGCTACCTTCTCACTGATGTAAGTGTGACACAAGGTCAGTTTATGTGGGAACTCTGAGTACTTAAGGCTGGGTCGGGCTCTTGTTTTATTAACGCAAGCAAGACTCTACTCTTCGGCGGAGCCTCTGCTCGGACGCAGAGAAGTGAACAAGAGTGCTTGCTCAAGATCGATCGCTCTGTCTGTATGCAAGCTTCATTTCCGAGGCAAGGGTATTTGCCACCATCCCACTAAAGCTGGTGTGACACAAGGTCGATTTATATGAGATTTCTGAATCTTTAAGCTCAGCAAAAAATATCCCGTAGACTCAGCTTAAAACCGGGTCGGGCTCTTGTTTTATGAACCCAAGCGAGACTCTACCGTTTAGCAGAGCCTCACTTGAGTCCCTCTCTGCTCGGACGCAGAGAGGTGAACAAGTGTGCTTGCTCCAGACCTATTACTCAGTCTACAAGCAAACTTCGTTGCCGAAGTAAGGGTATTTGCCACCTTTCCATTAAGTAAGGTGTGACACAGGGGCGATTTATGTGGGAAATCCGAGCACTTAGGCCCAGACAAAATTTTCTCGTAGACTCAGCTTGAGGCTAGGTCGGGCTCTTATTTTATGAACCCAAGCGAGACTCTACCCCTCGGCGGAGCCTCGCCTGGGTCCCTCCTTGCTTGGACACAGAGCGGTGAACAAAAGTGCTTGCTTTATGATCGCTAACTCCGTATGCAAGCCGCCTCGTTGTTGAGACAAATTACAGGATCATCCTGTGCTCACTATATATGGCTACAAATGTAATCAGTCCACATAGATGATAGAACAACAGAAGAAATGCTTGAAGTTTCTCCTTCATCTTTAAGGAGATTATCCAGCATTCGCTGCCATATAGGAGAACAGATATCACACAACAGTCCAGTATTCTTTTCTTTGCTTCCAACGAAATTTTCCTGTCTCTCAATACTCTGCTTAGCTTTTGAAATGCGTCTTTGGCTGCCACGCCAATGCGCCTTCGGATCTCAGTGTCGCACATTCCATCCTCTGTCAAAACACTTTCCATGTATTAAAATGTCTGCACTTGTTTAATTTTTGTATCCCCGACTTCTAGTTGGCATTTTGGGGTCCTCTTTTTACTGATGACCATGCATTCGGTTTTTTATGTAGTTTATATATAGTCCTTTTTGCCAAAAAACTGTTTTGAGAAAAAGATTTTATTAATTTCAGCTAACAGTAACACTCATTGTTAAGTCAATGTTGAATGTTTCTTGTATGGAAACGGTTATTTTAGCATTATCGTTGCCATTCTTGTGGAAACTGGATACCGAATTGGCTTTTGCTATGAAGTATTTAAGACCAGGTAGACATTAGGTTTCATAAACCGGTTTAAAAGAAAGTTAATCATCAACCATATATATGAGGAATTAACGCAGCATAATCTGTAAAGATGATTTTGTTGAGCCAAGAACGGTATACGAGATTCTGTGTTTCTGTATAAAAGACGATGCTGAAAAGTTGTCGGCTTAAACAAACATTTCTTCTGACAAAAGAAAAAAAAAGAATTTTTATTGAAATCTAAATGTTTATTTACTGAATAACTCAAAAATTAAATTATAATGCGGAACCAAGGAAACTTACGCATAAAAGAGTCCTTAATAATAACTAAACTGCACCCACATGTCAACAATCGACAAGAGATCAACCTAGACTACATTACAGAATAGTCAACGCTATCACGCACATGACACACACCGACCACAATAATAAGGCGCATACACGCAAACACGGTATCGCAGTTTAACGCACACAAATAAACATACGTACAATAAACATGCGTACACACACACAGCACACTTACCCATAACCCAACACACTTACCCCATACACTAATACACCTCATACCGGAACACATACACACATATATACACACACGCGTATATATGTATTTTAGATTTAAATATATATATATTTTAATCGTATCACCCCGAGTAAGGTGGTGATGCCACTGATGTGTAGGGGGCTACACAAGAGTAAAAAGATTAAGTAAAAGAGAGTGAATAGGGAGACGAACCAGTTAGAAAGGAGCAAGAGAAGGATTGGAATACAGGTGTGATGACAGTTGCAAAGGTGGAGAGAAAGGAAAGGATATACGGGGTGGTGAAAGAACTAGAGTCAAGTGGTTAATAGATGAGTATTGACATTGCATTTAAATTCCTGAAGGTTGTAGCAGTCAGGAAAGCAAGAATATGGAAGCGCGTTCCACAGGCGGGAAGTGCGAGAGAAGAAGCTGCAGGAGTAGAATTGTCGTCTGCATTTGGTTAATCTAGCTGTGAATGAATATTTTTTTTAATCATATCACCCCGAGCAAGGCGGTAACACCACTGATGTGCAGGGGGCTACGTAATAGTGAAAAGATCGGAAAAGAGAAAGCCGGAAACCACATCCTAAACAGGGAACAAGGGATGAGCCTCTTAACCTGTTCAATGGACGATATATATATATATATATATATATATACACACTTTAACATACCATACACTAAACCCATACACACATTTAGGTACCTCCAATATTCCGGCATAGAGATTCGATGCCTACGTTGAAAATTAAATTTTTAAAATGAAAAAGCATTCTTGAAGATTTCATTTTAGATTTAATTAAAAGCCTAATGATTAACTTTATTATTTCCACTAAACGGAAAAAAAAAGAGGAGGAAGGGAAAAAAGGGAAAGGAAAAAAAAAAGAAAAAGTTAACGTCAAATGTTGTAGAAGGCGATGACGTAAACAAAACAAGATTTTAACAAAAATTTCGAACAGGCTGGAAAGCATTAAAGAAGAAAGAATAAAAAAAAAAACAAGAAAAAATAGTTAAAAAAGACTTTGATCTTTCATCTTGATGATGACACCAGCGTTTTGACGATGAAGCTTTGCTTTCTTGAGTTTGTGGCCTTTTTTTTTCATTACGCTATGCTGTTTGTGAGAAAGGATTAAAACAGTTTCAAAAAATAATTACGAAAATACTTTAATCTTTCATCTTAATAATAGCATCAGCGTTTTGACGATAAAACTCTATTTTCATTAAATTTGCGGCCTTTGTCGTTACTCTATGCTATTTGTTAGAAAGTTAAAAAAATTTTTTTAAAAATAATTAAAAATACTTTGGTCTTTCATATTAATAATAAAATCAACTTCATTTTCTTTAAGTTCGCGACCTTTTTCATAATGCTATGCTGTTTGTTAGAAAGGATTAAAAAAATTAATATAAAAAAATAAAAAAACAAATTAATCATAATAATTCGATAAAAAAAAATTAATTTTCATTAAGTTTGTGGCCTTTTTCATTACGCTATACTGGACTTAGGAAATTAATAAAAAACGGAATAATAATAATAACAATTCAATAAAAAAATAAATAAAAATAATTTGGTGTTTCATCTTAATAATAATATCAATGATAGAACTTTGTTTTCATTAAGTTTGTGGCCGTTTTCATTAAGCTATTCTGTTTTTCCCCGCAAAGTAGTGGAGGTGTCTTTGACACACACACACACACACACACACACACACACACACACACACACACACACACACACACACACACACACACAAAATAAAGTAAAATGAATTACAAGAACTACACGCACATAAACACGCACACATGACACAGTCACGGACAAATATACACCACGAGATAAAGCAGATAGATAAAACAACAGTAATAAAACAAATCCTTTTTAACCCTGGCAAAAGTCAAACTAACGGTCAAGTCACACATAGATAAACCATATATTAAAGCAGACTGATATCATCAAGCCAGAAAAAGGTCCCAAATGTAAATCACACACATATATATATACCATAAACACACACACACACATACACACACACACACATGCTTTAACACACTTACACACACACATACATGCATGCTCTAACATACTTAGACACACACATATGCTCTAATACACACACACACACACACACAAGCACACATTAAAGCAGACTGATATCATCAGACCAGAAAAAGGTCCCAACTGTAAATCACACATATACATACCATAAACACACACACACGCATACATGCTCTAACACATTTACACACACACACATACATACATACACGCTCTAACATACTTACATACACACGCATACACACCCAAGCACAGCTACAATTAATGACATCAGCAGCAGCCAGGAAAGTATCGTTCCTTGAAAGGCACGGACTCACTCGGACAGACACACGCTCCTCTGCCATTCTGAAGATGAGATTTTGATCTCGAAATATTAATGTATAATAAAAAAACTTCTTTACCTTCCTTTATTTTACTAAACACATTGTGACAGCCTTCAAGACCTAACCATACACCTAATATACACAATGCTTGAAGCAAATTACAAAACTTTAAATTATAATGATTTTTCTTAAAAAAACAAAATGATATGATGAAATGAATCCGAACATCAACGTCTTGGAGAAAGTGAGAAAAACAAGTTATTATTCTACTGGTCCATTTCTGGTGCTTTGTTTATCAACTTTATCTGTTTTTAATTTTGCAAATTGAGTTGGTTTTTCTGAATTCGATTGAAGATGACTTTATATTTTAATTGTGTGCCGATTTGTTCTTCCGTTAAGTCTCCTTAAGTTCTTGTATTGTTCTTTTTAAAAATGTGTTTCGCTAACGATTGATCGTAAGGTTCTTTAGATATTTTCCCATTTTAAGGTCCTCACATCAGCGTTATGGCTATCATTATATATAGTCATCCGCAGACAGATCTGTTTCGCTGTATCAGTACGGTTAGACTCCGATGGCTCCTTAACCCAGGCTCGAAACTCGACCGTACTGGCGTCAGTCGGCGATTCTACCCCTGGGCAACGTTCGGTGGAAGAAGGCAGTCTTTTTTTAGCGCATATCATATTACGCGCCCAGCAGTCAGAGTGATCCAATTCATTTTCAATGAATGAGCGATGCGTTCACGCTAGAGTGGCTACTGTTTTTCAAAGTCTACTCCTCCTTCAGGGTGTGAGAGCGTAAATATTGTCATCCGCAGACAAATCTGTTTCGCTGTATCACAGCTCATCAGTACGGTTAGACTCCGATTGCTCCTTAACCCAGGCTCGAAACCCGATCGAATTGGCGTCAATATATATTTCTACCGGCCTGATTATTTACGATATCTTTTTGTGACAAAAATGTGTCATTCGGCAGGATTCGAACCTGCGATCCTTATCCACATTGGGAAAGCCACCAATATATGGTGGAAGTCCACTCATAGCAGAGCGTAACTACTTTTACTTTGAGATATAGATTTTTATGGGTTACGATTCTTTCGTTGGTGTCGTCTAAAATGGCTTAATTTCTTTTTCAATTATTCCTGTTATTGATTTACACTTGGATCCACAAATAGTACATGCCACTCTACTGGATACAACTGGTAAAGCCTAGTGTTTTTTATTTAAAATGCCGAGTTAGACAACTTGCTTTCTTACACAACTTCCCAAAGACATTACAAGAGGCGTCATTCTGAATGTTATATGTAGTAGTATTAAGTGTCCTACTATCATGAGATCTCACATGACAAGACAAACCATCCTTTCACATACAGATTAGGCTTCAAATTTCACATGTCAAATCTTCTTTGGATCCTCTTGCTTGGATTGGTATCACATCTTCCATATATTGGTATCCATCTTCTTTGGATCCTCTTGCTTGGATTGGTATCACATCTTCCATATATTGGTATCCATCTTCTTTGGATCCTCTTACTTGGATTGGTATCACATCTTCCATATATTGGTATCCAGCTTCTTTGGATCCTCTTACTTGGATTGGTATCACATCTTCCATATATTGGTATCCATCTTCTTTGGATCCTCTTGCTTGGATTGGTATCACATCTTCCATATATTGGTATCCATCTTCTTTGGATCCTCTTGCTTGGATTGGTATCACATCTTCCATATATTGGTATCCATCTTCTTTGGATCCTCTTGCTTGGATTGGTATCACATCTTCCATATATTGGTATCCATCTTCTTTGGATCCTCTTGCTTGGATTGGTATCACATCTTCCATATATTGGTATCCATCTTCTTTGGATCCTCTTGCTTGGATTGGTATCACATCTTCCATATATTGGTATCCATCTTCTTTGGATCCTCTTGATTGGATTGGTATCACATCTTCCATATATTGGTATCCATCTTCTTTGGATCCTCTTGCTTGGATTGGTATCACATCTTCCATATATTGGTATCCATCTTCATTGGATCCTCTTGCTTGGATTGGTATCACATCTTCCATATATTGGTATCCATCTTCTTTGGATCCTCTTGCTTGAATTGGTATCACATCTTCCATATATTGGTATCCATCTTCTTTGGATCCTCTTGCTTGGATTGGTATCACATCTTCCATATATTGGTATCCATCTTCTTTGGATCCTCTTGCTTGGATTGGTATCACATCTTCCATATATTGGTATCCATCTTCTTTGGATCCTCTTGCTTGGATTGGTATCACATCTTCCATATATTGGTATCCATCTTCATTGGATCCTCTTGCTTGAATTGGTATCACATCTTCCATATATTGGTATCCATCTTCTTTGGATCCTCTTGCTTGGATTGGTATCACATCTTCCATATATTGGTATCCATCTTCTTTGGATCCTCTTGCTTGAATTGGTATCACATCTTCCATATATTGGTATCCATCTTCATTGGATCCTCTTGCTTGAATTGGTATCACATCTTCCATATATTGGTATCCATCTTCTTTGGATCCTCTTGATTGGATTGGTATCACATCTTCCATATATTGGTATCCATCTTCTTTGGATCCTCTTGCTTGGATTGGTATCACATCTTCCATATATTGGTATCCATCTTCATTGGATCCTCTTGCTTGAATTGGTATCACATCTTCCATATATTGGTATCCATCTTCTTTGGATCCTCTTGATTGGATTGGTATCACATCTTCCATATACCAAGCAGCACGCATAACTTCAGTATAACTTATGCTTTCTTCAATTTTTTTTACTTTCACTTCCTTCACGTCCAACTTCCTTTTTCTGTTCATCTCTGTTCTTTGCTTTTACCTACCAAGTCCTTTAAGCAATTTTCATCCTCATCTTTGTGCTGATATATATATATATATATATATATATATATATATATATATATATATAGTCATCCGCAGACAGTCCTGCTTCACTGTATCACAGCTCATCCGTACCGTTAGACATCCGATTGCTTCTAACCAGGATTGAAACCCGATCGAATTGACATCAGTCAGCCATTCTAAGCTAAGGGCGCTCGGTGGAGGAAGGCGGGTTTTAGCGTGTTATATACACAATGTAAACACACGCCAGTAACCGAGAGCGTTCAAATTCATTAATGAATCAACGATGTATAAGTGCGTATATATATGTATAGTAGTTTAATTATGAGTTTTGTACTTGAGAAATCAATTATGTTCAATCTTATTGGCTTCATTCATAGTATTCCACAACTGGAATACCGCCTTGTAATAACGAACCACACACACACACACACACACACACACACACACACACACACACACACACACACACACACACAGGGGAGTTGGGGAGAAAGAGACTGATAAATGATTTTTTTGTCTACTAAATTTCAACCAATAGAAGGCTCGAAAGACGCTGAAGGTAGAGTGTTATAAAAGAAATGGTATTGTTAAACGAAGTGTGTTTATAAATGGAAGTGAAGGGTGTAGAAAGGTGTGATGGATAAGGACTGACACTTGACTTGAAGTAGTTAAGATTAACGAGCTCAGAGAAGCACCCCGTGGGAGTCTGTTCTAGAAAGTTGCAGTTCTTGGGGGAGCGGTATGAGTGAAATTTCCTTCTTAACCTTTGAATATGGAGGGTGATTCGATATCGTGGAAGTAGAGGAGAGAGAGAGATAGGAGAGAGAGAGACAGGAGAGAGAGAGAGAAAAAAAAAGAGAGAAAGAATGAGATAAAAAGAGAAAGGAAACGAGAGAAAGAGATAAAAAGGAAGCTAGAAAAAGAGAGAAAAAGAGGGGAGAAAGAGTGGGATAGGAGAAAGAAGGAAAACGAGAGAAACAGATAGAAAGGAAGAGAAAGAGAGAAAAAGATATCGAGTGATGGAGCATAAATTAAAACGCATTTTAATTATTTTATTCTGTTATTTTCTCTTTGCAGTTAACTGGAAATTGCCCAGATCAGATGAACAGATCAATCTTATTCGTCTAGAATTTTTCTTACCCGACGCCTATATTATAAGCGACTACATCGACTTTTTCACTAACAAAAAAGATTCAGAAGACTTCTCGGTAGGTGAATAAGCTTAAACTTTATTACGACTAATTTTTCATCTTAAATGCCGGCAACATCGATTAATCTATAAATTATTCGAAAGCATATACGGTGTCTTTATCATAAAACACTCATCGGATCATTTTTAGGCTTCTCCAGAGGAAGATTGCTTCAAGTAGACCTAAAATGTCACAAAGTTCTCTATTTTATTCTATAAATTTATGGGATTACATGCAAGAAGTTCTACCAAAAATGCAAATAGCTTAAACTTCAAAATGGCTTTTAAAAAAAATCATTTCACCCTAAGTAAAACAATAAAGCCACTAAGACGCAATAGGTTACTGAGAATAAAAGCAGATGAGAAAAAGATAGCGGACACACACACACACACACACACACACACACACACACACACACACACACACACACACTACCAGCCATAATTATTTGGCGTCCCTAGCGTTTAAAACAAATGATGTATTTCATACTATTTTTTAGTATTTATTGCCAAGTGAATATTTGTAAATGAAAATATAATGGTTCTTTTGTTAATACTGCAAAATAACATGTTCATCAAATAATTTATAAATATTTAATAATTACCCGTATTGCATTTTCATCAATGAAAGAATGAAGAAGATTTAGGGTAATTCGAAAGAGTTTATTTTTGCTTTCTTGCCTTGTAAAATTTTGCAAAGTAATCATAAAAAAAGAACCATTCTGTTTTCATTTAGAATTATCCACTTGACAATAAATACTAAAAATAGTATGGAATATATCATTTCTTTTAAGAAAACTGAGGTGTTCTAATAATTATGGCCGGTAATATACATATATATACTACCGACTATTTACGCTCTCACACCCTGATTAAACACTCTGGAGGAATGGTAGACTTAGACTTTGAAAAACAGTAGCTACTCTGGCATTTACACATCGTTCATTCAGCAATGAATTAGAACACTCTCAGCTATTGGGCTTGTATAATGATAATATACACGCTAAAAAGTCTGCATTCTTCTACCGAGCGCCCATAGCTCAGAGGTAGAATCGCCGACTGATGCCAATTCGGTCTGGTTTCAATCCTGGGTAAAAGGAATCGGCTGTCTAACCGTACCGATGAGCTGTGATACAGCGAAACAGATCTGTCTGCGGATGACTATATATATGAAAAATGGAAAACGTTTAATTGAAAATAGATTTGATTTTGTATTTCACCATTCAAGGCTTCATCAGATCCCAAAAAGAAATGTGTCTCTGCTTAAATAAGGAATCTTACTTTCGAGCCATTCCTGTGAATGAGATGAGGATTGGCATTTAATTTTATATAAAAAAAGCTGGGAAAACATGTTAACAACTTTCGAAAAAGAAAAGATACAGAATGAATATTAAGGAATTTTTAAAAGTCACATAATTTCTTTCCTATTTAATCACGAAAAAAAAAACGCCAACTTAGAGAAAAATGTAATATAATTCCTTATTAAAGCATACATACACACGCGTTGTGGTGCAGTGGATATCAGCTCGGAACTCGAAATCGGGGAGCCGAGTTCGAATTCCAGTTGAATTCATTGCATTCACTTACGCGCAAATACCCTTGGGAAAGAGACATGATTGACTGGGCAGAAGATTGTCCCGCAGTAGGTTGCCATTGCTTTCTGCGGTAGACTGGTTGCCGCCCAAGGCTATAGAACCAAATCTGTCCTGTTATTTAACCCATAACTGGAAGGAATAGACGGATTAATACCTTTCCCAAGGGTATTTGTGCGTAAGTGAATGCAATGAATTCGGCTGGAATTCGAACTCGGCTCCCTGATTTCTCGTTCCGAGCCGATATCCACTGGACCACAACGCACATAGTTATGTATATAACTCAACAAAATAAGTCGTCTTCATCGCACTTTACGTAATGGATCTGATATGAGGATGAAGATAAAATGAATGATATGATAGGATTATTCGCCGCCCACGTAGCTTTCATTACGGAATACTTTTGTTTTCTAATTCTCTCCGCAGATTCTCGTTTGATGTCTGCATTTATATAATATTAAGACCATGACGATATAATTATAAGATATATTTATAAAATAAAAGGAAGTTCATCTGACTTTTCTTGAACACAAACACGCGCGCGCACGCACACACACACACACACACACACACACGCCCCAACGAGATTTGATAATTTAAATCTCGGAATGACGACGACCTCTCGCTGGGATAAGGAATTAGGCAAAACGATCCAGTCTCGACGGGTTCCAACTTTCGCTTTCTTGATACAGAATCCAAATGAGTCACTTGTTGTAGTAGAGGATATTTTACCTGTTCATGTTATACTGTTGGCAAAAGTAAATAACAGGGAACCTAGAGCAGAGATTAAATGTAAATTTTTTTTAAAGAAGATTAGCAAATGTGCTTAATCGCATTAAAATAACTTATCGAACTGTAATGGACTATTTGTTTTCATGGCATCTGCTCCAACGAACTTAATTCACTGGTGCCTCTGCAATAGGTGTTTACTCGTGCAACCAGACTGGTAACTGGGTCCCACCCATTCACAGTTAGATTATCCAAATGCAGACGACAATTCTACTCCTGCAGCTTCTTTTTTGCACTTCCCGTCTGTCGAACTCTCTTCCATATTCTTGCTTTCCTGACGGCTACAACCTCCAGGAATTTAGATGCAATGTCAATACTCATCTATTAACCACTTGACTCTAGTTCTTTCACCACCCCGTATATCCTTTCCTTTCTCTCCACCTTTGCAACTGTCATCACACCTGTATTCTCGTCCTTCTCTTGCTCTTTTCTAACTGGTTCGTCTCCCTCTTCACTCTCTTTTATTTAATCTTTTTACTCTTATGTAGCCCCCTGCACATCAGTGGCATTACCACCTTGCTCGGGGTGATACGATTAAAAAAACACCCATTATATTTGTTTAGTTTGTTTACAAGATCGTGTGTCATTGTTTTGCGAAGATATATAAACAAAACATTATTAATATATTTGAAATATGTTGAGTGTTTAAAGTAAAATACACTGGGAAGGATCAAATTTTAGATATTTTAAATCAGAAACATGCATTTATTTTCTTAGTATCCACCACATCTTCAAGAACTTCATATTGTCTTGTTTTATGTGTAGAATCCTATACAAAAAGGAATATCCTACGATTGGTGTGGCATAGATATTAGGCAGTTAACGATACCACTGGCGGAAGGATATGACTTTTTCTTTTTAATCATTAATGCCACTCAAAGTTGTTCTTCTTTCATGTACTTTGTCCCTTCAGGACGTAGGCGATCATAGCCTTCCACGTCTCCCTATCCATGGTGACTCTTAGCACACGTTCTCCTGTAACGTCTCTCAGCCACCGTTCTGTCATCTACTTGCTCAGGCCTTTTAAATATGTTATCCGCTGCTTTCCTCTGTCTCTTTTTCCCTCTTTTTGGCCTGTTAGTATCATGTTCTCCAAGCCCTCCTTCCTCATTGCATGTCCCAGGAACTTTAGTTGTCTCTTCCTGATGCTCAATATTAATTTCCTTTTCGTTTCCATCATTTTCAAAACCTCGGTCCAGGACATCCGCAGCATCCTTCTGTAGAACCACATTTCAGCTGCTTCATGTTTTCCCTTCATCTTTGTTGATATGGTCCAACATTCGCTGACATATTGAAGAATTGACATCACATAGCAATTCAGTACTTTCTTTTTTGTTTCTGGTGAAAGTTTCCTATGTCTTAATACTTTACTCAGCTTCTGGAACGCTCCTTTCGCCATGCCTTTGGATTTCTGTGTTGCACTTTCCGTATTCAGTTAGAACACTTCCCAGATATTTGAATTTTCGTACCTGCTTGATTTTAACACCCCCACCCACCTAGTTTGTTATTTTTCGTTAAGGCTACGCTAGAATTGTCAACAAAGCTTGTAATCTAATGCTGTAACCCTTTCGATCAAAATAAGCGTTCATATTATAAATTTTGACATTTATACACAAGCCAAAAATAAATGGCACGTATATCCATTATAATCCCATTATCAATCATTGTGAATATTACGTTTTTTTTTTGTTTTTTTTTTGACAGATTCCCCATGGAACGTTCTGCCCTGGTTTAAATATTTCGAGCATAAAACCACCACACATTCCCGTACCGTTCACGGTGAACACTGAAATTGTTGATATGGGTGAAATAAAAAATGAACGGGTAAGCTAAAATATCAATCTTCTTTAAGACACAGGATTAATACACGAGATTATCTTTGCTGATATTCTTTTCATATAATTAAATTTAATTTGAATTTTAATATTATATATATATATATATATATATATATATATATATATATATATATATTTATATATATATATATCTGTAAATTCAGATAAAACTTAGAGGGGAAATAGCTATTTTCAATATGTCATTTTAGTCATCTTAAAACATGCATTCTCAGCCCCGTATAAACAAAAAAAAAATATATATTTAATGACAAACAAATAAAAAACGGAGAGGATAATTTAAAAAAATTATCTAATTAATATAAAATATTAAATAGATAAAAATACAGAGCTCAATGGATATTATTCAGGGCAATATGAGTTTTCTTGCACACGCACACACACACACACACACACACACACACACACACACACACACACACACACACACACACACATATATATATATAGGTTTCATTGAATAATATAGACAAGTTCTGTCTATTTATTTTGTGTAAGATCCTTTCGTATGATCTGATTAGCTTGATAGTGTTGTCATGGAAAGACGACAAGAAATCGCAATAATTGTTGATTTTTTTATCAGGTCTGAGCTTTCGGCTTACATAAGCCATTATCAAAGGATGAACATTTAATGTTCAGTGAACATAGAACATTTAAATTATTATTAACAGAGTGGAGTTATACAAAGAAAATTAGACAGGTCCATTTTTTGTGTCGCACATGGCTGTAGGCCGAGAAGGAATGGTGGTAGTGGGTTTTTGGTCAATTGAGTGCATAGTGGCATTAGGGATTGGTCTGGGAACTGCTGCTACTATGGTGTAGGGGGTAAGTATAATAACTATTGTAATATAATAATCTGGCCCGACCGAAGAAGGCCGATGAAGCGTGGGCGTTCCCGGTTGATGAAAAGTAGCGGATGTCACTTTGACCCTATTTCCGGCAGAGCGGAAATAGACAGGGTCTCTGAGAATTTACGTAGGCGTCGCGTAGGCGTCGCGTAGGCGTCGCGTGATCAAGAAAAAACCGGAAGAAACAATTTCCGCTTTTGGAAGATATATAAAGACTGCGAAAAACACAGTCTTGCGAATCAGTTTTGACGAGTCTCCAGCCTCGACAGTAGAAGAGAAGTCGAGTCACAGTCGAAGTCAGAAGTCGAAACAGAGAAGTCGAAGAAGACAGTCTCGAGAAGTCGAAGAAGAAGCTAGACGAGCTAAGAGAGAGACTACACTCCCGTCGTCACCACGTCGAACCCCACGTCAACCCTTAGAAGAGCGCTCCCTCACTCTCTGTTCCTAGGCGACACGGTCCATCGTCTTTAATAAAAATATAATATATATTTTTATATATACCCCCGTGTTTGTCTGTTTATAGGTATACAACACTATGACCTCTCCCGTCGATTATAGGCATTAAAGTATGTTAGTAGAGGTGTCGAAATTTATTTTATTTAGTCTAGGTTTAAACTGTTTGATGTAGATAGCTTCTAGAATTTTAAGTTTTCGTTTATTATTTTCTTGTCTAAGTATGTGCGTATTTTCAACAAGTGTTTTCCTAAAAAGTGTGTGTTGATAGCCGTGGTGCTTTAAATGTCGGAATATGTTAGAATTTTCATTTAAGTGCAATGTAAGTCTCCGCGAAAGCGAATTAGTAGTATGTCCAATGTAGGTATTATTTAGTTTGTTAGAGATACATTCTCGAAAGGGGCATTTGAATTTATACACTACATTGTTTTTTTGCAAATCGCTAACGGTGGGGGAGGAGTCGTTGCGGACGATTGAGTTGGATGTTTTGGATTTAGCGTAATATATGATAAATTTAATTCTTTTGTTGGGGTATGTCGGAGAGATATTAGTGAACTCAGCAATGACAACAAAATTCCTTTCCTTGATGTACTAATCAACACTAATGGTAATAAGTCCACTATCTCACCATATAAAAAACCCACTAACAAAAATCCCTCCACACTTAACCCTCTAGGGCCATTCGTATAATATTTGATACAGTATTTCCCTATAAGGAAACATTTGGTATTTCCCTATAAGGAAACATTTGGTATTCATTGACTGAGCAGTCAGTACTGCTTTCATTTGAAATTTATAAAATATTTCTCTTAAAAAATTTTTCAGGAAAATATTTCTTTCAAGGCTTGTTTTCATACTGTATCAAATATGATACGAATGGCCCTAGAGGGTTAATTATATTAGCGAATGCCCCCACTATTACAAATTAGCAATCATAAAAAATCTACTACATTTGCAAAAACCAACTCGTCTACAAAACACATCTTCCACAGTGAACTAAAAAACATAAAACAGACACTTATCAACAATAATTTTCCTAACTACATAGTTGATGAACAAATACATTTCCTTAAAAACCTGAACATGAAAAAAACAACATATGGTAATAGCCCAAACAACCTCAAACATATCACTCTCTTATATCGTAGCCAAATGCACACCAACTACCAACTAGATGGAAATATCCTAAAAAACTCATAAACACTAATATCTCTCCGACAGACCTCAACAAAAGAATTAAATTTATCATATATTACGCTAAATCCACAACATCCAACTCGAAGACTCACGCTGCATCTCTCTGAACGGAGCTCAATTCGATCTCATTTAAACACACACGGACACCTACCAAACTCTATCCGGAACATACTTGTTGACAACACAAATATCATACCATCATCCGCGTGCAAAAATAAAAAATAAATAAATAAAAATAAATAAATAAATAAAAGTAAAAGACTAAAAATAATGAAGGTCTTATTGATAAAAAAGAAACGTCTAACACCCAATAATATCAACTACGAACACGTTGACAACGTCCTTACTGTGTTCGGTACATTACACATGTACACTATTCTACAGACATACATCACACTGCATATATTCTGTTACACATAAAATAACATCTCTCCTCGATAATAGTTAAAAGTATAGCCGAAAGCTCTCTGATAAACAAATATTTGAACAATTTTTACATTATGTATGACCCCAAAAGAAAAAAAAAATCATAAGATCACATGAAAAATTATATAAAACTTAAGCATAATACCTTGTCTGTCATCTTTAATGAAACCTGCACACACATGCATATATATATATATATATATATATATATATATGTGTGTGTGTGTGTGTGTGTGTGTGTGTGTGTGTGTGTGTGTCTGTGTGTGTGTCTGTGTGTGTGTGTGTATGTGTGTGTGTGTGTATGTGTGTGTGTGTGAAAACGCAGAAATGTTTGCTGCCTGACTAACCTCTCAAAGTTAGGCTGAAACAATTCAGTCAGATTTTTCAATTCAGTACTCACACATTCACACACACACACACACACACACACACATGTAAACACACACACATACATGCTTTTCAGTACCTCTCACACACACATACTCACTTATACACGCTCGCACAAACATACATATACAAATACAGACACACACAGAGACACTAGCACACACACACACACACAAATATACAAACATAGACACACACGTATACGCTTGCACACACACACACACACACACACACACACACACACACACATATATATATATATATATATATATAGTTCTGAGTTGTGATAATGTTTAGCGCCAAGACTGTTATCCGTAAAACTACTGAAAAAACAACAATCTCTGCGCTAAACATTATCACAACTATTTAAGCTCCAGGACGAAAGAAAAAATAACCCCAGTTGAGGTCTTTCGTAGAAACTTGTTTTTATACAACCACTTTCTTGCATAATCCAACCAACCAAAACCTGCAGCTACAACCAGAAAATAACTACCACAAACCACCATGGGGTAAATACTATTTAATTTTTTACTAAAAACATAGCCATAAGCAAATATGCACCACTACAAAATCAGACTCACTGAAAAAAATAGAGCATTTTATCAAACGCTTAAGATGAAAAGTATTTTACTTCCTCAACAAAGAAAAACAAACAACATCAACATCTGATTCCCATTAGCAAAATACCTACTACAACAGAGTGAACTATATATTAATATGAAAAAAAGGAGACCCAACAGCAAAAAATCTAGCTCTGATGGGTAAAGACATCATAACGTTGTTCTTACGAAACTTTGAAGTCGATATAAACCTGCTCAATTAAAGTCACAAATTCTTTGCATTAAACTTATACCCCCCCCCCACACATATATATATATATATATATATATATATATATATATATTAGAAAAAGAAATACGGTTGTTCCAATCCATCTATTTATTTATTTATTTATTTATTTATCTGTTTATCCATTTATATACGTGCTGATGTGAGAAACCACAGACAGTTCAACCCGCCAACATTTGATTTATTTTATCTTATTTTATTTTATTGATTTGATTTTTTTCTTACTTAATTACTTATTTATAAACAACACCTTGGCCCTCAGAAACAAAAGGAACTCGATGCGTAAAGCCACAAGTTTATTCGCCTGAAGAGAGTCAATTTGAGATTCGAAACACATTTAGCGTCACAAATACCATTATGGACACGTAAAGTATCATAACGTATAATAACAACAACAATGAATATACACTTTGAACAAAACGTTCATGGCCTCTCACACTTTTTATTCTCTCTCTGTGTCTCTGTCTGTCTGTCTGTCTGTCTGTCTGTCTGTCTGTCTCTCTCTCTCTCTCTCTCTCTCTCTCTCTCTATATATATATATATATATATATATATATATATATATACAGGAAAAATCTAATGTGAGCCAAACCCCCTTTTTTTTTACTGCGGAATATTGAATTATTGAATGTTTGTTCTTGTTCCGCTGGTTTCTTTTTTTTTCTCCCCATTTATCCGACGACTTAGTCCGCCGGATTGTAACGAATTTAGGTTCTGTTTGTTAATGGTTTTTTCGAAAGTTTATATTAGCATAAATTTACGGAGTACATTCGTACAGAGTCTAAGTAGTTATTATTATCATTATATATATAAAGGTGATGTTTGCCAGATTACTGGCCAATGAAATCAGAGATCAGGGTTCGGGTACAAGTAAAAATCAAAAGTTCAAATATGGATTTTTAAACGCAGTCATTATTTCTGCTTGAAATACTGACACAATACAATCTTCTTAATCTAATTTGAAAATATAGTGAGTACAATTTTTTCAATGTTTGGTTTGTAGCATGTTCCTGACTAAGCAAAAATTTGTCTGATAAAATGGAGGCATTATTTCATGAAATGAAACACTGCAGATGTTCAAAGTTTTAATTATATCTTCAAAAATTAGTTTTGTCACAAAAGTATTTAGATTAACGTTAAAAGCATTAATCAGTGAAATATACAGATCTTTTTGGGAAAATTCATTTACAGTTCTTAAATGCGGCCATTAGCTAAATTTTGTAATGATCATTTGTCTTTTGGGTGAAATTAGACGAACGCACGGGAATATATTAATGATCCCTAGAATATTGTCTTTGTTCTGTACGTAAGCCTCAATTATTCATAATTCAGCAGCAATTGTCATGAGGTTTTAAATTATGTCAAATTTAAAGCTTAACCACATTTTGAGTGCGATTGTCAAGAGATGAAAGCGATGACATTAAATAAACGCCTCTGAGGCAGCGGTTATGACAATGTCACCAAGAGGCCGAAACGATAAATAAATTAGTATTTTCTCCTTTGTTTAATAAACTGTTTGAGAGCAACATTACATACAAATATTCAGATCTTGTTAAAGATAAGAGACTATATCTCTACAAGTAAAATTCGTTTTTAACTTAAGTTCAGTCCCGTGTATAATTAGCTGCTTTATGGCAACAACAGTTCGAATTATTTGCAGTGAAGACTAATGGAAAGAAGTTTGCATAAAAAAGGAGAATATATATATATATATATATATATATATATATATATATATTTTTGCTGATGAGCGTGCGTTCTGACTGAACGCACGCTCATCAGCAAAAAGAGGACCCCAAAATACCAACTACAGGTACAGAATTTTACAAAACTAGGAAGTCTTTTGACAGAGGATGGAAAGTGAGGCACTGAGATCCGAAGAAGCATTATATATATATATATAAATAATTAATAGGATCTGTTTTAAGATTTTTACCTATATACACTTCCTTTTTGGGATTTTAGATGGAAAGTGAGGCACTGAGATCCGAAGAAGCATTATATATATATATATATAAATCGCGAATTCTATATTCGTTGAATAACTACTTCAACGAGAAAATTCTCGCTTCTTCAGCAACGATCAAAAACAAAAGGTTTTTGTTTTTTATCTTTATATATATATATATATATATATATATATATCTATATATATATATATATATATATATATACTAGCAGTATAGCCCGACGTTACTCGGGTGTAATGAAAGCTTTAAAACTAATCCATGGTTGGTCCTGGAGCTCAGACTCTTTGGACGTTGGCACGAAAAACTAAAAAATAGTTGTTTCCAGTTAAAGTGAAACAGTAGACTGAAAGAAAAATGAATGGATGTAAGTCAAATTTTGATTTCCTGGTATCGATATCAAATAAGTTTTTTTCGTCGTAAACTGAATTTTGAAGGCTAAAAAAGACCTCTGAGCAAATGGTATCATGGCTGAGACTAAGAACTACAATTATACCTACTTAGAGCCAAACTCGAGCAAAAACTAAAATAAAAGGGCTGAAAAAAATACAGACAGATAAACAGACACACACACAAACATCTTGCCTTATATATATATTGTCGATTTTCTGCACTATTGTAAGAACTGCAACCAATGAAAATTTTGGATACCGTTTCTTATGTCTTTGTCTATGAGTGTATCAAATTTGATTAAAATCGGACCACTCCTTCTGTAACCCGATGTTTTCGATTATTATCATCGGTACCTTGACACAAATCTTAGCTAAGAACACTCGCAGACGCTTATAGTACAACTGTGTAAATTTTCAAGAAAACCGTTTCGGAGTATATAGGTACACACTCACACAAAGTTCCATTTATAAATAAATTTATAGTCATTCACATACAAGCCCGTTTCGCTGTATCACAGCTTATCAGTGTGGCTAGACATATCCACTTGCTTCTGGCCTGGATCGAAACTCGACCGATTTGGTGTCAGTCGGAGTCTCTACTCCCTATGCCATCGGCGCATCGCATCAGAGAAGGAAAATTTTAACGTCTTGTATATAAGCAGTGTATACAGACGCCAGTCACCGAGAGAACTCAATTCATTTCTGAAGAGTCACGCATTATAGCCGAAGTGGAAACTGTTTTTAAAATTTTCTTCTCCAGAGAGCTCAATCGTAATGAGAGCATATATATATATATATATATATATATATATATAGGGTTTCATGCATAAACCAATCTTCATTGGTTTATGCATGAATCAGGTACTGAATTGAGTCTCAGTTTAACACCTGAAGATTGTGTAACGCATGAAACTCAGAGTTGCGCTCTTGGTAAGAAAATATATATCTCTTAATTTACTGCACTGTTTCGGCAACCTTAACATATTCAGGAAATAATTAGAATAATTAAATACCTGTACAGGAAGCAATCTGTTAGGAAATAAATTCAGCAGATATATAAAAATAGAAAGTGGTGTAAGACAAGGATGTGTCTTCTCACCGGATCTATTCAACCTGTACAGCGAAAGAATTCTGAGAGAGCTAGAAGTGCTGCTAGGATTGGTCAGTGGAGGCCACAATTTCAACAATATAAGGTACGCAGATGGCACAGTGCTGATAAAAGACACAGAAAGAAAAATACGGGGCCTTCTACAGAAGGAAGCTAGGGAAAGCGATAAGAAAGGCTAAGCATAAACTGAACGCACGCTCATCAGCAAAAAGAGGACCCCAAAATACCAACTACAGGTCGGGGATACTAAAATCAAACAGGTACAGAATTTTACAAAACTAGGAAGTCTTTTGACAGAGGATGGAAAGTGAGGCACTGAGATCCGAAGAAGCATTGGCATTGGCAAGGATGCATTTCAAAAGCTAAGCAAAGTATTGCGAGACTGGAAAATTTCGTCAGAAACAAAGAAAAGAGTATTGGTATGTTATATGATACTTGTCCTTTAATATGGCAACGAATGCAGGAACAATCTCATCAAAGATGAAAGAGACTCGAAAAAACAGAAATGCTGAGGATACCAGGGATCGAACATGTGAGCAAGGATAAGGTCTGGAGGATTTTAGTCCACAGTTTTTGTACCATATTTGAAGTAATTAATTTTTTTTTTGTTCGTTGCTCATGAAGCGAGGTTTTTTTTCTCGCTGAAATAGCTATTAAACGAAATATAATTTTCGAAATTTATTGATATAAGATACCTAATTGGGCTCTGTAAAGTAGAGTACTATTTACATCGAGCCCTCCACCTGGATCATTTTTAATATTGATAAAATTAATATTAATAGGATCTGAGTTTTGGGATTTTACCTATATGCTCTTCCTTTTTGGGATTTTAATATATATATATATATATATATATATATATATATATATATATATATATATTGAAGATCTTAAATACGAGTGTCAATTAAGAATAATGTTCAAACAAATATATTAAATATGCCGATTCCATTTTGTTAATCTCCGGAACTTTTCGTAACATCTAAACTTATTTATAAATGGAACTTTGTCTGTGTATGTCTGTGTGCTTGTGTGTCCTTTACCTATACACTCCAAAACGGCTGAACCGATTTTCTTGAAACATTAAACAGTTTATACTATAAGCGTCTGCGAGTGTTCTTAGCTAGGTTTTGTGTCGAGGTACCCATGATAAAAATCGATAATCGAAAACATCAGGTTACAGAAGGAGTGGTCCGATTTTAATCAAATTTGATACACTTATAGACAAAGACATAACAAACGATATTCAGAAGTGTCAAGGTTGCAGTTCTTAAAATGGTGCAGAATATCGATAATATATATATATATATATATATATAAGGCGAGATGTCTGTGTGTGTGTTTATCTGCCTGTATGTCAGTATTTTTTCAGCTCTTTTATTTTAGTTTTTGCTTGGGTTTGACTCTAAGTAAGTATAATTGTAGTTCTTAGTCTCAGCCATGATACCATTTGCTCAGAGGACTTATTTAGCCTTCGAAATTCAGTTTTCGACGAAAAAAAACTTATTTGATATCGATACCAGGAAATCAAAATTTAACTTCCATCCATTCATTTTTCTTTCAGTCTACGGTTTCGCTTTAACTGGAAACAACTATTGCTTTTTAGTTTTTCGTGCCAACGTCCAAAGAGTTTGAGCTCCAGGACCATGGATTAGTTTTAAAACTTTCATTACACCCGAACAACGCCGGTCTATAATGCTAATTGAATCAATAAATATAACAATCTAATAGGTCTTCTTAAGTAATAAAGAGTTTTCTGCTATTAGTGTTATGTTTTTGAAACGATATGGAAGTTGATTTTTTTTTACAATAAGATTAATTCTGTACAAGGACTGGGGCCCATCAAGGTAGAGTGTTACGTTATCTGACTGTTTATACGGATAGGCAGAGCAGATAACGGTTAACAAAAGACATGGACAGTTTAAGATAGTAGTGATCGGGAATAAATCCTCTTGGGTGTCTGTTCCACAGAGCAGCGGTTCGCGGGAAGCTGTTTGAGTGGAACTTTTTTCATGCCGATGGAATACGGAGAGAGTATGGCTGGTTTACTACAAAGCAAGGGGCATGGTGGGTCCTAGCCGTGTAGTTTAGACCTGGCGGAACCAAACAACGTAATTTGCTCGAGCTCTTTCCATCGAAATAGCGATAGTTAATTATAGATTTATTTATTGTAAGGATTATTTACTCTGAGCTAGTATACTATTTTTTTTTTAATTTCTTCAGAATAACCTACCTTATTGGTCTAAAATTCTCAAACTGCGATATCATTTACAAATAACTGGAGGGAAAAATAGATTCCTGCTTTACCTAAGATCAATAATATGAAGTGAACACAAACTGCCTTGGCTGAAACTCGAAATCGGCTCATCGAATCTGTTTAGCTGCCGATAAGCGCATTGTCAAACCCTCATCTCTGACCAGACAGTAGCTTAGCCGAGTAATTTTATTTTATTTAATAAAGGACAAAATATAACTCATGTTCCACGCCATAGATATTGCACAAATATAACCTTGCTTGTTTTTATAAAACGCCTCAGATAAAATTTTAGATTTTCTGAAAATAAATTTCCGAATTTTCAAGATTTCGAACGGACATCCATCTCTCTCTCTCTCTCTCTCTCTCTCTCTCTCTCTGTCTATCTATCTATCTATCTATCTCACACACACACACGCCTGATTTCTCTCTGTATGCGTCGTTTACCTTCACGGGGAATACGATCATGGCTTACGATCATGGCTAACTATTTTTTGTTGCTCTCGGCAATACTTTTCCCTTTATAAACACCCTCTTTCTGGCACTTGTTCGCCTATCCATTTACAAAAAACTTACCAAGAATGCTGCTCATTATATCGTGGATATCAGCTCGGAACGATAAATCGAGGAGCCGAGTTCGAATTCCTGGGGAATTCCTTGCATTCACTTACGCACAAATACCCCTGGGAAAGGTATTATTCCGTCTCTTCCCACCAGTTATGGGTTAAATAATAGGAAAGATTTGGTTCTATAAACCTGGCCTGGCAACCAGTCTACCGCAGAAAGCAATGGCAACCTACTGCGGGATAATCATCTGCCCAGTCAGTCATGTCTCTTTCGAGACATGATCGCCCAAAGCGTGTATCACGTATGGCACTTAACTGACTGCTTCTCCTCACCTTCGATATGACCCTTTGGTTGTTAATTTTTCCAAGTCTTTTTTCATATTATGTATCCAAAGCGTTTCCTTAGTAATTCTTATTCTTTAACTTCCTTCTTAAGGGACATACAAATGTTATTTATATTTAAAGTTAATATTCTAAATGAATATATTTTCACATATCGTTTTTAAGCTGATTTTTGATGATCAGAAGAAGTTGGTGTTATTGGAATCAGAGAGCAGAAATGTGTCTTTGGGTGCCAAACGGGTGATTTATGATTACAATACAGGTAAGAACTTTTAATTAATCTAAACTTATTTATAAATGGAACTTTGTCTGTGTGTGTGTGTGTGTGTGTGTGTGTGTGTGTGTGTGTATCTGTGTGTGTATGTGTGTATCCGTTACCTATAGACTCCGAAACGGCTGAACCGATTTTCTTTAAAATTTACACAGTTGTACTAGAAGCGTCTGCGAGTGTTCTTAGCTAGGTTTTGTGTCGAGATACCCCCAATAAATATTGAAAATCGATAATCGAAACAATTGGGTTATAGAAGGAGTGGTCCGATTTTAATCAAATTTGATACACTCATAGTCAAAGACATAAGAAACGATATTCAGAAGTTTAAAGGTTGCAGTTCTTACAATAGTGCAGAAAATTGATAATATATATATATATATATATATATATATATATATAAAAGGTAAGACGTTTGTGTGTGTGTCTGTTTATCTGTCTGTATGTCCTTTATGCAAATCCACAATTTTTATCCGATTCTCACCAAACTTCACACAAATATTCTTTAGGCTGAGTCTGAGCTCCAGGACCATGGATTAGTTTTAAAGCCTTAATTACACCCGACCAACGCTGGGCTATACTGCTAGTCTAATATAAATTAGGAACTGAAATACCCTACGTTTTCTTTAATCATGATCTATGTTTGTATTCTTAATGAGATTCCTTACCTGGAACGTCTATTAAAACTCAAACTCCTCCAGATCTCAAGCGGAATTCGGATATACACTACATTGAAAAAAAAAGTGCCGTTTCTTTGTACCGTTAAAGACGGTAAATAACTCTTTCTGCAACCCTCCGACTTTACAAAAGCCGGATCAGACCCAAAATGAAGTGTTGCTGTTACACCTGGGTTTTGGTCCTAGGCATGACGGTAAACTGCATCCAGCAGCAAGGCCTCTGATTGGGGAGGTTGTGAGGAGCATGGAACCACCTCTTAATTGCTGGTCTTCCCAGGTTGACCCTGACCCGGTGTGGTAGTACCTGTTAGAGTCCTAGCGATGGGCAGATATTTATCCCCAAACTGGAATCAAAACACTGTGAAAGTATAAAAATACTTTTATGGAAATATATACATTAAAAATAGACATTTATAGAATAATATAGATTTTTGTAAGAAAAAATAAACCTCAGCAAAACATTTTTAATACGAAACTAGAAGACATTTTCAGTTTTCTAAAATAAAAAAAGAATAAAAACAAAACATTTTCGTTAAAATCTGACTATATCAACCTTCTCACTATAACCGAACATTAAAAAAACAACAACAACAACAAAAAAAAGACCTTAAAACCCCACCTTTTTGGCATTAAATAACCCACAGAGGTATTGATATGCTATTAAACAAAACTCAAATTCAAACACAAACATCTGGGTTTGAGCTTTTTAATCGAATTCCGGTTGAATTCCTTGCATTCACTTACGCACAAATACCCCTGGGAAAGGTATTAATCCTTCTCTTCCCCTTCAGTTATGGGTTAAATAACAAGACAAATTGGGTTCTGTAGCCTTGGCTGGCAACCAGTCTACCGCAGAAAGCAATGGCAACATATTGCGGGATAATCTTCTGCCCAGTCAGTCATGTCTCTTTCGAGACATGATCGCCCAAGTATGTATCACGTATGGCACTTAACTGACTGAATGAATACTTATCAGTGTCAAAAGCATTCAGAAACGTTTACGAGGCCTTGTGGATGATTAATTGTTTTCCATCTTATAACACTTTTCCAGCAGGCGAAACCTTGTTCGCTTCTCTTGCCATTCTCATGCAGATGTTTAGGCGAACTCTCGGAACGAGAAACCGGGGAGCCGAGTTCGAATTCCAGTTGAATCCATTTTATTCACTTACGCGCAAATACCCTTGGGAAAGGTATTAATCCGTCTCTTCCTTCCAGTTATGGGTTAAATAGCAGGACAGATTCCTGCTTTACCTAAGATCAATAATATTAAGTGAACACAAGCTGCCTTGGCTGAAACTCGAAATCAGCTCATCGAATCTGTTTAGCTGCCGATAAGCGCATCGTCAACCCGCATCTCTGACCAGACAGTAGCTTAGCCGAGTAACAGGATGTGCGTTGTGGTACAGGTTCTATAGCCTTGGTCGGCAACCAGTCTACCGCAGAAAGCAATGGCAACCTACTGCGGGATAATCTTCTGCCCTGTCAGTCATGTCTCTTTCGAGACATGATCGCCCAAGCGTGTATCACGTATGGCACTTAATTGACTGATATTCCTTAGTTCCACTAGTCCAGACTTTCAAAGCTTGGACTCGCCAGGTCATGTACACCGAATCTACACCTCCTGATATTCTTCATATTTCATTAGTGAGGAGAAAGATCCACTTATCTTCTACCCCAGATTTATTGAATTGTAGAACAGTCTCCCAGGCTCCCGGGCTCCTGGGCCATGTGTTCTTAAAGACAAGAACAACTTGTCTTTAAGGACACATGGACTTCTTGTGTCCATTAGATATAGACGTTGGTTAGTTTCAGTGACTTCACCCAAAAAGTTGTGAATTCAATATCAGGCTACATCAGAGGTTAACAAATAACTTAGAGTGTCTAGTTAGAGGGAGATAACTCATGATTACTAAAAGTGACTTCGCACAAGGAATGAGAATCGTAATAAAGGGTTCGGTTCGAAATTCCTAGCACCTGAAGAAGGCCGGAAAGTATAACGGCCGAAACGTCGTACAATTGGCAACAAAGATGAGGACAATAGACCGAATCATGTAGTGTAAATACTACCTCATTTCAGAAATATAGACAAATACAATATATCGTGTTTTTTTTTGTTATTAGATATATATAATTTCTTTGTTCCTATTTTGAAATTTTTACTATTTTGTGTAAGATATAATTAAAAAAATGCGAGCCTTTTTCCCTGGTGGAGCCCCACTCTGATTGACTTTGTCTTCAGTGATGTTGCCATACTAACCACGTTTAACCAATTTCGGGTAGAAGAGGTTATTTAACACATATTTTGAGGGTTTTGAATACAAAGTTGTCCTTCTCCTAGACCGGTTACCACTCAAGGCTATAGAACCCATTCTTCCCTGCTATGTACCTACAGCCGGTGGGAGAAAATATGGATTCATACCATTCTACCTAAGTGAATGTAACAAACTTGACAGTAATTCGAACCCGGTTCTCCGATTTCTCAACCCAAGCCACTATCCATTACTCCATCGTGCCTCTCTATTAAGAACATATTAATGGATATTTAAGAAAAAAATGTTTGTAGTGCGCACGTGGAACATAGTTTACGTACTTCTGAACTAAAACTTTTTCTTTCCTTTTTTTTAGATACGGGTTAAAATCAAAGATAAATAAACGTTAACTCAATTTTTTAAAGATTTCTAAATGATTTCATGCATACCTTTTTTTTTATATAGGTTACAAGTATACGATATCATTACGCACTGGTCAATGCAAAACACCGGAGAAAATTCAGCTGGGCGACTTTTTTGTTAAAGAATGCCACGGAAATAAAGGGTGTAACATGTCGGACCCTGACAACTATTTTCACACAGATAAAGCGGATATACAATACGTTGGAAAGGTGAGGACGTTTTACCGATAATTCTTCAGTATCATTCAAAAGAATTATTCACTCTTTTTCATCTCTGTGTCGTGTTTCTTTATGGCTCTCTGCAACTTCCAATCCTTTTCAGAGCTTAGAAATATTTGTCTTTTTACTAAGCCTCTCATTCTCTGTTCCGCCATCTGTTTACATAGGTAGGAGTCTTGCTGTTGGCCCCTTTGCTTTTGCCTTCAGTATATCATACAAGTGCCAAATATTCCATATCATCTTATTCCTTATGCATTCAAGAAATTTCAGTTGTCTTTTTTGGTTCTCAGTACAAATTCCCTTTTGGTTCCCATTGCCCTTAAAAGTTCCTCGTTGCACACATGTTCTGCCCGTGGTCTTTTCAGAATTATGCAAAACTGCTTCACTTTTTTTTCTTTTTTATTTAATCATATCACCCCGAGCAAGGCGGTAACGCCACTGAAGAGCAGGGGTCTACGTAAGAGTGAAAAGATTGGAAAAGAGAAAGCCGGAAACCACGTCCTAAGCAGGAAACAAGGGATGAGCCTCTTCACCTGTTCAATTTTTTGGCTCTAGTCTCTTCCGCACCTGTAAAGAAATTGTCCTACATTCATAAAAAAAAAATAAGAACATTGATATTATTATTATTTTTTCGATCATTTCACCCCAAACAAGGCGGTACTATATAAGAGAGTTAAAGTTTTAGACAGGGGAGAGTGAAGACAAAGACGAACCAGCAACTGGGGTGAAAGAGAAAGGGCAAGAGAAGGATGAGAACACAAAAGTGAAGACAGTTGCGAAGGTAGACAGAAAGGAAAAGAACAAGATACAGTATGTAGAAAGGGCTGGAGTTAAGTGGATAAGAGATGGGAATTGACATTGCATTTAAATTCCTGGAGGTTGTAGCCGTCAGGAAAGCAAGTATACGGAAGGGAGTTCCACAGGCAGGAAGCGCGAGAAAAGAAGCTGATGGCGTCGGATTGTCGCCTGCATTTAGTTGATCTAACTGTAAAAGGGTGGGACCTTGTTGCCAGTCTCGTTGCCCGAGTAAATTCTTGTGGAGGGGACAGCAGCGACCTAAGTTCATCAGAGCAGAAGCCATGAAAATAGCAGTTCGGTAATCTTTTCTTTGTTTCTAACGAAATCTTTCTGTTTCTTAATACTTTGCTTCGCTTCTGGAAAGCATATTTTTGATACTCCAATCCATCTTCGGATTTCAGTGTCACGTTTTTTTATTTCGTAAAACACTTTGTATATATATAAACTTCTGTAATTGATTTTGACATTTCCAATTCGTAGTTGTGCCGTTTCCCTTGCTTACAGCTATACATTTGTTACAATTATTGCTTAGTCCATTATTTACGTTTCCTTCTCTCGGTGTTTCTGAAGTTTTATGTGTCTGTCATCAACACGTTGTCATCTGCGTATCATATTAAGATTGTGCCTACCAATAATAACAGATGTGCATTGTGGTGCAGTGGATATCGGCTTGGAACTAGAAATTGGGGAGCCGAGTTCGAATTCCAGTTGAATTCATTGCATTCACTTACGCGCAAATACTCTTAGGAAAGGTATTAATCCGTTTCTTCCTACCAGTTATGGGCTAAATAATAGGACAGATTGGGTTCTGTAGCCTTGGCTAGCAACCCATCTACCGCAGAAAGCAATGGCAACCTACTGCGGGATAATCTTCTGCCCAGTCAATCATGTCTCTTTTGAGACACGATCACCCAAGCGTGTTTCACGTATGGCACTTAATTGACTGACTGACTACCAATAATAAATCATTGTGGGATTTTCAAACCCCTTTACGATCGCCTCGCTCTAAAGTTTGAATAAATTTGATAAGAACAAATACCCTTTATTTTTTTTGCGTGCTTAATAAATTCCCTTTCTTCAAATGGTTTGCTCCAATTATAAGTTCTAGATTATTCTAATATCTTTCTATGGAGTGAATAACCATGGTTAAAATAATAGAACTGTCCAACAAACAGAATTGTCAAAGTTTGCAATAAGCAATAACGAGAGAAAGAAAATAACAGGGCAGAAATAGTATAATGCAAGCAATATACGCAAGCATGTTGCGGATATCATGGATCGAGCACGTGAGCAATGATGAGGTTTTAGAAAGGATGGAAACGAAAAGGAAATTAATACTGAACATCAAGACGAGACAGCTGAAGTTCTTGGGACATCTGATGAGGAAGGAAGGATTTGAGAATCTGATGCTCACTGGTTAGATAGAGGGAAAGAGAGACAGAGGAAAACAACGGATAACGTATTTGAAGAGACTGGATGGCAGAGCGGGGTTTGTGTGGGGTAGCGGGAGAAAGCGTGCTAAGAGCTACCAGGGATAGAGAGGCGTGGAAAACCATTATCGTCTAGGTTCTGAAGGGACATGGAGCATAGAAGAAGAAGAATATGGCAAAAAGTTCACAAACTAAGAATTGGTATCGACGCACAAAAGCAATCTCAGACGAGTGAGAATTCGAGACTGAGTCAAATGAAACCACAAACCGTTCTATTTTATTGGCAAAGAAAAAACCCAGTTTTCATTTGTGCGCTCCTGCCTATAAAAAAGAGGAGTAAAATATTTTGCTGTCATTTCTACCTGTTTTTTTACTATTTTTGTATTATGGTATACTAGCAGTATAGCCCGGCGTTGCTCGGGTGTAATGAAAGCATTAAAACTAATCCATGGTCCTGGAACTCAGACTCAGTCTAAAAAATATTTGTGTGAAGTTTGGCGAGAATCGGATAAAAATTGTGAATTTTGTATGAAGGACATACAGACAGATAAACAGACACACACACAAACATCTTACCTTTTATATATATATATATTATCGCTTTAAACTTTTGAATATCGTTACTTATTTCTTTATGAGTGTATCAAATTTGATTAAAATCGGATCATTCCTTCTATAACCCGACTTTTTTGATAATCGATTTTCGATATTTATCGGGGGTACCTGGACACAAAACCTAGCTAAGAACACTCGCAGATGCTTATAGTACAACTGTGTAAACTTTCAAGAAAATCGGTTCAGTCTATAGGTAACGGACACACAAACACACAGACACACACACACAAAGTTCCATTTATAAATAAGGTTAGATAAAATCAAATTTTTATGTCATGGGTTTTGTTCCCCTTTTTAGATTCCCCTGTAAATATGTAGTATTGTGTTGTGTGGGAGATTGGGAGGGGATGAATGGGTATTTTTGTGGTGAATGAGCAAATTTTTAATGAGTAATTGGGTTGTGAATCTGATCATCTAGGTATCGGATAGTAAGTGCGAACTAACCTCAACCCATCCACATTTTTTCGGCCTTGTGTCACATTTATTTGTATATTCCCTGGTGGCTCTGAGCACGCCTTCTCCTGTTACACAATGCAATCCTCGTTCCGTCATCCACCTGATTAGGTCCTTCAAATATGTTATCCGTTGTTTTCCCCTGTCTCTTTTTTCCTCTATCTGGCCTGTTAGTATCAGATTCTCCAAGCCCTCCTTCCTCATTGCGTGTCCCAGGAACTTCAGCTGTCTCTTCCTGATGCTCAGTATTAATTTCCTTTTTGTTTCCATCATTTCCAAGACCTCATCATTGCTCACATGCTCGATCCATGATATTCGCAGCATCCTTCTGGAGAACCACATTTCAGTTGCTTCAAGTTTTTCCTTCATCTTTGATGGTATTGTTCAGCATTCACTGCCATATTGAAGTGAATACCCCAACGGTCGTCCTAGGAATTTCTCCCGGCGGCCGTTCTCCACGCTGTGATGTTGCCGGGAGTTTGTAGAAAATGTCGGCCGGACAGCTGGGGGTACAAGATTGACTTTAAGGAACGAACTTCCACAATTTTGATGAGTTGAAACGGATGCTTTATTCGTTTAGAGTTAGCCTTGTCGGTTGGGGCAGGCGAATGTGACACACAGCTCTAACTCTAATTAATGGAGATCAACAGATCCGAACTGGACGAAACAAGACGAACAGAGATCCTTACTTCAAGCTCGCACCCGGCTGACTCCCTTCCACTTCTCTCGTCTTAACTTAACTGGCTCTATTTATTTAATATGAATCCGGAAATGCGGAAATCCGGAAATGCTTTAGACCACCGGTGACAAACACCGGCGACTGTAAGTCTGAAATTTCAGTTATCTTTTTTGTTTATCTTAATAAGGCTTCCGCCGGAAAAGGCTTAAGGTGTGGTCAAGATACAATAAAGGACAGCCTTTGACCGGTCATCGCAAACCTACCCGCTGACCTTTATCACTGAGTCAAATATTTATCGGAGGACAATTTTCCTCATAAAAGAAAAAGCGTTTATTTATTTTTTTCCTCTTCTTTTTCACTTTTGTTAAATATGTTTTCTAAACTATTTTCTATTCTAATCTATTTTCTATTTTAATCTATTATTATAATAAAATACATATATATCTAGTTATCGTGTCACAGAAGGACAGACAGCACGTAGCAATCCAGTACTATCTTCCTTGTTTCTCGCGAAATTGTCCTGTTTCTTAATACCTTATTCAACTTCTGGAATGCTTCCTTCGCCATGCCAATTCGCCTTCAGATCTCTGTGTCGCACTTTCCGTCTTCTGTTGTAACAATCTTCCGAGCTGTTTAAATAGATGTTCGTATCTTATCAAATACTCTTGCCTAGTCTACGAAACATGCGCATAAATTCTTTCTGAATTTGAACTGCTCTCTTTAATCTGATCATAAATATTACATTTGTTTTTCTAGCGTCTTTAACAAGATAACCCTGTCCTTGTTCGATTTTTGCTCTATTTATCAGAGTATGGCTTTGTTCTTCGGCTCATTAAGCCGATTGTTCGTTAGAACTAATTAATTTGCCTCTGACTACATAGGCAGTATCTTTGGCTATATCGTGTTGAATACACCGGTTCCCATCCGATCACCGAAGTTAAACAGCATTGCGCCTGGCCAGTACTTAATGGGTGACCGTTTGGGAATACCAGGTACTGTAAATGTAAGGTCCAATAATTGGCCACCGGTCCTCCAGATTTGGGGGTTGAGTGCAGGGCTAACAACCCTGGCCCGTAAAAAAAAAGTTTGCTACAGAAACAAAAAGTTGCTGCCTTATGCACCATCTGGGTTTGATGGACAAATGATGATGACATAGGCAGTGCTATGAAGATGGATCGTCTAAGATCTTCCGGTATGTCTCCCTTGTTGTATGTTTCATTTATATTGGTTTTGATTGTTTTAGCTTAGCAGCATATCAGTTTTTATATGGCTTATTTAATGCCAAGCAATAAAACTTAGACAATTTTATGGCTTCAACAATATATATTTTGAATGCAATTTTATGCCTTTAAAAGCAGATATTTTGTACGTAATTTTATACATCAAGGAAAATATATGTTTAATAGATATATAGTTTACAGATGATCTATTGTAGATGTTTTGATATAAAACTATTTGTTAAGGTAGGACATTATGTTGACGGTTTTTCAAAATTTTCTCATGTTTTTTGCCTAGTAGTATTTGTGTTTTTTCACCGGATCCATTCAACTTGTGCAGCGAGACTATTCTGAAAACCCTAGAAGTTATGCCAGGATTCGTCATCGGAGGCCACAATTTAAACAACATAGGTACGTAGATGATACAATACTGATAGCAGACACGGAAAGAAAACTACTAGACCTCCTACAGAAGGTAGCTGAAGAGAGTGATAAGAAAGGGCTACAAATAAACTGCAAGAAAATCGAATGCATGGTCATCAGCAAAAAGGGCAACACAAAATCCCAAATACAGATGGGGGATACTAAAATCAAGCAGGTACAAAATTTTAAATATCTGGGAAGTGTTCTAACAGAAAACGGAAAGTGCGACACAGAGATCCGAAGGCGAATTTGCATGGCGAAGGAAGGATTCCAGAAGTTGAGTAAAGTATTAAGAAACAGAACAATTTCGCTAGAAACAAAGAAAAGAATACTGGATTGCTATGTGATGTCAGTTCTTCAATATGGCAGTGAATGCTGCCATATGAAGGATGAACTTGAAGCAACTGAAATGTGGTTCTACAGAAGGATGCTGCGGATATCATGGGTCGAGCACGCGAGCAATGATGAGGTTTTGGAAATGATGGAAACGAAAAGGAAATTAATACTGAGCATCAGAAAGAGAAAGCTGAAGTTCTTGGGACATGTGATGAGGGAAGAATGCTTGGAGAATCTGATACTAACAGGTCAGGTAGAGGGAAAGAGAGACACGGGAAAGCAGCGGATAACATATTTGACGGGCCTGAGCAGGTGGATGGCGGAGTGGGGTTTAGGTAGTGTAACAGGAGAAAGCCTGCTAAGAGCTACCAGGGTTAGAGAGATGTGGAAAGCCATGATCGCCTACGTCATGAAAGGACAGGGTACATAAAGGATTGAAGATTGAAGAGAAAGTGACTGTATCCTACCTGTTAAGTCGGGATCGATCACATTACAGATTACTATCTAAAAGAGAACAAAATCCCACTTTAATAGTGTGTATTTAGTTTCTAATCTTCAAAAACAAAAACAAAAATATTGCTGGTAAATTTCACACAAGCCTAATATTTCAAGTGTGCGATTATCGACATGGTGCTTCTCAGAGATCGGACGATATTCTGGTATTTTTCCGAATTTTTTTCTACCTTCCTGATCTTTGACATGTATTTTCCTTGTTTGAGACTATTATATCCGGTCTTCTCGTTTAAATAGGGTTATTGATTTGGATGTATCAAATACTTTCTATTTTTTCAAACAGATTGTTCTCTCTCTCTCTCTATCTCTCTCTCTCTCTTTCTCTCTCTTTCTCGTATTCAAAATATTTTGTACATACTCTTATACGAGTGATCATATCTTATTTGCTGTTCAGATCTTCTGCATTTTTTACAAACCAAAGAGAAACCCGTTGTCATAGCAAGCATTAGATCCAATATTCTGCAACTGATATTTTGCATTGGACTTAATTACTGTGTGATGTCTGTCCTTTAATACGGAAGTGAATGCTGAACAATATCATCAAAGATGAAGGAAATAATAGAATCAACTGAAATGTGGTTCTACAGAAGGATGCTGCGGATATCATGGATCGAGCACGCGAGCAATGATGAGGTTTTGGAAATGATGGAAACGAAAAGGAAATTAATACTGAGCATCTGGAAGATACAGCTGAAGTTCCTGGGACATGCAATGAGGAAGGAGGGCTTGGAGAACCTGATACTAAAAGGCCAAATAGAGGGGAAAATAGACAGGGGAAAGCAGCAGATAACATATTTGAAGGACCTAATCAGGTGAATGATGGAACGAGGGTTGCATGGTGTAATAGGAAAAGGCGTGCTAAGTGCCGCCAGGGATAGGGAGATGTGGAAAGCCATGATCGCCTACGTCCTGAATGGATGGGCACACAGATGGAGAAGTATGTGTGCCTTGCAAAGGTTGAGTATATTTAGTTAAAAACGTGTTTCAACGTGAGTTCAACTTAGCATGTTGTACACGTTGGTTGATTGTCATTATGCAGCAAGAACAAATGAGTGACGTATGTGTGGCTTATGTATAGTCGAGCTAGTATTATTTCGTCTTTATTCTTGATTTTCTAGATCAGGGGTTTTCAAACTGTGATCCACCGACCACAGGGGGTCCGCAATGATAAGATAGGGGGTCCGTGGTTTAACTCATCACGTGAAATTCAAAATAATTTAATTTTGCTACATTTTGCATCAACATGCAGTATTACTTTATTTTATTTGAACACTTATGTCTAAAGTAAGCTTAAAACCAGTATTTACGTTAATGCAAAACTATAAGCTATTTTCGTAAAAATTTATGTCTAAATTTCATAAGCGGTTATAGTGGAAATATAAAGGGGTCCGTAAGTCAAAAAGTTTGAAAACCCCTGTTCTAGACATCTGTTTTTATTCATCATAAAATGATTTGTAAGAAGTTTATTTTTAGCTTTTAACATTTATTTTAAATGCAATTCTATTTTAAAATTTTGGTTCATATCAATCAGTCAGTTAAGTGCCATACGTGATACACGCTTGGGCGATCATGTCTCTTTAGAGAGACATGTTCGTCCAAGCGTCTTTTGAAAATTGATAATATATATATATAAAAGGCAAGATGTTTATGTGTGTGTTTCTGTTTATCTGCCTGTATGTCTGTATTTTTTCAGCCCTTTTATTTTATTTTTTGATTCGAGTTTGGCTCTAAGTAGGTATAATTGTAGTTCTTAGTCTCAGCCATGATGCCATTTACTCAGAGGACTTATTTAGCCTTCAAAATTCAGTTTACGACGAAAAACTTATTTGATATCGATGCCAGGAAATCAAAATTTGACTTATATCCATTCATTTTTCTTTCAGTCTACGGTTTCGCTTTAATTGGAAACAACTATTGCTTTTTAGTCTTTCGTGCCAACGTCCAAAGAATCTGAGCTCCAGGACCATGGATTAGTTTTAAAGCTTTCATTACACCCGAGCAACGCCGGGCTATACTGCTAGTATTTGAATATGTGGCTTTTGCATTGTTATATGTATTTTCTGGCATCATTATTCTCTGCGTAATGCAATATCATGTCAAAATTATTTATCTTCTAATTGATAATAGATGTTTACATAGGGAAAATATTAAGTTATTTACACTATTTACATTATTCGGTTTGTTGTTCACATCACTGTTAGCATATTCACGACGTTTCAGTCGTCAACTTGATGACTCAATACCTGGCTACAGCCGAGGTAAACAAAAATGTAGACAGTTGAGTTAAAGGAAAGTAACTGACCCTGAGACATCTAGGTGAGGTATGACTGGTGGAACTATAACAACCCACCCCGGTGAACGAAATAAAGAGTTCAGTTCGAAATTTCAACTGAAGAAACTCGGCGCGTACAAAGGCCGAAACGTCGTTATTATGGCAACAAAGATGAGGACAACTGTCCGAAGAATATAATTAGTGTACATATCTCATCACAGAAATATAGTGAGATCCTGAAGAAGGCGGGAGCGTACAACGGCCGAAACGTTGTGAATATGGCAACAAAGATGATGCCAGCATTCCGAACAATATAAATAGTGTAATTAAATACAATACATCTGAGAACTATAGACTGATCCTGAAGAAGGCCGGAGCGTTCAACGGCTGAAACGTCGTGAATATACAACAAACATGAGGAAAATAGTCCGAAAAATAAAAATAATATAAATAAATACATCATCTCAGAGCTATAGACAGATCCTGAAGAAGGTCGGAGCGTTCATCGACTGAAACGTCGTGAATATGGCAACAAACATGAGGAAAATAGTCTGAACTATGTAAATAGTGCAAATAATTAGAATACCTCAGAATATCGACAAATAGAAAACAGTAAGTAATTAAATGTTACCTTATAAAAGAGATTTCGTTCGTTATGTAACGATTAACATTTAAATTGAACATTATTTAGTTAACCTCTTCTGCCTCCCATAAGCATGGACCAAGTGATTCTCCCGGAGAGTAATACACTACGCCTCCTCGGACTTACCCTGTCCTCAGACCTCAAATGGAACCACTATATTGAATCCATAGCAAAATATACTGCTAAGAAGATTGGGTCACTATGTCGATCCAGGATGTTTTTCCCACCCGAATCCATCCTGCATATATACAAGTCAACCATCCGTCCGTGCATGGAGTACTGCTGCCATTTATGGTCAGGTGCCCCTGCCGTTCTCCTCAGTGTTCTTGACAAGCTCCAAAGGAGAGTCTGTAATGTGATAGGTACTGATCTGGCGACTCGACTGCAGCCACTTTCCCATCGTCGAAATGTGGCCTCCCTTTGTCTCTTTTACAAATACTTTCATGGCTTCTGCTCGGATGAGCTTAAGTCACTGATGCCTCCTCAACAGGTGTTTACTCGTGCTACCAGACTGGCAACTGGGTCACACCCATTCACAGTCAGGTTAGCCAAATGCAGACGACAATTCTACTCCTGCAGCTTCTTCTCTCGCACTTCCCGCCTGTGGAACTCGCTCCCGTATTCTTGCTTTCCTGACGGCTACAACCTCCAGAAATTTAAATGCAAAGTCACTGGCCTCTAGCTCTCTCCCCTCCGCTGTATAACCTTCCCTTTCTCTCCGCCTATGTATCTGTCATTGCACCTGCATTCTCAGCTTTCTATTGTTCCTTTCTAACTAGTTTGTACTCCTAACTCTTTTCTAATTAATCTTGTTACATTTATGTAACCCCCTGCACATCAGTGGCGTTTCCGCCTTGCTCGGGGTGAAATGATTAAAAAAAAAATCATTTGGGCAAATCAAAGTAAGAAAATGTTTCTCTCCATTATTATTTAGCGTAAAGTCCGTGGCGTGGTGTGCAATGTTTGGGTCGGCAAGTATCAAGATATTTTTGCGAATACCGACAACATTGTCGAATGGTACTACACTTCGGTAAGTAATAATTCTTGAATCCATTTACTGACCGCCTGTTGACTACATGAAAACATATGAAACTGGCAGTCGTGGTCAGTCACTTTTCACCTTTTAAGCCTAATTTCACTTACATGGTGATGCTTTTCCTTTTATTTGAAACAGCGCCACCAGGAGAGGTGAAATTACGCTTGAGAGATAGAATGAACGGTAATAGGTTTCCACTAGCATAGCACAAACGAAAGAGCACATACACAACAATCCAATATGGCGTAACTACACCATACTGCCTTACAAGGCAAACGGTGTAAGTTGAAATAAGTTTAATGGAAATTTCGTCGTAACTACGAATCGTCGTAGGTCGAAACTGTAGTAAATCGGAAACTTACGATATATATATATATATATATATATATATATATATATATATACTTTAATCCATATATATATATATATATATATATATATATATATATATATATATATATAAACAAGTTACGGAAATCAACGAATTTTAACGAAACTTGGTTATAAGCAACCGACAATTTGAAATGAATCGTTTGAACATTATTTTTATCGATACTCGTATTTAAGTAGATATTGTGTTTTTAATGAAACAGTATTATATTTTTTTTTCTACCGGCCTGATTATTCGTGGTCGAGAGGTCTAAGACGTTACCAGATCAAATGGTAGCTTCCCCTATATAGATGGGGGTCGCAGTTTCGAATCCTGCCGAATGGCACACATTTTCGTAATAAAGATTTATCGGAAATAATCAGGCCGGTAGAAATAAATATATAATACTGCTTCATTAAAAACACAATATCTACTTAAATACGAGTATCGATAAAAAAATAATGTTCAAACAATTCATTTCATATATATATATATATATATATATATATAAATATAAATATAATGTGCTCTTAGAAACTATTGCTCAGCGTAGTTGAATCCAGCGAAACAGATCTGTATGCAAATGACTATATATATATATATAATAAATTATAGTGTCTAACATTTACAAATTATCATCTACTACAAAGTGTACATTTTGTTTCGATATTGAAAGGAAAACCTTTGTCCTTTCAATGTCGAAACAAAATGTATACTTTTGTTGTAAATTATAATTCGTACATGTTCTAAACTATAATTTATAATAAATATTCATAGCTCTATTTTATATTGAGCACTGTTTTATATGAATGTTTCAACCGTTGGGATTTTTTCTTCGTTCCTTATTCACTCTTGGATATATATATATATATATATATATATATATATATATATATATATATATACACGCTCTCACATCCTGATTGAGCACTCTGGAAGAATGGTAGACTTTGAAAAACAGTAGCTACTCTAGCATCTACGCATCGTTCATTCAGCAATGAATTAGAACACTCTCAGCTAATGGGCGTGTATAATAATAATATACACGCTAAGAAGTCTGCATTCTTCTACCGATCGCCCGTAGCTCAAAAGTAGAATCGCCGACTGACGCCAATTCCGTCGGGTTTCAATCCTGAGTAAAAGGCAATCAGCTGTCTAACCGTACTGATAAGCTATGATACAGCGAAACAAATCTGTCTGCGGATGACTATATATATATATTGAGAGGAAAACTCAGCTCTTATTTAGACGGTTATAAATCAAACCGTGGTTGAATAAGAAAAATACAAAATGTCAGAATATACTTAATTGTCTTTCTTATGATATACAGATAATAAATAATGACATTTTATGTGATTTAAATGAAGTTTGATTACGACTATCAATCTCACGAAAATTTGTGAGACTACTTAATATATATGGCAGTAGAAATAAAGATTCTAAATGTTAATTTCTAATAAATTTTAGGGAATTTGTATAATTAGACGAAGCTTAACAGTTGAGAAAAAAAGTACAATTATAAAATTACATGTAAATTGTAAGACGTCGAACAATATTTTCATAACCTCTTATTATTTAAAAGATACATAGTACATAAATTTGTTCCATCCTAAAATAATTTAAATATTGTTTACATTATACAATAATTCAACAGGATAATTTACTCTCATTTATGAGACATTAAATTATGTCACTTAGCATCCTCCATACTTTACCATATAATTATGTCACTTAGCATCCTCCATAATTTAACTAGACTTTTCAGTTAACTTGATGGACATTTTTTTAAACTAACATTTTTACTTTTATTTATAAATATTTGTTTCAAAATAAATCCTTTACATTTGCCTTAATAAAGCCCCAAAGAGGATGAAACGCGTCAGCTTATATAAGTTTTTCTTTTCCCTTTATTCACACACACACACACACACACACACACACACACACACACACACACACATATATATATATATGTACAAATAATAAGGTTCAATACTTACTAATGCCTCCTCTGAGTTCATACGACTTTCGGAGGTTCTAGGCATCGATATGTGTTGAACACTATTGTTTGATTTAATAAAAATTGTTCAAATACCAAGCCTTTTATTGATATACATTAAATGATGTGATTCTACGTATATTAATAGTTATGATTATACATATATATATATATATATATATATATATATATATATATATATATATATATAATTCCAAGTGAAGGGGACTCAAGGTTTTTTATTTTGAGTACTCTGGCATTTATATTATTATAAACTGCTCAAAATAATGAGTATTATAGAGCTTAATATAATATAATTTACATTGCGACATGTAAATCATCTGCACAACCACATCAACATTGCTTGATGATGAGAACCTATCTCGAAACATAGAGATTTCCATGTCGCAATGTAAAACTGATACATAACTATATATATATATATATATATATATATATATATATATATATATAAACGTATAATTTGAAGGTATGTTATATAGTGTACATTAAGGTCGTCATCTTGCGGTAACAGTTTGTTTTATGCTCAAACACAATATTTAGGCTAATATCCACTTATATATATGTTGAGTTTTGATTCCAGTTGTCCACATTTCTAGTAAGACGTGGATATTTGACCATCAGTTTGTTCACTTACGATATATAATTCAAATCAATTCTATATTCGTTTACTTTCATTCGATTTTTAGGTCGTCCTGGAAAAAAAACAAAACATTTTCACATTAGAACTCAAAACTATTAGAAAAGAAAAATGTGGATTAGAGGATTAGAAGATTATTATTATTTTCTTCATTTCATTCTTTTTACAAAAGCATTATTTCTTCAATAACACAAATGTTCGACGCCAGGAAATCAAAACTCTTATTAGTGCCAGTCCCCATTATCTAATGAATTTGGCAATTCTATAATTCCTAATCTGAAAGCATGTAGACTTAAAAAAATAGTTTCTGAAAAATATTTATTGAACAACTCTACATCGATAATATTCATTCATTATTAGTTAATTAAATTACTGCATTACGTCGTTATATCAATTTCTTGACGTTATCAAACTAAAAACATTACACATAAAATACCTGCGTCAAAGTTAATTTGCCATGACAGCGTGGAGTCTGTTTTGATAAATAGAATCTTAAGAGTCGAATAGTCTATATAATATTGTCTATTTATGCACAGTATCTACAACTTTTCTCGACACGTTTGTAAACAACCTGAGAGTGTGGGCGAGTGCAAAAGCAGGTAAAAAAAAAAAAACAATATTTATTTCATATTGCAAAAGAATGAAGAATTAATACACGAACTTTTAACTGAGATTTCCGAGTTCACAACTGACAAATATATAAAATTAAATATTTGACAATTATTATCAATGTTTTTGCTGATCGTCTTACTGTCATTTTATTTTCATTTGCTTTTTATTGTCATTCTCAGACTTAATTATATTCTCTGATAATTACGAATAAATACTAATTACTTTGATTCCGCAAACGTTAAAAATCAACGCTAATTGAGAAATAAGGAATAAAACTCCAATTAAATATTTACGATTCCAGTTGCTTACTAACGGCTGTAGAATAATGGTCTAAGAATTGTGGTAAAATACAACTGGAATTAAAAAAAGTAATACGAGTTGAAATGGAAATGTTTCATCTAAAAAATTTGAAATTTAATATAGTTTTCTTTTAAGCCAAATTACTCTAATTTTACATTTCATTTTGAGATGGATGTGTGTTGCGGCCCAGTGGATATCGGCTTGGAACGAGAAATCGGCGAGCTGAGTTCGAATTCCAGTTGAATTCCTTGGGAAAGTTATTAATCCATCTCTTCCCTTCAGTTATGGGTTAAATAACAGAACAGATTGGTCCTATAGCCTTGGTCGGTAACCAGTCTACTGCAGAAAGTAATGGCCACCTACTGCGGGATAATCTTCTACCCAGTCAGTCATGTCTCTTTCGAGACATGATCCCCCAAGCGTGTATCACGTATGAGACTTAACTGACTGAGTGAATTTGTTAATATACTTTTCTCTTTTCAAAGATTATTCTCATTTTCATTATTGTAAATGTTATTATAGACACGACGTTTCGGCCAATTATTCTTTAGTCATCATCGGATATCCATTGTTTGGTTGACATGGGGTATCTGTTGATTATTGTATTATTCATCCCTGTGATACCTGTCATTGTTCGTTCCAGTTGAACCAGTGGATCACTAGATGATAGTAACACATGTTAAACCAACTCCTATGTCCACTACGTAAACGTTCAAAAGAATATCGGTGCGGGTATTTTTGGAGCCTTTATATTCAATGTTCAGTGCGTGGTGGTACACTGGATATCGGCTCGGAACGAGAAGTCGGGGAGCCGAGTTCAAATTCCATTTGAATCCATTGTATTCACTTACGCGCAAATACCCTTGGGAAAGGTATTAATCCGTCTCTTCCTTCCAGTTATGGGTTAAATAGCAGGACAGATTGGGTTCTATAGCCTTGGTCGGCAACCAGTCTACCGCAGAAAGCAATGGCAACCTACTGCGGGATAATCTTCTGCCCGGTCAGTCATGTCTCTTTCGAGACATCATCGCCCAAGCATGTTTCGCGTATGGCACTTAACTGACTGATATTCAATGTTAGATCGTTTCGAAACTTAGTTTCTTGGCGAGTTCATTTCACATTTCGATACTTTCGATTTCATTAGAAACGAGTAATCGTCTATGTACTTCTATTATTTTGAACATTGTTCTCATTTTGAATTTTTTTTTCTTTTTATAATCGTTTCACCCCGAGCAAGGCATTTCACTGCCACTATTGCGCAGGGGGTTACATAGGGTCGGGGAAGTGGTGGGAAAGGATGGTTAGATATAGGAAAAGTCAGAAGGAGGGTGATAGACGGGTAAGGATACCGAGAATGAGGGTAGGGTAGATGGTGAGAGTGTTGGGAGAAAGATGCAAGTTAGTGTGATAGGAGGTGTCTGTTGACCTTACATTTAAACCCCTGGAGATTGTAGCTGTCGGGGAAGCAAGTATACGGAAGGGAATTCCAATCCTGTCACGCTGATGGAGAGAAATGCATTGTCCCTGAAACGTCGAAGGGGTTGGTGCTTTTTTTTAATCATTTCGCCCCGAGCAAGACATTCCACTGCCACTATTGCGCAAGGGGTTACATAGGGGGGAAAGTGATGAGAAAGGATGGTTACATATAGGAAATGTCAGAAGGAGGGTGATAGACGGGTAAGGATGCCGAGAATGAGGGTAGGGTAGATGGTGAGAGTGTTGGGAGAAAGATGCAAGTTAGTGTGATAGGAGGTGTCTGTTGACCTTACATTTAAACTCCTGGAGATTGTAGCCGTCGGGAAAGCAGACACGTGGAAGGGAATTCGACAAGCGGGAAGTGTGAGAAAAGAAGCTGTTGGAGTAGAAATTACATCTTATATTTTTACTGTAAAAGGTTGGGACCTAGTTACAAATCCTCTATCTCGTGAAAATTCATACCTAGGCGGCGCCAATGATCTAAGTTTATCGGAGCAGAAGCCGTGAAAGTATTTGTAGAAGAGGCACAGGGAAGCCACATATCGATGTTATCTCAATAGATAAACGGCAAATCTGAAACTCCTCTAACTCGAGCTACACTTAGGCTACATAGACATATTATACCTTATTAAAAATGATCCCGAGATTGAAAATCTGCCCTTCATCTGGGGCTTGAACATCCAACATTTGTGTCCGGGTTAGAAGAAAACAGATAAAATTAGAATGTTTGAAATAACTGAAAAAAATAGTGACTTTAACAGTTTTAAATTTATTTTTTTCTTCTTCTTCTTTTATATGCTTTTCAGGACGTAGGCGATCATGGCTTTCCGCATCTCCCTATCCCTGGTGGCACGCTTGCTCCTGTTGCATCATGCAACCTTCGTTCCGTCATCCACATGATCAGGTCCTTCAAATATGCTATCCGCTGCTTTCCTCTGTCTCTTTTTCCTTCTATCTAGCCTGTTAGTAACAGGTTCTCAAAGCCCTCCTTCCTTATTGCATGCTCCAGGAACTTTAGTTGTCTCTTCCCGATGCTCAGTATTAATTTCCTTTTCGTCTCCATCATTTCCAAAACCTCGTCATTGCTCACATACTCGGTCCATGATATCCGCAGCATCCTTCTGTAGAACCACATTTCAGCTGCTTCAAGTTTTTCCTTCATCTTCGAAGATATTGTCCAACATTCACTGCCATACTGAAGAACCGACATCACATAGCAATTGAGTACTCTCCTCTTTGATTCTAGTGAAATGGTCCTGTTTCTTAATACTTTACTTAACTTCTGGAATGCTTAATTCACCATGCCAATTCGCCTTCGGATCTCAGTGTCACACTTTCCTTCTTCTGTTAGAACACTTACTAGGTATTTCAATTTCTGTACCTGCTTGATTTTAGAGTCCCTCACCTGTAATTGGCATTTTGGGCTGTCCTTTTTGCTGTTGGACATGCATTCGGTTTTCTTGCAGTTTAGTTGTAGTTTGTTCTTGTCACTCTCTTCAGCTACCTTCTGTAAGAGGTCTTGTAATTTCCTTTCTGTGTCTGCTATCAGCACTGTATTAACTGCATACCTTATATTGTTTAAATTGTGGCCTCCGATGACGAATCCTGGGACAACTTCTAGGGTTTTCAGAATAGTCTCGCTGTATAAGTTGAATAGATCAGGTGAAAAGACGCATCCTTGTCTTACGCCCCTTTCAATCTTAGTATAATTGCTGAATTCGTTACCTGCCCGTATACACGCAGTTTGCTGCCAGTAGAAATTCTTGATTACTCTTAGGTCTTTCCCAGATATTTCGAGGCTGCCAATTCTTTGTGGCGTATTTTGTCAAACGTCTTTGCATAATCAATAAATTATAGGTATAAGTCCTTCCTCAATTGTATTGTCCTTTCAGAGAGCATCCTAATCATAAATCTGGCGTTCCTTGTTTCAGTGTCTTTGAAACCGCACAGTTCTCGTCCTATCTCTGGCCTGATTCTGCTTCTCGCTCTATTCATCAGGATTCAGTTTTGTTACATGGCTTTATTAAACAGATGGTTCTGTGGAATTCGCTCTCGTTTGCTCCTATCTTCTTAGGTAGAGCTATGAAGATCGACTTGCTGAGGTCATCTGGTATTACACCAATATTATAAATTTCATTTATTATTTCAGTAATTTTCTCTATACCAAATTCTTCCAGGGCTATCAGCAGCTCTATGACTATGCTGTCTGGTCCCGCTGCTTTGTTTCTATTCAGTTTGCAGATTCCTGAGTTTAAAATAACACAAAAACATTGTAAATAAAAAAATGTTTTAAATTCAGTTTAAAATATTTCAAAAACTTTGTGAATTGAGAAAATTAATTTTAATTCACCAAAATGCTCAGGAATTAAAGTGACAGGTTTTATGACGTGAGGGTTTGAAGTTCCGTAGTTTTGTGATTTGAAGAACTCCTCTCAATTGAAGTTTGCAATTTGAAACAAGCAATTTTCGGTCTGAATTACAAGTTCAACCCAAATCGGAGTTTTCGCCCTAATCGGACTTTCGGTCTAAATTAGTTTTTTTTTTATGCCAGAAGTGAACTTATTAATTAATTTATTAATCAAAAAGAGTTGAAGTGGGGGTTTGATGTTTCATAAAGTGAATTGAGGAATTCAAAGTAATTTTTCCAAAATTATCATTGATGTTTTCTAAGCTGGATCAGAGATCTCTTTAATTTGGTGGAGGAGGCCCAACTAGCCCTCCACAGCATATAAGTACACACAGAATGCAGCTTTTAAACTAGTTACAGATAGACTCATTAAATTATATTGGCAGATTGCTTTGCTGTGCATTCAGTATGTCCTAAAGCTCCACGTTAAATCGTCGATGCATGTTATAGGTACATTACTTTTAAATATTGCTGAATGTATTATAGTGTTTCGTCATTTGTAACATGTCTATCATCTTCGTTTTACGAGTGTCAGATTAACACTAATGAAATCGAATTATTCTAGCGTTTTTGAGCAACTTCTTTGTGAAATCGTGTTGACGATGTTTAAAATCTGAAGTGACTATAGAGTCCTTTGTTAAGAAATCATCAGGATTTGTTAAGAAATCATCAGGATTTGTTAAGAAATCATCATGTCTTCTGGGTGAAACGAGCTGCGTTAGGGTTGTAAACCATTCAATGGGTATTTCTGTGAATATGGGTTTGACCGAGAAAAAAAAACTATGAAATAAATGACTGGGTCCAAGTTTACTTTAATCCTAATCTCAATTCAAATCGTTCGGCTTCGTTCAGACTGTGAAATCATTCTTGGTCGAGCGGTCTAAGATATGTCAGATGAATTGACATAATTGTGCTGTTAGAGGTCGCAGGTTCGAATGACACATAATTTGCTAAAAAACTTTCTCAAAAATATTATATATAACTAAAAAGAGAGTATAGTATCTATTAAAGATAATGTTCAAACAAATAAATTAAAATTTCTCAGTTGTAAATCTGTTTCGTAAATCTTACCGTAATATATATATATATATATATATATATATATATATATACTGAGCTCGAGTCTTTTGTTCTCGCTCATGGTTTGAATTTTTGTATTCCAACATCTATGCTTGACAAGGAGAATATTTTTTCAAAGTCTGAGGTCTTTTTGCTCTGTTGGCGAGACTTAAACCTGTTTCCTTGGATGCAGTTAGCAATTTGAAAGCCCAATTGAATCACTCGGTACACATGTTTGCAAGTTCCTCTGTTGCTTCAGCTGAATCCAAGTGGGCAGCTGAACATCAATGTGTACTTAATTCACTGAGGAATGTCTTTGAATTAGTGATTTCCAGACCAGATAAAGGTGCTGGTGTCATTGTTCTTGATTGCGCAGATTATGTGTCCAAGATGTCTTCAATTTTGGATGACACTTCAAAATTAACAAAGCTTGGATCTGCTGATACGTGTGATCGGACTACCTCAAGTGAAATAAAATTTCAAAAATCTCTTTTGAGGTGAATAAAAAGTGAAATTTCCGATGAGATTAGTTCATCTGAATCCATTCATCCTAGATTATATGGACATCCAAAAGTCCATAAGGATGGTTTACCATTGAGACCTATTCTATCAATGGTTGGATCAGCACAACACAAAGTCGCCAAATGGCTGTCTTCTCTTTTGGAGCCAGTGTTGCAACGCTTAAGTGGCTTCTGTCTGAAGGATTCCTTTTCGTTTGTTGATCGCATCCGAAAGTTTTCTTCTCCAGGTAAGTTCATGTGTTCCTTTGATGTTTCTTCATTCTATACTTGTATACCTCATTTGGAGACAATAGATTTCTGTTTATTTGATAATGAACTTAAGTCAGGCCAGTTTCTTCTTTTTCTTAATAATATCCATCCAGCACTGAGGTTTACTTTTGAGAAAGAATCGAATTATCTGCTAGCTTTTTTAGATGTCCTAGTACATCGGACACCTACAACTTTTCTTACCTCTGTCTATAGGAAACCAACATTTGCGGGGTTATATACGCTTTGGGATTCCTTTTGTTCTAAAAAACGTAAGTTAAACATTATTAGAACCCTATTTCACAGAGCTTTAATGATTTGTTCTGAGTCTTTCGTTGATGATGAAATTAGTTTTGTAAAGGAAACCTTATGTAGTTTAGGTTGTCTGCCTGAAACTGTGCATTCGGTTATCTGAAACAAAAGTTTTGAATTCAGAAAGTATAAACTCATTACTGTTTTAAAAAATGCCCTTTTTCTTAGATTTCTCTGGATTGGATCAAAATGTGAAAGTTTGGCTAGACAAATTTCATCAAATGTTCAGTGTTGTTTTTTTCTCGGCTGAGGTACGTATTGTATTTCAAACCCGGCCCATGTTATGTTCTGCACTCAAGGATGTTCTTCCTCCCCACCAAATTAATTCTATAATTTGTCAATATAAATCTAGTTGCGGAGTTTACTACATAGGAAGAACAACTCAGCGTCTCGACATGAGAATTAAACAACATGTTCCGACTAAAAGAAGAAATCACACCTTACCTAGAAATGGATCCGTCTCGAATACCTACGGTTCCGCTATTTGCGAGCACCTTATAAAGAATGGAAAGTGTTATGCTAATTTTAGTGTTGATCGGTTCACTGTTGTGTGCCGATCTCACTCTTCATTCCGCCTCAAGGTTCTGGAGGCTTTGTATATCGGGTCCCGAAAGCCTGCACTGTGCAAACCGCGTGAGTTGTTGGGATTCGATATAATTAACCTCTAGCTCCTTACATTCACATTTTTTTTCCATCTTTCTCATTTTCATGACACACTTTATTATTTTTTAAATTCTGATTAAAATCTCCCGTAGAGGCCTAAAGAGCGGGAGCGAAACCGGTTGCTTTGCTTTTTAATATCATTTACAATGTGTAACATCAAGCTGCACACTTTTATTTCTTTAATTAAATTCTGTACTTAAAGAAATATTTTCAAATATATATATATATATATATATATATATATATATATTTAGTATATCGAGGCAGCAAGTAATTTTCTAGACATATTCTATTAAATATAAGAGACAATGAATGTCTATTATGTTTAATCATGAGCCGTTCTAAACGTCGTATTTTTGCTTTAATTTCAGTTGAAAATAAAGACAAAAATTCTCCAACATTTGGATAATTATTTATTGGTTTTCTTCTAAGCTTTCGGCTCACATGAGCCATCTTCAGAGAGGTAGTTTAAACTGAAATATTATAAAATCCACCATCACCGACGATTTTATTTTGTGTTGACATAAAACTCCGCTTGGCAACGGCAATAGTTACCAAAAATAATAAACGCAGTTCTTAAGTTTGCGATGCGGTTTTATGACGTCACACCGCGGGATAGCGCGAAATGACAACAAAACCATCTAGTCAAATGCAATGTAATATGTTATTTCCTGTTTTAAAGTTGATTTTATTGAGTGTTGGTTGTTTTGATTTGATGTACATGGCCTCCAATATCTGCAGGTTCCTCTTACTGTGTGTATGAGTAAGGATCACCGTATTGTTGACCAAAATCTGTCTGATATTACCTACATGTTTATGTTTTTCAGAGAAATGTTGTTTAATAGTACTCTGATCAGAAAGATGACATGTAAGTCTACGGGAGAGTATATATTATATTGCGATGTATAAATTGTTGTCTAAATGACGCAAATATGAAAACAACTCTGATCTCTCATTTTGACAGATATATTTATCAAAATTAAACAAAAAATTCTTGAAATACTATAGAGTAAATTTATTCAATAAACTCGATATTGTCTTCAACCACGGCTTCCAGACGTCGACAGAATCACCTGTAATTCTTCTGGGCGGTTTCTTTGTTTAAGTTGTTGAACGCTGTCATAATTCTTGCCTTTAGTTTATCTTTGGTGTTACAAAGGGGCTTGTTGGGCTCTCGCTCAACTTCGCCCCACACATAATTATCAAGAGGGAGCATTCTGAATAGTCCGGTGGCCAAATGTGAGAGGTGGTGTGGTCGCAGAAATTGTCTGACAGCCAGGATTGGATTCTCCCATGCTTGTGTGACATGGTGCAATCCTGTTGCCAGCCATAGGGTTTCAAGCAGCCACCATCTTGACCCAGGGAAGCACTACTTCTTTGAGGCACTTGATGAAGACTTCCGTGTTGAATCTGAGGCCTTCACTTGGAGTTTTTTTCTTATCAAAACAATCTGAGTGAGTTTTGTGAGCTACCGTGCCTTTGAAATTACGATTAGACTCATCCAACTCTTTCCCAATCCGCTGCAGTGTCCTCAGATTGAAACACAAACATTCTGAAATGTTTGTAGTATAACTTACGTCATGAATGCCAAGCAGTACAGCATGCTGTTTTCAAATTTCTGGAGGAGTAATTTACATCATGATAGTATTTTTCTCATACACAGTGCCCAACTGACCATACTACACTGTGCAGTCGACAAAATAAAAAAAAAACTCATGTGTAAAATTAAAAATATAAACTGGCGACAATTTACCGATCAAACCCAGTATATATATATATATATATATATATATATATATATATATATATATATATATAAATTATTAACTAGAAAGCTCTAGGGGAGGGGTTTTGCCGAATCCATAGACAACGCTGCTGTAAATAAACACTGCATAAAACCAGTTGACTAATTTATTTATTTATTACGGCAAATCAAACTTTTGTGAGTTATTTAAAACCAAATCATATTTCGGATTGCGGGAGGTCTCATACAGTAATTGAGGTTTTCAAGTAGCTCCTCATCTAAATATAGACCGGTCTCAACGTTGCTTAACTTCGATGTTCGAACGAAATTTGTTTATGAACAGATAAAATCATTGGTATTTTTCTTTTAAATATTATTAAATATAAATAATCTTGAAAATCCTTATTGTGTTTAAAACTTCATTTCAGAAATCATGGACCGAAGCAATTGGTACGAAACATGAAGATTCGGTGATTTTTCGGATGGATATTTGGCAGGTGAATATTTATATGCATCTATATGTCCTTTAATTGCCGCATGGACGAGGGATTAAAACGTTCGTTCTCTGATCAGGAGACCCGGGTTCGAATCTTACCAAGGTCGATTTCTTAGGAAGGTGATTTCTTGATAACATTTGAGAATACAATCATGGCGTGCGGCACCTTTGGAAAATGCCTGAAAAATCATATTACGGTTTGATCCAAGTCTTGTGAACAGGTTGATCCAAGTCTTGTGAACCTGTTGATCCAAGTTTTGTGACCGGTTGATCCAAGTCTTGTGATCGGGTCGATTCAAAACTTGTGAACGGGTTGATCCAAGTCTTCTGAGTGCAACTAGATAGACAGAACAGGTCTCACGATGGTTATGCTAATGTAAAGTTACAAGTCATCGTAACTGAGAGTTTGAACATACTGAATTTGTTCAAACAAACGCTATATACATGAGCAGGCGTCTGCACCAGGTACTGGCTGGTGCCTTAGAAGACTTGGATACGAGCAGCCAGCCATTAGTATACGTCCTTATGTGTATGCTTGCATATGTGCACTTGCGCATGCATATCTTCAGATATTTGCTTCATTTCGTTTGTGCGCGAGTTTCTCGATATGTGCATATCTGGATATTTGCATATGTACAATATCGGCCATAAATATTAGGTCACCCCAGTTTAAAAAATTGATGTATTTCATACTATTTTTAGTATTTATTGCCAAGTGGATAATTCTAAATGACAATAGAATGTTTCCTTTGTTATTATTAGTTTGCAAAATTTTACAAGGCAGCCAGGAAGCCTTTGCTTCGGCCAGCCAATAAGAAGAAGAGACTAGTATGGGGAAGAGAGCACAAAAACTGGACAACAGAACAGTTCATTTGATGCACATGTTATTGTGCATTTTAACAAAAGAACAATTCTATTTTCGTTTAGAATTATCCACTTGGCAATAAATACTAAAAATAGTATCAAATCATTTTTTAAAAACTAGAGTTGCTTAATATTTATGGCCGGTAGTGTATATCCTTGTGGACCTAACTGCGCATGCGTATGATTATGTACGCGTGCATTTGTGAAATGAATGTGTATGTTTACCCATTCGCCTATGTACATCTAATTTACTTCCGTTTGTGCGCATGCAAATGACGTGTACGCCCATCTTTCGATTTATATCACTGGTCTTCAAATATCATTTACGTTATGTTGCAGCCTGGGACAGACACTCAATCCATACACAATTTTTTCGATTTTGATACGAGCCTAACAGTTTGGTCACAGTTCGATATTTCGCCTTGCTATTCTAAACCTGACCAGAAAATTCGATTCACTATCAGACTACAAGGTAAATAACTATTCTTTCTCTACGTTTCACGTTTAGTAGAAAATAGGGTTATATTAAAGAAATATTTTAGTAAGTATTTATTTATTTCAATTAAATAAATATTTTTGTAAATAAATATTTATATTAAATATTTATATTAAATATTTATAATAAATATTATATTACGTTATATTAAATATAAATATAACTTATATTTTATTATATTATATAAATAATATTTATATTATACTACAGTAAATATTATATTAAATTTATTTATTAATTTTTATCAAATATTTATATTAAATAAATATTTTTGTAAATATATATATTGCAATAAACTATGTGGACATTTTCCTAAATAACCCTCTAGGGCCATTCGTATCATATTTGATACAGTATGAAAACAAGCATTGAAAGAAATATTTTCCTGAAAAATTTTTTAAGAGAAATATTTTATAAATTTCAAATGAAAGCAGTACTGACTGCTCAGTCAATGAATACCAAATGTTTCCTTATAGGGAAATACTGTATCAAATATGATACGAATGGCCCTAGAGGGATAATTATAATTCAGTATCTTTGCGCGCGCACACACACACACACACACACAAACACAAACAAACACAAATAAAACACCAAAATTGGCATAATTTTTAGTCTAATAACATTTGTAGTCTAATAATAATCTAGTTCAAATGAACTCAATTTTAACAAAATCTCTGTGCGGACTTATTTCAGTGAGAATCTATCAGGAAGACGAATCAGGCGTGCCAGTGATAATGATAATATGCTGTTCAAATGGCCACCACATTTACATGAGTTGACACCTTGTAATTTATTTCTATGGGATTATGTGAAAGAACAGATGTATCTCCCCCCCCCTGTTCATACTAGCTTAGTGAAACTTAAACAGAAAATCACTGAGGTGCAGGAAATGCTGCGCAAAACATGCTACAGCGTATTTGGCAGGAATTGCACTACCGACTTTATGTGTGTCGTGTGCATATTGAACATTTTTGAAACTTTGTGAAATCGGTTAGAAAATCGACATTCCACTGGATATCTTGTTCAAATTGGTAAATGCGTCCACATGAAACCTATTTTGAGTGACAACATATATATATATATGCATATATATTTAGTGTATCGCGGCAGCGAATAATTTTCTAAGCATATACTGTTAAATATAAGAGACAATGAATGTCTATTATGTTTAATCATGAGCCGTTCTAAACGTCGTATTTTGGCTTTAATTTCAATTGAAAATAAAGACAAAAATTCTCCAACATTTGGATAATTTTTTATTAATTTGTTTCTAAGCCTTCGGCTCACATGAGCCTTCTTCAGTGAGGTTATTTAGACGGTAATACAATAACATCCACCATCACCGATGATTTTATTTTGTGTTGACATAAAACTCCGCTAGGCAACGGCAATAGTTACCAAAAATAACAAACACAGTTAGCAAATTTGCAATGCGGTTCCATGACGTCACACCGCGTGATAGCGCGAAATGACAAAAGGACCATGTATTCAAATGCAATGTAATGTGTTATGTCCGGATTTAAAGGTGATTTTATTAAGTGTTGGTTGTTTAGATTTGATGTACATGGCCTCCAATATCTGAAGGTTCTTTTTACTATGTGTATGAGTAAGGATTATTGTATTGTTGACTAAAATCTGTCTGATATTACCTACATGTTTATGTTTTTTGGAGAAATGTTGTTTAATTGTACTCTGATCAGATATGGGACATGTAATGTAGAAGGAGGGCTTGGAGAACCTGATGCTCACGGGACAGATGGGAAGAGAGACAAGGGAAAGTAACGCATGACATACTTGATGGACTTGAGCAGATGAATGGTGGAGCGGGGATTGAGTGGGATAAAAGGAGAAGGATTATTAAGAGCGGCAAGGGATAGAGAGATGGGTTAGGCCGTGATCACTAACGTCCTGAAGGGACACAGCACATAGAAGTATTTTGGTATTGTTTGTGAGTAGCTGTTTAATATTACTATGATCCTTATTCTGCTTATTAATGTATTGCCTGATGGCAATATGGTCCGAAATTGGCAGGTGAGTCTCTGTGAGAGTGTGAATGTGGTATAACCTATGTAAGATGGTTTGTGTTTTTTATTTATAGAAAAGCACTCTTTAATTGGCCAAATATATTCACACACAGTGTTAGCTCTATATAAGGAGTTGGAAGTTCGGGATAAAATATTTTTAAAGACTAAGTTGCTAGTTTAATTTTTGTAGCAATTAATTAATTTGATGTAATTATTTTATCGACTAGTTTTATGAGGTTTTTTTATTAGTTTTTCTTTTTTATTATAGTCGAGTGTTTAATTTTAGTCATATATCTTAATGGCGTTATTTTCAATATTATGTTTATGACTATGACTATGCATTTTATTGTTAAAAAGGTTGTTCAAATGAAATTTGCTTTATATATATAAAGCAAATAGGAAATTTGGAAATGAGTTCAAAATGAGTTCAAAAGTTCAAACAAAAACATTCCTATGCGCCGATAACAGTCACCGAATAGGAGATGCAGTTCGTAAATTTGTAATGTGGTTCTTGTCAACACAAGATAATATCATCTTTGATAGTGGATGTCTTTATGTTAATGTTCTGGTAAATTTTCTGAAGATGATTCATGTGAGCCGAAAGCTTAGAACCAACATAATAAAAAATATCCAAATGTTGGACAATTTTTGTCTTTATTTTCACCTGAAATTAAAGCCAAAATATGATGTTTAGAACGGCTCATGATTAAACATAATAGACATTCATTTTCTGTTATATTTAACAATATATATATATATATATATATATATATATATATATATATATGTTGTGGGATCTCACCTTTGTAAATGATAATGGACTCGACTGAGTGTATATATACTCCTGCCATAGAGAGAACAGTAGTAGCAGCCGACATTTGCCGCCGTTACTATGACACTGTCAGGTCTCTGCCTTCGGGTAGAGGGCGCTCTCTGCTTCCGATCAAAGAGCACTAACCCAGTCGTGGTTCCGCTGAAGGGTAGAAGCACGACTGGGCAAAAATAGACAGACATTTTTTGGACGGGCCATATAGCCCGGAAATCCCAGTTATAAACTGACCATGTGTCACATGTTGCTCTTACTGGGAGGGACAGCTAAATAATGTATCAGCCGGCATTTGCCGCTCCTGCTATGACGCTGTCAGCTCTCTGCCTTCGGGTAGAGGGCGTTCTCTGCTTCCGAGCAGTCGTGGTTCCGCCGAAGGGTAGAACCACGACTCGGTAAAAATAGACAGACATTTTTTGGCCCGGCTATATGGCCGGGAATACCCACTATAAAATGACCCTGTGTCACATCTAGCCTTGCGTGGGAAGGCTGGTAAATACCATTGCAGCTGGCATTTGCCGCTCCTGCTATGACACTGTCAGCACTCTGCCTTCGGGTAGAGGGCGCTCTCTGCTTCCAAGCAGAGAGCACTAACACAGTCGTGGTTACACCGAAGGGTAGAATCACGACTTGGTAAAAAAGACAGACATTTTTTGGCCCGACTATATGGCCGGGAAGACACACTATAAAATGATCTTGTGTCACATCTAAGGTTGCGTGGGAAGGTTGGTAAATATCGTCGCAGACAGCATTTGTCTCTGCTGCTATGACACTGTCAGCACTCTGCCTTCGGGTGGAGAGCGCTCTCTGCTTTCGAGTAGCGAGCACTAACCCAGTCGTGGTTCCGCCGAAGGGTAGAATCACGACTGGGGAAAGATAGACAGATATTTTTGGCTGGGCTATATGGAAGGGAAGACCTACTTTAAGAAGACCTTGTGTCACATTCCACCTCAAGTAGGAAGGTGACTAAATACCGCTGCAGTTGGCAGTGGAGATACGTGCGAGTTATCGGAGAGTACCGAAACTGATATGCAAGTTACCTAAGTTACCTAGAGACTACCTCGTCAAAAGTCAAACTACCTCTGAGCTCTACTCAGCTAGAATAATATACACCGATACACGATTTCCAACGACTTCACTTCAAGACTTGTATATATTTATTTCTTACTAATAGTAGTTCTAGATTGACTAACCTGCGTTCAAGTTTGTATATTACGTTCAATATAACCTACATTTCTATCTCCATATCGGATTTGTTGTTCATTATTTTGTGCGGTTCCTCACCTGGAATCCACAACAAAAGGATCTTTGGTGGAATGTGTTGTGGATATTACTTCTAGCTCAACTAAAAGTACTGATGAGTTTTCACATGTAGAGATAAAAGGAGAAAAGGAATAAATTTCAACTTAGAGATTTTTTTGTATAACAAATCAATGATTAACTGTTGTGAGATCTCTCCTTTTTGTATATGATAATGGACTCAACTGAGTGTACATATACTCCTGCCGTAGAGAAAACAGTAGTTGCAGTTAATGGCGAGTATTCGTAGAGATCAGTTACAATTATTTGGGAGTACCGAAACTGATACGTAAGTTACCGAAATTACCCAAAGACTACCTCATCAGAAGTCAGACTAGCGCTGAAGCTCCACTCAGCTACAATAATATACACGGATATACTATTTCCAACGACTTCACTTCAAGATTTGTATATATTTATTTCTTACTAATAGTATTCCTGGATTTACTAACCTGCGTTCAAGTTTGTATATTACGTTCAATATAACCTACTTTTTTATCTCCATATCTGTTTTGTTGTTCATTATTTTGTGCGGTTACTCACCCATACTCCACAACAAGAATATATATATATATATATATATATATATATATATATATATATATATATATGTCTGACCATATTGATGAGCTGTGATACAGCGAAACAGATCTGTCTGCGGATGACTATATATATATATATACACATGCAGGGTTACTAAAAGCAAAGATGTTCTTCCAAATAACATACAAAAAAGTCCTATTTAGCTGTGTTTAGAAAGGTAGGTTGTCTGAGAAAATTTCAACATCGCTTCTTATATTGATTTTCTAAGCGACACTTAAATTTGACACAAGGCCGAAACATCGCTTTATAAATAGGTTGGGCTATAAAGATCTTTGTTAATAGTCTGTCATCTGAAGCCCATGACATCCATGCAGGCGTCCCTCAAGGCTCTCTCCTTGTTCCTACCCTCATTCTGCTTTATATTAATGATCTCCTTAGTATTTTTCTCAGATCATGAGTAGATGTATATATATAGACAATACCACGTTTTTTGTTTGTCTTTCTAAAAACCTAGCAGCGGAACTTTACTCTGATCGAGCTCTTACACTTGACTGATGGAAGAAACTAGATTGTATCATTCAATAGCTCCCGAACTGAATTTGTACCGTTTCCTCATAACCCTGGGACTGAAACTCACTTCAGCCCTCATCTCGGAGTAGAAAGTTCAGCTCCGAGAGATTCTTCCTCAGAACTGGTGATTCGTGACACAGATAGCTGGTTGGGCGTTTACCCGATCAATACGATGTTCACCTCTTTAAGTCTTGGGTCGATCGTCATCCATCCTACACACCCTCAAAATATACACATTACTTCCTCCCTCTACGAAATTACAAATAACCTCTATCACAAACTCTCTACCTTGAGTGGCTTTTGGTCCTTTTATTGGTTAAACAATAGTATAAAAATATGCACATGCTTTTGTGTGTGTGTGTGTGTGTGTGTGTGTGTGTGTGTGTGTGTGTGTGTGTGCGCGCGCGTGTGTGTGTATCTGTGCAGGAAGGATATTGAAAAGCTTTTTGTCTGATCACTTCTCAAATAGTTCTCGGTATGACAGTAAACTGCATCCGGCAGCAATGCCTCCGATTGGGAGGTTGTGAGGTGCATGGATCCACCTCTTAATTGCTGTTGTTTCAAGGTCCACCCTGACCCGGAGTGGTAGTACCTGTTAGGGTCTCAGCTATGTGCAAATAGTTAACCCTCAAACTGGGGTCAAAACACTATGAAAGTATAAAAATAGACTTTTAATAGAAATTACATAAAATGGACTTTTATAAAAGAATATACATTTTTGAAGGAAAAACATTCCTATGATAAATTTTTGAATACAAAACGAGAAGACATCTTCAGTTTTCTAAAATAAAAAAAAATCATCAAAATCTGACAAAATAAACCTCTCAAGGTCACCGAACATTTAAAAAATACCTTAAAACTCTACTTTTTTGGCATTAAATAACCCACAGAGATTGATATTCCGTTAAGCAAAACTCAAACTCAAACTCAAATTTCTAACGTCCAAACGCGGAAAACTTCACTGTTCCATGCGATTTACACTGTTTTAGATGTTAACGTAAATAAAATTGTATTTATTTATTATTATTTTTTTCAGCTAGTGGAGAGAAAGACTTGTTACCATACACAACAGACAAATTCGCAGTGGAATACCTTCATAAAGAATTATCCTCATTGAACGGAATAAGTCCGATTCTTTTTTCGCAAACAATGGTAATACATGTTTTTTTTCAATTTCATATAATCTAAGACTCTATTGAAACGAAAAAAAATGGCTGCCCAAGAAAGAGAAACCCGACAAAAACATGTATTTCATTGTTTGATAGTCGCTTAAGGCATAAAACAGAATTCACTACGTAGTGATGATCCCTAGGCCCACACAATATATATATATATATATATATATAAGAAAAATTAAGGCAGACACGTTATTTCATGGTGAATCGGGAGTATATTTTGCACAAAATTTGTGTAAAATCCTTTGTAAAATAAAGACGGAAGCTGATGATGGTTCGCCTGAAATAGGCCTATACTTCCGAATCGCCATGAAATAAGGTGTCTGCCTTAATTTTTCTTATATTTGCTCTATATGTATTTATATGCATATATGTTTAGAGCTCTCTTAGAGCTATCCTACCACTGTATGTACAGGATACTCCTTTGGATTCTTCTATACCCACACTGCACGCTGATATATATATATATATATGGCTGCGTCAAGCACTTTCTCTTTGTCATTTTTCTTTTAACCATCCTATTTCTTTTTCTGATACAATTGTAGTTGGCCAGTGTTTATTAATTTTTAATTGATCTGTTGAAATTTTCGTGTTCCTTTACTAAAGAAAAGTTTTCTATAATATACATTTCTATAATATACATAATATACATTTTCTATAATATACATTCGCTGTGGTATAATGGATATCGGCTCGAAATAAGAAATCGGGAAGCCAAGTTCGAATTCCAATCGAATCTGTTTCATTCACTTATACATAAATACCCCTGGGAAAGGTATTAATCTATCTCTTCTCCCTCCAGCTATGGGTTGAATAGCAGGACACATTGGGTTCTATAGCCTAGATTAGCAACTAGTATACCTAAAAAAAGTGATGATTACTATCGCCAGTTATTGAACTCACAAATCTTTGGATCAAGTTACTGGACCCAACCAACACTTTTATTCACTGGGCCATGGGTTGTGAGTTCAGTAGCTGACGATAGCAGTGGCTAAAAGGAAACCTTAAAGTATTGAGTTAATGGTAGATAACTAAGACATCTGGAAGTGACTCATGAAAAGAGAACAATCTACCCTAATGATCGAAATAAAGTGTTCGGTTCAAAATGCCAGTCACCCGAAGAAGCTCAGAGTGTATAACAGCCGAAACGTCGTAAATATGATAATAAAGATGACAACAACATTGTAAATAAAGTAAATACTTCATCTCAAAAATATAGATAAATACAAAAAATAATGCCGTCTATTTTATTAAATTTTAAATCCTTGAATACTTTGGAATCCGGAAGGACAATCTAATCTGTCACCATGATTAATGTGGATAATCTAATTCCTTCTTCTATTTGCCGTGTTCTTTCAGGACATGAAAGATCATGGCTCTCTACAATTTCCTGTTTTTGTAGCCCTTAGTAAAGTTTATCTTTTTATTATTACTCTTATTCTCTGTTTTCCATTGACACAAATTCATTAGGTAGGTTATCTATCTATCTATCTATCTATCTATCTATCTATATATATATATATATATATATATATAAAGAAATCTGTGAGTCGGTATGTGACTGTTCCCTATGCACGCCTACAATTTTTAAACTACGCCATTCAAACTTTCTAGGGACACATATCTACAGGGAAGCCAGGTCGACACATACTTTTTGAGTTTAAATTCAGCAATTTTCCCTTTCGCACTTTTTAGCCAATGGCGCAAATTATTTACATTTGCTCTGTAAAATGTCTAAGATCTAGGATGGTTGCTAGATTACGTCACAGAAATAAAATCACACGTGTCAAACGCGACTAAAATGTTTTTTTACTTAAAAAAAGAAAATGAGCCTTTGTATTTAATTTTTATTCCGACGTTTTATTTCCGTAAAACATCTAAGATCTAAGAAGTTTGCTGAATTACGTCACAGAAATAAAATCACGCGTGTCAAACGCGATTAAAATATATTTTTATTAAAAAAAATGAGCCTTTGTATTTAATTTGTATTTCTACGTTTTAAAAATTCATTTGGTCAACAAAAAAATGTGAATATTTTTCCCCGTAATTTTAAAACAAAAGAAATATTTAAAAAATGTAGGCGTGCATAGGGAACAGTCACACAAAGAATCACAGATTGCCTTTTATATATATAGATTATATTTTAAGTGTCTGCAGTGACGTATTTGTTTCATCCGCTGATGAAATTAAAATGTTCTGAGTTGCACGGCAACGCCGGGCTATGATGCTAGTCTTCTATAAAGCACAGATAAAGGTTCTTTTCCATTTCTATTGATCTTTCAGATAGCATTCTGAGGGATGTAAGACAAGGATGTGTTTTCTCACCGGATCTATTCAACCTGTACAGCGAAGCAATTATGAGAGAAATAAGTCTTACCGGGGTTTGTCATTGGCAGCCACAATCTCAACGATATCAGATATGCGGATGATACGGTGCTGATAGCAGACACGGAGAAAAATGCAGGGCCTTCTACAGAAGGTAGCAAAAGAAAGCGAGAAAGGACTGATCAGAACCTTCAAGAAAACTGAATGTATGGTTATCAGTAAAAAGAAGAGCCCAGTATGCCAACTACAAGTCGGAGAAACTAAAATAAAACAAGTAAAGAAATTTAAATACCTGGGAAATGTTCTGACAGAGGATGGACAGTGCGATATGGAGATCCAAAGACGCATTGACGTGACCACGGACGCATTTCAAAAGTTAACCAGAGTACTGAGAGACAAGAAAATCTCATTGGAAACAAAGGGAAGATTGCTGGATTGCTATGCGATGTATGTCTTTCTGTATGAAAGTGAGTGTTGAATGGTCTCATCAAGGATGAAAGAGAGGCTTAGGGTAGAATAAATGTGGTTCTACAGAAGGATGATGAGAATAACACGTGTGCACCGATGAGGTGTTGGAGAGGAGGCAAACGAGAAGAAAACTCATACTTAACATTAGGAAGAGACAGATGAGGTTCCTGGGACACGTAATAAGGAATGAGGCTTTGGAGAATTCAATACTCACAGGACGGAGAGAAGGGAGAAGGGACAGGGGACTTGATAGGTCTGAGCAAATGGATAACGAAGTGGAGTTTGACAGCGACAAGCGACATAGCCAAGTGAAAGCCCATGATCGCCTACATTCTGAAGGGACACGGCACATGTGGTGCAGCAGATACAGACTCGGAACGATAAACCGGAGTGCCGAGTTCGAATTTCAGTGGAATTCCTTGCATTCACTTATGCACAAATACCCTTGGGAAAGGTATTAATCCGTCTATTCCTTCCAGTTATGGGTTAAATAACAGGACAGATTGGGTTCTATAGCCTTGGTCGGCAACCAGTCTATCACAGAAAGCAATGGCAACCTACTGCGGGATAATTTTCTGCCCAATCAGTCATGTCTCTTTCGGGACATGATCGCCTAAAGCGTGTATCACGTCTGGCACTTAACTGACTGACGGCACATGAAGAAGAAGGTCATCCCCACATTCTTCTATTTCTCTCAACTTCATGATGTTCTATGAGTGTCAAATTACACGAAAATATACTTTATACTTTATAATTTACTTTATAATTATAATATACTTTATCATATACTTTATAATTACACGAAAATATACTTTATACTTTATAATTTACTTTATAATTATAATATACTTTATCATATACTTTATAATTACACGAAAATATACTTTATACTTTATAATTTACTTTATAATTATAATATACTTTATCATATACTTTATAATTACACGAAAATATACTTTATACTTCTACTTTTATACACTCTGAAAAACGTTACCGACATTTCAGTATATGCACCGTTGATGGTGCTATTTATCTGATTTAATTTACTGTTCAGTTAAATTACATTCCATCAATCAAAACAACGAAAAAACAAAGAACATCAGACAAATCCTGTCCCAAAATAAAGAGGTACTATATTGCATAAATTGTATAATACGAATTAATATTAGTAGAACAATTCCAACAAAAGAAATTTATTACTGACACACAATAAATTACAAGAAAAAAATTAAAATTACTTTGGCAATCATTTTTTTAATGAAGAGAGAAGGATTGTTTTCCAGAAACTCAAATATATCAAGTCGAGAACTATGGTGTCGGATTAGAAAGCATATAATGGCCAAATAAATTAGACATCGGAGACTGACATTAACAAGTGTTTTAATTTCCTGACGTCGGTCACTTGTGTTATTGCAAAACCAATACTTTTCTGAAAATAGCCCAAATAATAATAATGATTTCCTAATAAACATGTTCATTTTAAAGATTGAATGTGAATATATTTTACAGAGGACGTTCCAAAATAAAATTAAAGATGACAAATGTATAATTTTTTGAATCATTACAAGTTAATCGGAGTAGATAGACTAAACTATCGCCCGGTTCACACTCCACACACATCTATTGTACAGGTGTAGAGGCTCATCCTTTGTTCCCTGTTCAGGATGTGGTTTCCGGCTTTCTCTTTTCCAATCTTTTCACTTTTCTTTTTTTTTCTTTTTCCTTTTTTTTTCAATTGTAGTAGATAGATCTATCTATCGCTCGGTTCACACTCCACCCACATCTATTGAACAGGTGTAGAGGCTCATCTCTTGTTCCCTGTTTAGGGTGTGGTTTCCGGCTTTTTCTTTTCCAATCTTTTCACTCTTACGTAGCCCCATGCACATCAGTGGCGTTACCGCCTTGCTCGGGGTGATATGATTAAAAAAAAGTGATTAAAAATAATAGAATCTCTTGTCCACGTTCTATTGAGAATGCAAAACTGAAATTAGAACGCATTAACAACAATAATATATATATATATATATATATATATATATATATATATATATATATATATATATATATATTATACTTTATGATCATTTCACCTCCAGCAAGGCAGGGCCTCCACTAGTGTGCAGGGGGGTTACAGCGAGAGAAAAAAATAATATACAGGTGATGTCGAAGAAAGGATAAGAGATGGCTGGGAATCAAGTCGGGATTGATCGATCATATTTCAGATCCTCCTTCGGATTTTGTAGTGAATATCAAGATGAATAATAGGAGCAGTCGACCAGATACGGCAAGAATAATCAATGCACGGATGAATGGCAGATTTATAAACGTACTAAACGGATTCTGGCCTGACACAGTGACCCCAAATTTCTTAGCAGTAGATGCAGCTATGGATTCGATGTAGTCATTTCATTTGAGGTCAGTCATTCTGATGGTAAGCAGGAAAGATTTTCTATGGTGGTTAAAGGAGAGCAGCTTCGTTTTGAGGGCATTCAATTTTACAAGCCATTTTCTACCCCAATCAATCACAGATTAGCGGTCCTTTTGAAAGGCAGCAACTTTGGCAGATTTTTATTGAGACGAAAGTAGATGGTGGAAAGTAGATGCCTACTTGGGAACTGATTATATCAGGAATTTCATTGCTGAAGATCAGAGTAAGCTTAGAACCTAGGATAAAGCCTTGAAAGACACCTGCATTTGTAGGAAAGAATCTGGAAGTTTGACCGTTCAAAACAACCTTTCTTTCATGATTCTAATATATATATATATATATATATATATATATATATATATTCATTGATGCATATTTCATTAAAGTTTTGTCTATTTATTTTACGTAATTATTTTTCATATTGTCTGATAACCTTAATAGCATTATCATCAAATAAAGAAAGAAAATCACACGATTGATACATAAGTTTTATTTTTATAATCCAATCTAAGCTTTTAGCTTACATAAGTCATTTTCAAAGATGTCAAATCACATTATATTATAACAATTCACGGACAAACAATAATTGCAGTCTGGTTTTGTTTACATGGAAGATTTCCAAGCAACGACAAACGCGTGCATACAAGACGCTGGAAACGAATATCGCACCACAACTCATGACATCACACATGACCACGCGAAAGTGAAAACAAGAAATATTAAGAATGGAAAACCATTGCAATAAGCCAATGGCTTCTGTTATTAATTATAGGCATTTAAGGATATATATATATATATATATATATATATATATATATATGAGAAAGAGAGAGAGAGAGAGAGAGAGAGAGAATTAGAACACACACAGATTATAAAAAATCACGTATGCTTGAAACTCGAGCTACGACTAGAGCCATTTTTTCGTAGGATTTAATGTTTGCTCGGTCAATCTAAACTTAAAGTACTTTATTGTGTAGGCAAGTTTGTTCTCACGTTTTTCTTTTATTTCAGTATTGTATTTAGCAGTATTTGGCAAGTATTACTTTTTACAAATTTATCTTTTGTAAAGTATATACACACACGTAATATGTGAGAGATAAGAAATACATTTATATTTCTGGAAATGGATCCAGGTTCATTAATGTTACGAATATTTTAGCATTTATTTTTGTAACAGTTAACTATATCTTCTTTCTTAAATATCAGGTAGACTATGACAAGCGAAAATCTGCTGTATACCTTACATCAACATTGCTTGCTGGTCCAGAAGACGCAAACCGGATATCTGCAACCGAGAGTCTAAAATCTATAACAGAAGTCTTTAAGAGCATGAGTGAGATGGTAAGGTCTAAAAAATGGAATGTTTCGCTTCCAGTTCAACTTGGCTCCAAAGTAAGTATCTCTGTTCTTCCAATCTTATTTTGACCCGCATATGCGCGCGCACACACAAATAAACGGCACAAGTTAAGCAGATTAGACCGTTTGTAAACAAGTGGGAAAATATTTTGTAGAGTGAATAGTTTTTGTAGAACAACATTTATTAGAGCTTCCTCAAGATGTGACATTTATCAGAATGTAAAATATTGATGGGTTTGTTTTGTTTTGTTTTACCGCATATCAACCTCCATGTGTTTAATGCCGACAAGACTTTTGTAATAGATTCGTATGAACAGAATATGTATTCTTTGTAAGAAATCAGTTTGTAGATCAGGTCTCATTGGCGTATTTTTGTAAAGAGGATTTTGTCGAAAGTTAGACATATTTTGACTAGCAGTATAGCCCGGCGTTACTCGGGTGTAATGAAAGCTTTAAAACTAATCCATGGTCCTGGAGCTCAGACTCTTTGTACGTTGGCATGAAAGACTAAAAAGCAATAGTTGTTTCCATTTAAAGCGAAACTGTAGACTGAAAGAAAAATGAATGAATGTAAGTCAAATTTTGATTTCCTGGTATCGATATGAAATAAATTTTTTTCGTTGTAAACTGAATTTTGAAGGCTAAATAAGTCCTCTGAGTAAATGGTATCATGGCTGAGACAAAGAACTACAATTATACCTATTTAGAGTCAAACCTGAAGCAAAAACTAAAATAAAAGGGCTGAAAAAATACAGACATACAGGCAGATTAACAGACGCACACACAAACATCTTGCCTTTTATATATATATATTATCGATTTTTTTGCACTACTGTAAGAACTGCAACCTTGAAACTTCTGAATATCGTCTCTTATGTCTTTGTTTATGAGTGTATCAAATTTGATTAAAATCGGACCACTCCTTCTATAACCCAATTTTTTCGATTATCGATTTTCGATATTTATCGGGGGTACCTCGACACAAAGTCTAGCTAAGAACACTCACAGACGCTTATAGTACAACTGTGTAAATTTTCAAGAAAATCGGTTCAGCCGTTTCGGAGTCTATAGGTAACGGACACACACACATACACAGACACGCAGACAAAGTTCCATTTATAAATAAGTTTAGATATATAATTGTTTTCAAAAAATATATTACTGTTAATATTTTTTCCGCCAAACGTCTATTACTGGTAATATTTTTTTTCTTCAAAAGTGTAATGCTGGTAATAGTTTTCCTCAAAAATACACTGTTTGTAATATTTTCTTCTCCAAAAACAATTTCCACTATAAAAGTATGTTTTATATTTTCATAGTATTTTGAACCCAGTTTGAGGTTTAACTATTTTCCCATAGCTAAAACCCCGGGATAATATTTTATTTTTTTTATCGTTTTAGAAGTGCTGGTTTTAAGTATACCCACCACCGATTATTTTTAACTGAATGGTGTAAAACATAGTTTGTTTGCGTACGAAAACAAGATTTTTCTTTTACAATTTCTTTAAAAATAAAGAACAAACGGACACCATATATACTCGTGTGTAAGTCGACTTAATTTATAGCGCAAACCTTGATTTTTTTAAAAACTGAATGCATGGTCATCAGTAAGAATAGGAGGTCAAAATGCCAACTTCAAGTTGGGGCTAGGAAACTCAAACAGATGCAGAAATTTAAATAACTGGGTACTGTCCTAACAGAAGACGGAGAGTGCAATACGGATATCCGAAGGTTCATTGGCATAGTTAAGGATGCCTTCCAGAACCTGTGTAGAGAGTTAACAGACAGGCAAATTTCGCTGTAAACGAAGAAGAGAGTACTGGATTGTTATGTGATGTCTGTCTTTTTATATAGCAGTAAATGCTGGACAATATAATTAAAGATGAAGAAAAAAACTTGAAGCAGCCGAAATGTGATTCAACAGAAGGATGCTGAGGATACCATGGACGGAGCACACGAGCGATGGCTAGGTTTTGGAGAGGATAGACACTAAAAAGAAAGCTGATACTTAACATCAGGAAAAGACAGATCAAGTTTTTGGGACATGTAATGAGAAAGGTGGGTTTGGAGAACCTGATGCTCACAGGACGGATAGAGAGAAAGAGGGACAAGGGAAAGCAGCATACCTGATGGACTTAAACAGATGGATGGTGGAGCGGGGATGGAAGGGGATAATAGAAGAAGGGATATTAAGGGCAACAAGGGATAGAGGGAAGTGGAGGGCCATGATCGCTTACGTCCTGAAGGAACACGGAACCTAAAAGAAGAAGATAGAACAACTAGTCACTAAAAATGCCTGATATTTAGTTACAAAAATGGCCTGTTTATAGAGCGACTCTATATTTTTGTCGTGAAAAAGCTCACTCTATACCCGATTATATTCGGTATATATTAGCAAAAGTATATATTTATTTTTCCTTTAAGATAAATGATTATTATCCTTTAAAGTTGTGCATGTGCTTCCAAAACCAAAACCCTAAAAAAGGGTTTTAAAAAGTAAAACAAGTTTTAAAATATTCAGAAAATTAAAAGAAAATATGAAGTTATCAATGATGTAAGGATTTTCTAAGCAAAATCTTAGATTTGGCACAAGGTCAAAAGTATTGTGCACCCAGTGAGGACCGAACTCACTACTTAGTTGTAATTGGAGTTGTCAATGATATAAGTGCAGTTTAAAAACTGGTCCTTGTAGATAAGAGCTAAATCCAGATAACGATATAATTATTTCGGGATTAATTATACACTATCAATATTACGAGCAGGGCCCAGTTTAAATAAAAAAAAGAAGGATTTTTCGATTCTGACAAATGTCGGAGTTTAAAAGAAATTTACTAAATGTTAATCTATACAAATTATTCCATAAAAAATGTTTACTAATTTTTACGAGTGGACAAGTCTATTTAAGTAGTGCACACTCCAACGCAAATTTGTGTGAGCACATAAGTATTATAAAAGACAATTTAAAAAAAAGAAATACCTTGATATTTTTCGTTGAAGGGGATATTGCTGTTTACGTCGCTCAGACGCATGTCTGGCATTGTCGGATTCTCCACCTTTGGGTAGAGAGTAACCCAGACGAGATTCCGTCGAAGGGTAGAGTCTCATCTGGGGTAATATTTAATTTTTTGCCCGAGTTATATGGTTCAGATTACCCACATTAAAAAGGCCTTTTGCCACATTTTGTCTGAAGAAAACTAAATACCGTTATTTTTCGCTGAAGCCTTCGTGATTACAATATTAACCTGAAAGATGCTGTTTCGAAAGTGAATAAAATATATTCACACGAAAATACACTCAAAGTGTCAATGATCTCCGAGTGCCTCAAGAGTAATTTTTTTTTTTAATCGTATCACCCCGAGCAAGGCGGTAACGCCACTGATGTGCAGGAGGCTACGTAATAGTGAAAAGATTGGAAAAGAAAAAGCCGGAATCCACATCCTAAACAGGGAACAAGGGATAAGCCTCTTAACCTGTTCAATAGACGTGGGTGGAGTGTGAACCGGGCGATAGATAGATCTATCTACTCCAATTGAAAAAACAAAAACAAAAAACAAAGTGAGAAGATTGGAAAAGAGAAAGCCGGAAACCACATCCTAAACAGGGAACCTTATATATATCCTTAGAATTTTCACCTCCTCCATGAACCTTGTGTTCAGTAAACATTAGTACGAAAAAACGTACGAGAAACAAAGTCAAACACAGTTTGTAGGTTAAGTTGTCGGAATTGTTTTTATCTAATGTTGACAATTTGTGTTTCTAATTTCGTCACTCAATCCATAGTTTACATTTCATATATTTTATTATCTCAGACATTATTTTAGTAGATATTCGAATTTGAGTAGACGTTCCGTTTATATTGAACAGTATTTATTTCTCTACCGGCCAAGATACTTGAGAAAACTAAGAAAATATGCTGTCCGATAGGATGCGAATCTGCGACCCACTTTGTGGGAGGAATCCACGTTTGACTAGGCGTGCTTTTACGACTCGGCTACGAAGAACAACACATTTGGTGCCCCCTATTTGCACGAGGTACTAGATTAGCAACTAGGTCCCACCCTTTTACAGTGAAACCGATAAAATGTAACCGCAATTTCTACTCCAACTGCTTCTTTTCTCGCACTTCCCGACTGTGGAATTCCCTTACACATGATTGCTTCCCCGACAGTTACAATATCCAGGAGTTTAAATGTAAGGTCAATAGACACCTCCTAACACACTAAGTCGCATCCATTCTCTCAAACACTCTTCCCATCTACCCAACCCTCAGCCTCGGTATCCTTACCCATCTATCACCCTCCTTCTGACATTTCCTATATCTAACCACTCTTGCTCCTTACCTTCCCCTATATAAACCCTTGCGCAATAGTGGCAGTGGAATGCCTTGCTTGGGGTGAAATGATTAAAAAAAAAAAAAAAAGAAAGTACACTGATTCGTTCCGGTTTTTCCGAAACCCATATTTGTATCTGAAACATAAAACAATTTGAAAAGAATGAATTGTATGTTTTAATCCGACATTTTTTTTATCACTTCAAAGCATTTTTAATGAATACCTGTATTTGAGTAAACACTACTCCATTTATTTTAAAATTTATTTATTTCGTGTACCGGCCTGCACACTCGAGAAAAAAGAAAAACGCATTAAGAAAATACGTCTTTCTGCAGGCTGAAGAAGTTCGTTTACTTAAAGGCAAAAATAGAACCTAGCTTTATTGTAAGGTTTTTCGTGGCCGAGCGGTAAAAGCAAGCCGGATCAAATGACAGTTCCTGCACGATCATCGAAATTAAGCAATGTCGAGGCTTGTCAATACTTAGATGGGTGATCTCTTGGAAATACCAGAGTGCTGTAAGCTTCCGGTCAGGTCAGTCTATGTCTGCTACTGGTACCACGTAACCCAGTACGGCCTGCCACGGGTTGGATGGTCGGTGACTAAACCAGCCCCCCCCCCCACTGGGTGCAGGCTCGATGAGGAGGGTGGTGATGAGGGAAAAATTTGAAGCAACTGAAATGTGGTTCCACAGAAGGATGATGTGATGCGGATATCACCGACCGAACATGTGAGCAACGACGAAGCCTTGAAAAAGATGCAAACGAAAAGGGAATTAATACTGAGCATCAGAAAAAGACAGCCGAAATTAGTGGGACATATAATAAGGATGGAGGGATTAGAGAATCTGATACTCACAGGTCAGATAAAAAGAAAGAGAGACACGTGAAAACAATGTCTAACAGACTTGAAGGGCTTAAACAAACTGAAGGCAGAGCGGTGTTTGGAAGGGGTAACAGGAGAAAGCGTGCTAAGTTCCTGGGACATTCAATTAGGAAGGAGGGCTTGGAGAATCTGATACTAACAGGCCATAAAGAGGGAAGGAGAGACAGGGAAAAGCAACGGATAACATATTTGAAGGACCTGAGTAGGTGGATGTCAGAGCGTGGCTTGCGTGGTTTAACAGCAGAAAGCGTACTAAGAGACACCAGCGATAGGAAGACGTGGAAAGCCATGATCTCCTACGTTCTGAAAGGACAAGGCATATAGAAGAATAAGAAGAATGTCTAAAATGAAAACAAAAAGTAATTACAGCAGGAAAAATATATAAAATAGTTAATTTTGTGAGAGGATTAAATAAAACTACATGAAGTGAACTCTTTGAAACGCAACAGCTGATTAGTACTTCGCAAGGCAACGGACTGAAGAGCGAGTGCATGAACGCCTTGTCTTTTCAGTCAGTCAGTCAGTCAGTCAGTCAGTTAAGTGCCATACGTGATACACGCTTGGGCGATCATGTCTCGAAAGAAACATGACTGACTGGGCAGATGATTATTCCGCAGTAGGTTGCCATTGCTTTCTGCGGTAGACTGGTTGCCGACCAAGGCTATAGAACCCTGTCTGTCCTGTTATTTGACTCATAGCTGGAGCAGGAAGAGATGTATTATATTTTTAAGTAGTAATTAGTGGGGGATCAGTTTATTACTTCATAATAATATAAAATTGATCCCCCACTTTATGCTAAGTAAAAACCTTAATCATGTTTCCAACTATTATATTCAGTCAGTCAGTTAAGTGCCATACGTGAAACACGCTTGGGAGTTCATGTCTCGAAAGAGACATGACTGACTGGGCAGAAGATTATCCCGCAGTAGGTTGCCATTGCTTTCTGCGGTGGACCGGTTGCCTGCCAAGGCTATAGAACCCAATCTGTCCTGTTATTTAACCCATAAGCAGAGAGCACAAACCCAGTCGTGGTTCCGCCGAAGGGTAGAATCACGACTGGGGAAAAATAGATAGACATTTTTTGGCCTGGCTATATGGCCGGGAACACCCACAATAAAAAGACCTTGTGTCGCATATAACCTTACGTGGGAAGGTTGTTAAATACCGCAAAATTAATGCGGAATTTGGATGAATTAAAAACCAATCATTCAAGTAACCACACACATAACCGGGCACTCATTTTCACACGATAACTTATTTATAAAAAAACAAAAAAACAAAAAAAAACACGAAAAGTGTCAAACATCCATCTGAGAACCGACATTTCTGGTTACTTAACAAGGGAGAGGATGGGAAACAAAGCGAAAAAAGTGGTGTCAAAAATAAAAGGGGTCAATGAGCATGCATCTCTTATCTAAGTTAACTTGGCGTGACAAATAAAAACAAGCCTCGAGTATTTTAAGCGGAGTTGTCAGTATTTAATACAGGATTATGGCTTGTTTTAAGCAAGGCCATGTGGCTCGTTCTTGGGTGTCTCGGTTGAAATCCCTCACTAATGATAAGGTATCACTCACCTGGGTACTGATGCGAAGGGCCTTTTGGATTGGCAAAAAAACTTTCTTCAACGGGCTTGGGAAATTCTTCGAACTGCATTCGCTGCGTTGAGTCCGTGGAAACTCTGACTCATGCCTTCTTCCACTGCATGGTCGTTGTCCGTTTGGGCAAATTTATTGAAGACCTTATGGTTCGCATTTTATTTTATTCCCCAGTTTCTTTAGTTTAATTCCCCATCCTAAACCCCTTTAGGTGACCCGAATTGTTAGTTCCCTTTTGGGTACGAAGCATTTTTCAGTTTCCGAGTGTGATTTTTCTGTATTTGTTGTGTCTAGATGGATGTCTAATTGTGCGTATGGTTGATCAAGTAACTGTTTGAATTTATCCAACTCCCGCGTAAATTTCATCCAGTCAACTGACATTTCTGTTACAATAAAGGACTGTGGGTTTTTTTTTATTACTAACAGCATTTTGTTTCTTGTTTATAGTATTATGCCCTGTGTAAATATTCATCGAGGTTTTCATTTTTAAAAGTTGTCAATTTATTCCCCACTCCCCACAAAAATATTGTACATGTGAGGCTAGTTTGGACTTTACAGAGTCTTTGAGACATATAGTGTTTGTTGTAAAAATGGTAAGTAAGAATGTGATGTTTTGATGCTAAGAATATTTTATAGTTTGTTTGGATCAATAATTGTGGCTTGCTAAGTTTTTTTCTAATATAAGACAGATGATGACCATCCTTCCACATCTCCACTTTTGGCTTTGTGTCACTTGTTTTTTTTTTATATCTACAAAAATAATTATGGCCGCTATCTGCATTTTACACATCGAAGTATATAAATTGTGGCCTTGTGCCGCATCTATCTAGAGCTTCTACCCACGTAGGGAGGTCGTAAATAAGTTGAAATATATAAATTTTTGGCCTTGTGCCGCATCTATCTCGAGCTTCTACCCACGTAGGGAGGTCGTAAATAAGTTGAAGTATATCAATTGTGGCCTTGTACCACATCTACCTCGCATTTTTGCCCACGTAGATTATTTGAAGTATATCAATTGTATCAACAGTAAACCTTAATGGTTAATCAGGGAATCTATTAAGCCTGTTTGGTTGTTACCAATCATCCCTAATTAACGCCATTTTTATAAATTAGTAGAAAAGTGTTCTAACGAGGATTTCAAATGCTAATTCTATAAAATCCCGGACTCTCTCCAGGGACAACTTTAGCAAAAAAGAAAGTCCATTCCCGATATAATTAGATTCACTAAAGACACTAAATCTAAGTATTTCGAATTAGTTAAATGTAAAAATCTCTCTCTATCTCTAATCATTCTTGATGCAATTTTATTTTTTCAATTGAAGCATTTACATCTATCAGCTGACAAGATTTGGAAATCTGTCAAGGAAAGTGAAATCGATACTAAACAAAGTACGACGCCATCCTTGTCCACAGCAGAAAAATCGTCCTCAATGCAAGACGTTTCAACGAAGAGTACAGCTACAACTTTGACACGCCCTCGAACTTCATTCATACCAACGTCCACACGCCCTCGAACTTCAATCATACCAACTTCCACACGCCCTCGAACTTCAATCATACCAACTTCCACACCGGATACATCATGGACATCAGAGTCTAGTGACGAACACAGTACCGAGGCTGATGGGCAAACAGAAATAGCTATAACATCTACCGTAACTACAACTGCTAGTACACTTATTTCAGGTTCCATTCATTCGAGTGATGTAAGCATGGCTAGTCAGTCTTCAATCTTCTCGACAAGTTATGTAACTACTCCAGCACCTAAACGGACAAAAAGTACCCCGAGTGTTTCTAACGGTAGCTTTCAATCTCAATCTAGCCAATCACCGACAACTCTCCAACATTCTACGAAATCTAACTTTCCGGAGTCTAAGCCCTCGCCGAATAGATCAGGTCCAAGCCGTAAGTATTACTAATGGATGATTAATTCTCTGTCTAGAGTCAGTTTTTTAACGTTTCAGATAAAGTATTTTGAAATTTTAAAAAAATTAAACAGTTAATTGAATTTTAATATAATTTTAATCTGGATTTAAAATATATAAGTTATAAAAACAGCTCTTATCCTTGTAGTCAGCATAAGTGTCAGTAACTTGCTTGATGACTTGGATATTTCTTTTTCATGAATATTTGTGGTTTGAATCCAGAATGTGAATACTGATTTTTTAAGTTAGGCAAAATTTCCATGCCCTTCCGTTTCATATATTGCAAGATTAAGCTAAAATTACTAAATACACATATTTTTTAATCAGTTAAATATATTAACTGATTAAAATTTAATTTAATTTGAAATATAACAATCGTGGGCTTGTGCCGCATCTACACTGGGCTTCTGCTCACTTGGGGGGGGTCGTAAATAATTTGAAGTATATCAATTGTGGTTCACACGGTTCACACTCCACCCACGTCTATTGGACAGGTTAAGAGGCTCATCCCTTGTTCCCTGTTTAGGGTGTGGTTTCCGGCTTTCTCTTTTCCGATCTTTCCACTATTACGTAGGCCCCTGCACATCAGTGACGTTACCGCCTTGCTCGGGGTGATACGATTAAAAAAAAAATATATATATATTTGCATTATTTACATTGTTCAGAATATTGTCATCATCTGAATATTGCCCACGACGTTACGGCCGTTGTACGCTCCGAACTTCTTCATGTGGGTGGAATTTTGAACCGAACCCTTTATTTCGATAACTGGAGTATCTTGTTCTCGTTCCATGAGTCATGCCACTTCCGGGTATCTTAGTTATCTTTCTTTAACTCAACAATCTAAGTTTTTGTTCACCACTGCTGTAGCCAAATATTGAACTTACAACTCTTTGTGTCAAGTCACTTAATCTAAGCAAAGTTTTATTTACTGGGTTATGTGTCCTCAATAATGGCAACCTTCTGTGGGAATTTTTTTTGCCTAGTCAGTCAAGACTCGAAAGGGATATGATGGTTCAAGCGTTTATTACGTAAGGCAACTAACTGATCAAATATGCATCTATTAGCTTGACGAATTTTATACTTATTTTATTGTATTATTCTCCAGTTGACACATTTTTGTATTGTTCTACCAATTTATATCTTTTATTCTGTAACAACGACCGCCGTTCGAGTCATACTGACCCACCTCCGTTAGGGATAATGAAGATACAAGACTTTGATACCCAAGATCGATCTCGCACATGACCCCGAATTGATCTTACGAAGAGCTAAAAGCCGTACAATATGACCTGACGTCCGCAAACGTGAACATGCACGGCAGTTTGAAAGAACGTTGTTTTTCGAGACTGGTTACGAACGTGTAACATTCACAAATGATTACCTTAACTGTCTCTCCACAATGTGCTTTGTACGTATATGACTGAGCCGATCTACTTTTTTTCTCTATTATGCAAACTTCCGTGGAAATATTTATTTCTGTTTATATATTCTTTAAGATTTCTTCGTTGCTTAATCGATCCTTATCCTTCTGTAGAACCGTATTTCTGTTACCGTAAGTTTTTTCTTCAGATGTCGTGAGACTATCCAGCATTCACTACGATATAGGAGTATTTTTGGCGGGGTTGTCAATGTTTAGTACAGGGTTATGGCACGGTTTAAGCCAAGCCATGTGGCTCGTTCTGCTAGTACCCTTATTTAAAGTTCGATTCGTTCGACTGATGAGCATGGTTAGTCACTCTTCAATCTTTTCGACAAATTATGTAACAACTCCAGCACCCAAACGGAAAAATTACTCCAAAAGTTTCTAACGCCAGCTTTCAATCTCAGTTTAGACAATCACCGACAATTGTCCAACATTCTACGAGTTCTAACATTCTGATACCGTCAGTTTTTATTCAGTTGTGGTGAGACTACCCAGCATTCACTACCATACAAGAGTATTTCAGCACACATTTTTATTTATTTCTAACGAAATTTACCTGTTTCTTATTGCTTTGTTTAGCTTTTGGAAGCATTTTCCCTAATCCAGGTGCGCGTTCGAATATCCGTGTCCTGCTTTTCATCTTCTACTGTGGTGCAACGGATATTGACTCAGAGAGCCGAGATCGAATTCCAGTTGAACTCGTTGCAATCACTTACGCGCAAATACACTTAGAAAACGTATGAATCCATCTCTTCTCTCTCCAGCTATGGGTTAAATAAAAGAATAGATTGGGTTCTATAGTATGGTTGGCAACCAGTCTATTGCAGAAAGAAATGACAACCAACTGCGGAAAAATATTCTGCCTTGTCAGTCATGGTTTGAAAGAGACATGATCGCCCAAGCGCGCATCCCGTATGACGCTTAACTGACTGACAGATATTTAAACTTCTGTACTTGTTTGCTGTTGACATCTCCAATTAGCAGTGTGCATCTTGGGCTTTTTCTCTTGCTGACTAAAATTGTTAAAACCCCTAACGTGTTTCTCCGTCCAATAAGACGGGATCTACAGCGAAGGCCATTATCCTTGTTAGAGATGCGGGAAATAGAAGACTTTCATGCCCAAGATCAATCATGCACATGATCTCAAACTGGACTTACGGGGGAGCTAAAAACTGAGCAGCATAGTCTTATGTGCGCGGTGGTAAACATACGCGGTAGCGTGTAAGAAGTTCTCGAGACTGTTTCGAAACCTGTAACATTCACAAATAATTGTCTGAATGGCCTTTTCATATCTGAGTCTGCCGACATACCGTCTTTGCTCGGATGCAAACTTGTAATATCGAATTAAAAGACACTGGTAATAGAACAGAAATTGATCAAGTTGGTAACGCAAGTCGTTTTAGTAAGTTATGGTGATTTTCTAAGCGTAGCTTAGATGTGGTACAATGCCGAAAGTATGGGGCATCCAGTGAGAATCGTAATCACCTTTCAGTCGTAATTGACCTAATAAGATAAGCTTACTAACCATTACACCACGTCGAAGAGTTCCATTTCTAATAAGTTTTATTGCCGTCCATTCACATAAGCTCGTCAGGTAGGTGCCCCACACTCTACTCTGTCCCTTTGTACCTTCGATATGCCTTATTAGAGTCAAATTTTCCAAACCCTTTTTCCTCATTTTGTATTCAGGAAATTTCATCTGTCCCTTAAACTTGAGACTTTTATTTTCAGTTAAGTTTTGTTTACAAAAATCTCCATTTCGGTCTATTAATAAACCAAACTCAGTAGCGGTCTGTAATGACAAGTTGCATATATTAGCCTTTATCAGAGTTATTAAGCTTTTACTATTTTTCTGCTGCCTATCCAGGTTTATTTTTTTCTGTCTTTCGTTAATGTTTATCTCAATTCACATAACACGTATATATATATATATATATATATATATATATATATATATATATATATATATGTGTGTGTGTGTGTGTGTGTGTGTGTCTGTGTGTGTATGTATATGTAGATATATGTATATATATATGTATATGTATTTATGTATATATATGTATGTGTATATATGTATATAAATGTATATATATATATCTATATATATGTATATATGTATATGTATATATGTATGTATGTATATGTATGTATATGTATGTATGTATATGTATATATATATGTGTATATATATGTATATATATGTATATATGAATATTTATATATGTATATATGTATATGTATATATATGTTTATATATATATGTATATATATATGTATTATATATATTTGTTTGCATATATATGTATATATATATATAACGACTGATATAGTACTGCGGCTTTCTTTTTTGGACGTAAATTACGTAGAAATTGTCCAAATGTTTTGTAAGTCCGAGCACTTTCGGCTATACTTTTAGCCATTATTATGGACGATCTTATTTTTAATTTTAACTGAATGCATGGATTGTTTTACGTTGTAATAGGTTCTAGCGAGACAAGCTTGCTAATCATTACACCAAGTCGAGGTGCTCATCAAAGATAGAGGTCAGAACAATTTAAGTTGTCAACATAGATGTCTTTGTCATTTTCAATGATGTTGCCGTCAACAAGGTCATCTCGCCCGTCTTTCATAAAAAGGCCTGATTTTTTACTGAGCATTTCACTGCAGTTCATAATATTATTTCCGTATATGATCGTAATTTTCGCTAAAATCATGTATTTTTATGCAAGTTTTCTCCCATTCAATTTTGTGTTTAAAAGCATAATGTAAACTATATAAATATTCATAGTCAATAAAAACTGTATAAAACAAAATATTTATTACTGTAAAAAAATGCAATAAACGTGGTATATGGCCAAAAAGGCGGGAGGTAGAGGTTGGTACCCATTTACTTACCTATTCCTAGCTAAACACATTCACGGCCCGATCATTCATTAAGAATTTCCTCATTCACCACAAGAACCCATCCATCCCCTTACAATCTTCCAAACACCAAAATACCACATATTCGCAAGGGAAAACCTAACAAACAGGAGACAAAACCCATAACAATTTCATTTAAAAAAACTGCATAAAACACTGAAAATACCAAATTCATGTTAGATTTATGTATAGATTTATACAGGGATGCCCGTATTATACAGGGATGCCCGTATTATACAGGGATGCCCGTATTATACTATTAAGTTGTCCCAAAAGTTCGTAAACACTTGCAAAAAATTGAAATTTTACTCGCAAAAGCAACAAAAATTATTGCTCAAAATAAAGTCCATCATTTTCCAAGACTTTCTGCCATCGATCTGCACGCTTTCGAATCTGGTCAAAGTAACATTCAACCAGCTTCGAATCAATGAATTCTTGACACGCTTCCTCGACTTCATCAAACGAGTCGAATCGGCGGCCCCTCAGAAAGTGTTGCATTGAGCGGAAAAGGCCGTAATCTGATGGAGCACAGTCAGGGCTGAAGGCTGGATGTGGCAGAACCTCAACACCGTCCAGCTCTTCAAACTTGTCTTTGGTTTTCCTGGATGTGTGTGGCTTGGCATTGTTCTGCTGCATTACAACGCGCTTTCTGTTGATCAGAGCCGGGTACTTTTGCTTCAACATTTCATAGACCCGCTCAAGTTGCTGACAGCTGAAAGTTCGGCACTGATGGCACGACCATTCGGAACCAACTCAAAATGCACGATTCCTTCAAAGTTCCACCAAACGCACAACATGACTTTCTTACCGAATCGATCTTGTTTTGAAGCCGATGGTGTCTCTTGCCCTTTCGGAACCCATCGCTTGTCTCGATTGTGCTGGACCAGATAGACCAATTTTGCAAGTGTTTACGAACTTTTGGGATAACCTAATATAACGTTAGTGCATAATTTTTAGTTTTAAACAGCTGAAAAGTTGGTGTGTTATCTCTTGACATGCATATCTTATAAAATTAATCAACCGAGTGCCGCGTTTATTAGTCATGCAATGTTAGCATGTTAATAAATGACTGACTTAACGCGTAAATTCCCTGTTTAATGTGTGTCACGCCCCTTGTTACTGACTACAGTAAGCTTAGTAACATAAACTTGAGTATATAGTCTTTATCAGTACTGCTAAACCAAAACACTTTCTCAATCTTTTTTTCCGGTTGCTATAACAACCTCTTCCATTATTGTTAAACCAATAAACTTTTTCTGTCTTTTTCCTGTCGTTGCAACCAAACCAGCATATTTTTCCCCAGTATTCTTAAACCGGAACACTGTATCCGTCTTTTTGTTGGCCGCTGATACTCACCAGGCTTTTTTTCCATCTTTTTCTTTCTAGCCTCAATCTTTTTGCAGTTTTGAACTCTTTCTGTTACGTTCATTTTTTTTTTGTAACAATATTTGATATTAGCTACAAAATGAAATTTTAATTTTTGAAACAATAATCAATTTTAGCTTGAAAATGAAATTTCTGAAAAGTATCTAAAACTGGGAAGCTATCAACGTTTTTCTCCATTGCTTTTATGACGATCTCTATCGATGAATGTGATTTCAACGCAGTTTAACAGCTTCTTGCTAAACAAAAGAAAAAAAAACAGCCTGTAAATTACAAAACGAGATCGATGATTAAGCAGCATGAATCCTAGAGTAATAGCCCTAGACAGGAAATAAATTTAAAAGATAATATGAAAATAGAATGGGTATACTCTGTTATAACCGCTTCTGCTATTCCTTTTGCTAGTATATATATATATATATATATATATATATATATATATGCTAGCAGTATAGCCCGGTGTTGCCCGGGTGTAATGAAAGCGTTAAAACTAATCCATGGTCCTGGAGCTCAGATTCTTTGGACGTTGGCATGAAAGACTAAAAAGCAATAGTTGTTTCCAGTTAAAGCGAAACAGTAGACTGAAAGAAAAATAAATGGATGTAAGTCAAATTTGGATTTCCTGGTATCGATATCAAATAAGTTTTTTTCGTCTTAAACTGAATTTTGAAGGCTAAGTAAGTCCTCTGAGTAAATAGTATCATGGCTGAGACTAAGAACTACAATTATACCTACTTAGAGACAAACCCGAAGCAAAAACTAAAATAAAAGGGCCGAAAAAAAATACAGACATACAAGCAGATAAACAGACACACAAACATCTTGCCTTTTATATATATATTATCGATTTTCTGCACTATTGTTACAACTGCAACCTTGAAACTTCTGAATATCGTTTCTTATGTCTTTGTCTATCAGTGTATCAAATTTGATTAAAATCGGACCACTCCTTCCATAACCCGATGTTTTCGATTATCGATTTTCGATATTTATCGGGGGTACCTCGACACAAAATTTAGCTCAGAACACTCGCAGACGCTTATAGCACAACTGTGTAAATTTTCAAGAAAATCGGTTCTGCCGTTTCGGAGTCTATAGGTAACGGACACACACACACAAAGTTCCATTTATATATATATATATATATATATATATATATATATATATATATATATATATATATTAGTCATCCACATACAAGCCTATGGTAAAGGACTAAAAGTTTAGCTAGGTAGCTACTGAAAACCTTTGCAGCCAAATAAAAGGACCAATAGTATGGTATTTGCTATGATTTCTTTTTGAAGCTATCTTTCAAGGTTTAGACGAGAGCAAGTGTCGCTGGCGGAGATATCGCAAAATCATGCTTGGCAACTTCAAGTATTAGACAAACAGGTCTTGCACTTTAACTCTACACATGACAGAAAACTCTGAAGGACAGAACACATTCACACTGCATGGAATCCACAATGACATCCACTTATATGATAAACTTACCGCACATAAACACACCTGTATATATATATATATATATATATATATATATATATATATATATATATATATATCTTACGGAAATTAACGAAGATTAACGAAACTTGGTTATAAACAACAGACAATTTGAAATGATTTGTTTGAACATTATTATTTTTTCATCTATACTCGTATTTAAGTAGATATTCTGTTTTTAATTAACCAGTATTATATATTTATATCTACTGGCCTGACTATTTACGATAAATGTTTATTACGAAAATGATTCGAACCTGCGACTCCTATCCACATAGAGGAATCTATCAGGTGATCTGGTACGTCTTAGACCTCTCGACCACGAATGACCATTAGTCTAAACGAGGTTTTAATCAAGCCTATATATCACAGTTCTCGATTCATCGCAATAACCATATCTGCTCTGAATTGTGTCGTAATGTCAACAAATGTAAACATGTTACGGAAATTAACGAAGATTAACGAAACTTGGTTATAAAGAACCGATAATTTGAAATGATTTGTTTGAACATGATTTTTTTTTATCGATACTCGTATTTAAGTAGATATTCTGTTTTTAAATAAACAGTATTATATATTCATATCTACTGGCTTGAATATTTATGATAAATTTTTATTACGAAAATGTGTGTCATTTGGCAGGATTCGAACCTCAAGTGAAACAACTGTATCGAATTCATAGCTAAATCCACTGCTAAGAAGGTCGGTTCTCTGTGTAGGGCCAGGAAGTTTTTCCCGTCTGAAATCATCCTGCACATATATAAATCTACCATCCGTCTTTACAGTGAATGCTGCTGCCATATCTTGTCGGTTGCCACTGCTATCCACCTAGGGGTCCTTGACAAAATCCAACGGAGAATCTGTAATGTGATCGATCTTGACTTGGCATTCAGTCACTTTCTCACCGGCGCAATGTGGCTTCCCTGAGTCTCTTCTACAAGTACTTTCACGGCTTCTGCTCCAATGAAGTTAGCTCTCTGGTTCCCCCTATGCATGAATTTGCTCGAGCTACAAGATTAGCAACTAAGTCCCACCCATTTACTGTGAAACCAATAAAATGTAAACACAATTCAGCTTCTTTTCTCGTACTTCCCTCCTGTGGAATTCCCTTCCGTTTACTTGTTTCCCTGAGAGCTACAGTCTCCAAGAATTTAAGTGTAAAGTGAATAGTCATCTCCTATCTTGCTAACTTGCATCCTCTCTCTCTCTCTCTCTCTCTCTCATACTCCTTTCTCCGACCACTTCACTCTCAGTATCTTAATCCTTTCCTACCCACTTCCTGACACGCCCTGTAACCTGTCACTCTTTCTCATAACTTTTCTCCTATGTAACCCTCTGCGCACCAGTGGCAGTAGACTGCCTTGCTTGGGGCGATATGATTATAAAAAAACAAACAAAACAAACGCACAGTACTTTGTTGTTTTTAGTGAAAATAGTAAAACAAAGAGGGATTGTTGCTGAGATGAGCAATTATATATATATATATATATATATATATATATATATATATATATATATAAATTCCGTTTCTTCATGACACTGGTACGCTATTTATATTGAAAGCTTAGGTATATCATTTAAGTTTTATTTTAATCATCTTTGTCAAACTGATGCGAATGCTTCTGAGGGGGAGGTTACACATTTTATGACTACCGTAATTATTTATGCATTTAAAAATTAAAATTTAGGCGTGCTTATAATAAAAGACGAGTAAATTTAAACTCTTTTTGCAGACAGTGTGCGTCGCCATATTCAGGATATTATGACTAAAAGTAAGTTATATCTGAATATATCTGAATATAAACTTAAATCACAAACTAAAAAAAAACTTACATTAAAAATGTTTCACACACACACACACACACACACACACACACACACACACTCACACACAGACACAGACACACACACACACACACATATGTATGTACGGTAATATCATGTTGAATACACCGGTTCTCGTCCGATCACCGAAGTTAAGCAACATCGAGCCTGGTCAGTACTTAGACGGTTGACCGCTTGGGAATATCAGGTACTGTAAGCGTTTCTTAAATTTCTGAACGAGAAATCGGGGAGCCGAGTTCGAATTCCAGTTGAATGCCCTGCATCTACTTACGCGCTAATGCCCTTGGGAAAAGTATTAATCTGTCAATTCCCTCCAGTTATGGGTTAAATAACAGGACAGATTGGGTTCTATAACCTTGGCTGGCAACCAGTCTACCGCAGCAGGAAGTGGAAACCTATTGTTGAATAATTAAAAGCCTGAGGTCTGTTGCCTGCTTTATCTGTGGTATTTATATGCACCAACTGAGTGTATCAATAGTTCCGTGTGGATGGTTCTACACAAATCTTCACCACTTTAATCAAATCACCTGTGTGGATCTTCTGGCGATTTACCTTGGTTTCATGACTGAATATATATAGTTAGGTATAGATGTCAAGTCCGTGAACGGCAAAGATAATCCAACAAGATCGAGTTAATGTAAAACATTAAGTGTTATATCTATATATAGAGCTCAATGTGTGTTATCCAGAGCAATATGATATTTATAAAGGAAAAAATCAACACATCATTTAGATTGGTTACAAAGTATAATTCATTTCTATGAGCTAAATTACCTCACTTCACTAGACCACACTATATTCGTTCTATTCGGTAGAAATATTTTCCCGGAATAAACATTTCTTTTAAAAAAATTATGGTTACTATCCAAGAATGACGACTTCTTCTTGACTGATCTAGAGATCCCCACCTGAGATAACGCCAGGGTCTCTGTTTTTAAATCTTTTTACTTGTTTTCCTTTTCATTTTAAAGATATGTTTATTCCAGTAGTAAGGCCTCTGAATGGGAGGTTGTAAGGAGCATATGACCACTTGTTAATTGCTATTGTTCCCAGGTCTACCCTGACCCGGTGTGGTAGCACCTGTTAGGGTCCCAACTATAGTTTATCCTCAAACTGGGGTCAAAACACTATAAAAATGTATCAAATAGACTATTATAGATAAATATACAATTTTGAATAAAAATTATTACTAACAATACATTTTTAAAGGAAAAAATTATTGCCATAATACATTTTTGAATGCAAAACTAGAAAACAGCTTTAGTTTTCTAAAATAAAAAAAATAAAAATTTTGCATCAAAATCTGACTAAATCAACCTTCTCAATATCAGTCAGTTAAGTGCCATACGTGATAAACGCTTGGGCGATCATGTCTCGAAAGAGACATGACTGACTGGGCAGACGATTATCCCGCAGTAGGTTGCTATTGCTTTCTGCGGTAGACTAGTTGCCGACCAAGGCTATAGAACCCAATCTGTCCTACTATTTAACCCATAACTGAAGGGAAGAGACTGATTAATATCTTTCCCAAGGGTATTTTCGCGTAAGTGAAAGCAAGGAATTCAACCGGAATCCGAACTCGGCTCTCCGATTTCTCGTTCCAAGCCGATATCCACTGCACCACAACGCACATCCCTTCTCAATATAACCGAACATTAAAAAATATCTTAAAGCCCTACCTTTTTGCCATTAAATAATTTATAAAGGTTGATATACCATTAAACAACTCCAAGTGCATTCATAATGCGATGGATTTTTAATGAGTTTGCCATGATGTAGTACTAATAATAAACTTACACTGTAAATGAGAAATACTAACCATTGGAATGCATGGTGGCTGGTGGCCACTCGTATCCGGACACGCCCGTCTACTAGGCCAATCCCTGTTGATTGCTCAAGTATATTTGTGTGTTTTCAAAAGCTACAGAGCCAACCAGTGGCTTATACTACAACTATAGTGAGCGCACCTTAGCTACAGTTTCGACAGCTTCCAAATACTTCCGTCTATCCAATTTCACTCACAAGGCTTCCTAACGTGAGGCACCTTTGAAAAAGACTAGAATGTATATTTGTAAATGATTTCGTTTCTCCAACGTCTATTGAACAGGTGTAGAGGCTCATCCCTTGTTCCCTGTTTAGGGTGTGGTTTCCGGCTTTCACTTTTCCAATCTTTTCACTTTTCTTTTTTGTTTATTTGTTCAATTGGAGTAAATAGACTAAACTATCGCCCGGTTCACACTCCACCCACGTCTATTGAACAGGTGTAGAGGCTCATCCCTTGTTCCCTGTTTAGGATATGGTTTCCGGTTTTCTCTTTTCCAATCTTTTCACTTTTCTTTTTTGTTTATTTTTTTTCAATTGGAGTAGATAGATTGAACTATCGCCCGGTTCACACTCCACCCACGTCTATTGAACAGGTGTAGAGGCTCATCCCTTGTTCCCTGTGTAGGATATGGTTTCCGGTTTTCTCTTTTCCTATCTTTTCACTTTTCTTTGTTGTTTATTTTTTTCAATTGGAGTAGATAGACTAAACTATCGCTCGGTTCACACTCCACCTACGTCTATTGAACAGGTTAAGAGGCTCATCCCTTGTTCCCTGTTTAGAACGTGGTTTTCGGCTTTCTCTTTTCCAATCTATTCACTCTTACGTAACCCCCTGCACACCAGTGGCCTTAGCACCTTGCTCGGGGTGATATGATTAAAAAAAGATTTGAGTTTGTTTGCGCAGTATATTTGTGTTTTTTCAAAAGCTACAGAGCCAACCAGTGGCTTATACTGCAACTATAGTGAGCGAACCTTAGGTACAGTTTCGAGAAGAGAGCGCATTTTCTGGCGTGATTAACTATCTGAACAAGACCAGTACGCTCAGACCTTCGATTAAGATTAATTGTGACTTTTTACTGATCGACAGCTTCCAAATACTTCCGTCTATCCAATTTCACTCAAAAGGCTTCCTAACGTGCGGCACCTTTGAAAAAGACTACAATGTGTATTTGTAAATGATTTCGTCTCCCCAAATGTGAGTTTGTTTGCGCAGTAAATTTGTTGTATTTTTGTCATTAAATGTTTGTACATTTGCTCTAAATACTGTACAAACATAACGTAATTTCTATAGATCCTTATTTATAAAGGATTAGAGATCCGAAGGCGAATTGGCATGGAGAAGGAAGCATTCCAAAAGTTGAGTAAAGTATTAAAAAACATGAAAATTACGCTAGAAACAAAGAAGAGAGTAATGGATTGCTATGTGATGTCAGTTCTTCAATATGGGAGTGAAAGCTGGACAATATCATCAAAGATGAAGAAACTTGAAGTAACTGAAATGTGGTTCTACAGAAGGATGCTGCTAATATCCTGTATCGAGCATGTAAGCAGTGATGAGATTTTGGAAATGAATGAAACGAAAAGGAAATTAATTCTGAGCACCAGGAAGATACATCTGAAGTTCCTGGGACATGCAATGAGGAAAGAGGGCTTGAACCTGATACTAACAGGCCAGATAGATGGAAAAAGAGACAGGGGAAAGCATCGGATAACATATTTGAAGGACCTAATCAGGTGGATGACGGAACGAGGGTTGCATGGTGTAACAGGAGAAGGCGTGCTAAGAACCACTAGGAATAGGGAGACGTGGAAAGCCATGATCGCTTACGTCCTGAAAAGGCAGGGCACATAGAAGAATGTCCTGTAGAACAGACGCTCAATAGGATCTCTTCTCACTCATTACATTCTTAACCTGTTTAAGTTTAGAGTTAACCGTTATCTTCCCCTCCTATCAATATAAACTACTCCTTAATGCAACCCCTATCTTGAGTGGCTCCCAGGCCTTGTAGAGGATGAAATTTACTGTAAAAAAAGAAAGATTTTATGCAGATAAAATGTTTAAGCAACTTTAAATTAAATGTTTTTCTTCTTCTGTGTGCCGTGTCCTTTCAGGACGTAGGCGACTATAGCCTTTCATATCTACCTTTCTCTTCTGGCTCTTAACACACTTTCTCCCAAATGCTGCTCTGCCATCCATTTCCTCAATCCCAGCAAGTATGTCATGCGTTGCTTTCCCCTATCTCTCTTTCACTTTATCTGTCCCGTGAGTATCAGATTCTCCAATCCTTCCTTCCTCATTACATATCCCAAAAACTTGTTTATTTCTAGGGTGTTAAGTATAAAGTTTCTTTTCGTTTCCATCCTCTCCAAAACCTTGCCGTTTCTAGCATGTTTGGTCCATGGTATCCTCAGCATCTTTCTGTAGAACTACATTTTGGTTGCTTTGAGTCTTTCCTTCATCTTTGATGAGATTATCCAGAATTCGCTGCCATAGACAGATATCACATAACAATCCAGTAAGTTTTCTTTGTTAACAACGAAATTTTGAAATTTTTCTATACTGCAAATTATCTTCTTTCTTTTCAGAACTTCATTAAAAGTGATTATTATACAGTCAGTATAGTACCATACGTGATACATGCTTGGGCGATCATGTCTCGAAAGAGATATGACTGACTGGTCAATAGGTTGTCATTACTTTCTGCTGTAGACTGGTTGCTAGCCAAGGTTATAGAACACAATCTGTTCTGCTATTTAATCCATTTAATCCATAGCTGGAGGGAGAAGAGATGTTTTAATGCCTTTCCCATAGTTACTTGCGCGTAAGTGAATGCAAGGAATTCGACTGGAATTCGAACTCGACTCTCCAATTTCTTAGTTCCGAGTTTATATCCACTGCACCACAACGCACGCTTATTATATACGTGTGTGTATTTTACACAAACCAAACAAATATATAAATAAAATCTTTCATCTTAGTGCCATGTTTATTAAACACGTGTTTGATGTGTTAGAAAATGAACATCTTACGAAGTATTTTATCAACGTTAATTTCTGTTTCTTGAAACGTTTGATGATAACCTTCAGTCTCCTAACAACCACACGCCGTCAGTTGCCATTGTTATGAACTGAATGCGGTCTTTGAACGATACGACATTTCGCTACTCGAAACGTTATCAATGATTGATGATCTTTGTTACTTTCGCTGGGTATCGGACAAGTGTTTGACCGTCTGTAAAAATTGTAACATTAACAGACCGAGATAGCACTGGAGTTAATTGTTGAAAAAAAATGCTGATTAAAATGTATGTTGAGTGTGTGTCAGTGTATCAAGCGCCATAAGTGACACGTGCTTAAGTGATCATGTCTCTGTTGAGACATGACTAACCAGGCAAAAAAATTTTTCGCAGTAAGTTGCCATTACTTTCAGCGTTAGACTGGTCACCAACAAAAGCTAAAGAACCCAATCCGTCCTGCTATTTAACCCATAGCTAGAGGGTATTTGCGCGTAAGTAGATGCAACGAACCCAACTGGAATTCGATTCGACTCTCCGATCTCACGTTCCGGGTCGATATCCACTGCAGCCCAACGCGCATCCGGACATTGAGTGCGTATAAGTTTTATATTGGAGAAGCTGGATAATGTAGTCAGAATATAGGGAAAATAATTTGGCATATTTTTTTTTTCGCTTGTTTTTGTTTAGCGGCATATTAACATCTATGGGTTATTTAATGCTGAAATCGAAATATTTTTCACGCAATTTTAATTTTATTTTAATACTTTATTTTTTACTTTCACGCTCTTTTTATTTTAAATATTTTAGGAAAGATATGAAAAACATTACCTCAAAAACTAAAAAAAAAATATTGTTTTACTAATGAACCCATAGTTGTGGAGAGAAGAGGTTGATTCATATCTTTCCCAAGAGTATTTAATTGTAAGTGAATATAACGAACCCAATTGGAATCGGAACTTGGTTCCCCGATTAACAATTCTAACTTCACTATCCGCACATTCAAGCTTACAGCACCTGATATCCCAAAGCGGTCACCCATCTGAGTATTGACCAGAAACAAAGTTGCTTAATTTCGGTGATCGTATGTGTCTATATTTTTGTCGTGATACAACGAGTTTTAAAAAAATAATATCTTACTGGCACAGCATGAAAAATAACTGAAATTATTTAAAGACTGCTTTAAGTGTTATTAAAATTTAAATACGTTGAAAATTAAATCAGTTCTTTTACTGCAAATTATTTTTGACTGAACAGAAACAGTGATTAGCTTTTGGCGAAGTCTACGTTCAGTCGAGTTTTAGGAAAACATATCTTGTTTAATTATATCCTGTAAAGTATGACTTTTCAGTCAGATATAAAGCAGTGTTTATTTTCTATATGACAAGTTGTTCTTTTCTGTTTTAACTAAAATAAATAAACGAAAACGTTGATGTTAGCAATTTCACGTGTTTTCTTTTTGAACCTTTTTGGATAATTCTTAATTTAACGGGGGGATAAACTAATGATTGAATAAGCTTCAGTTCTATGACAGTAAAATATCCGTGGGAATTTTTCTACGCTATCTTTAAATATTTGAGCTTAACAACTCTATCAAAATATTGATATAGCACTTATAAATATAAATGTTGGTCGTTATTTTAAGAAGTGGGTACAAATGAAAAGATTTGTAATTGACAACTTTTCTATTTCACTGAAAATGGCTTTTATCTTCTTTTTTTGGGTACCTGGACATAGTGTAATGGCCAGCAAGCTTGTCTCACTAGAACCTATTAGTAGTGAGTTCAATCCTCGCTGGGTACCACATACTTTCGGGCTTGTGCCACATCTAAGCTGTGTTTAGAAAATCGGATATCTTTTATTCATTCGTATATTTTGTTTTTCTTTTTTTGTATTCCGTCAGCGATTAAAGCTATGTTTACATAATGTGACTATTAAGGAAAACGTAATATTACGCAAGTCGTTTTTTTGGCGTTGAAAGACACATTAATTTGAAAATTCTTACAAAAATCAACTAATTGTCTGATTTTCAATGAAACTTTTAGAATCTATTCACAAATGAATGAATTATTTATGTAGTTATTATTTTTAGGAAATCTTGGTAAAAAATATATATATATTTTTACATCTCTTACTCACCACTTCAGTTAATTACATAAAAATTCTAGAAATACATTATCTCTACCATTTTTTATTTATTGGATAAATGCAGGACTCATTGGAAATGTAAATCATGTAACTTATTTTTAATTATGGGGCCATTTTTCCTAAAATCTGCCCCGAATAGTAAAATCAAAAATGCATTAAAACTACGGTATTCTTAAAATAGATAGAGTTTTAATTGATTTTATAAATAATTTAATTTTAGGATATCATATTCTGAAGAAGAAAAAAATTCGACGAATAATGAATTTTTCTAAAAATTGTTTTCATTTTTTCTTTGCTATTTAAAGTTTCAAACATCATTTTAAATTTCTTTCAGTTACTCAGTGTCTTCGGCTGTTAATTCATTAAAAATAGATTTTATTTACAAATCGATAATTCATAACCTTAATACAAATCATTTGGAATTAAGATGTTTAAAATAATTTCCAATTTTTTTTATTATGTTAAACTGCACATTTTCTTTTACTACTGAAACTTATAAGAGACTTATCATCAAAAGGTCACATGTTTTAAGGGTTGTTTCTCTTATGAAGTGCTAAACTGAGTTATGTCAACTTTTGGTTAGCATACTTCCAAATTGATTGATAGGCGCTGTTATCGCCTACTTAATAGATCAACGAGTCAGACCTTTGTGATTAAGAAATACATTTATTCTAAATTTCATGTCATAAACAAGTAATATTTGTTTCAAACCAGATTCATTTTGCTTTAAATTTGATAATTTTCCAAAAATAACGAGTGAGAGATGTATATTTTATTTTTGCAAGGTTTTTAAAACCGATAATTAATTTTTGTTTGCAAATGTGTCGATCGCTTAAAAATGGCCGAAAAATTAAAAATTTTTAAAAATCTCAAAATTTTAGAATCCAATGAATATAATTTCTCTTTGAAATACACCCGAATATTTTGCTTGTGGAAATAGTAAATTTAATCATTTAGCTTTTAATTAAGCTAAAATTAAATTTTCAAGAAAAAGGTTTTATTTTTAAAAATTCAATTTAAAACTAAGCTATCGAAAATGGAATTTTATATAGAAAATACTGAAAAAAATACTGAAAAAAATACTGAAAATGAAATTTTCTATAGAAAATACTGAAAAAATATTTTCAACTTTTTTATTGGTTTGATTTCTTGATTCAAAATCTGCAATATTTTTATCACCAGGACATTAAGCACCATAGCTTCTGAAACAATTCTCTGATAAAATACCTCAAAGTGAAGCCATTTTGAACGATCATCACTAATGTAACAGATTTACTGATTCTGCATAGTATTTAACTAGTTTATTTTAACAGAATTTTCTCTTTTTCCAGCAAGTACAGAATGCATTTGTCCCACTGTACCAACAAACAGTTCCCGTAGTACCGAAGTTTTAAATAATGACAAGAATCCCACTAAAGGTAAGTATTTGGTGTTATAGCTACAATGTATATGTTAGTTTGAAAATAAAATTGTCATACTTAAAAATGGAAAAGAAAAGTTATTGTTTAGTGTTTTCACAACCAACATCTAACACTGCCTGACGAAGAGAATCTATTTCGAAACGTAGAAATTTCTGTGTTGCAATATACAATTAATTCATAATGATATGATCATATTAAGGCCTATAATATTTATTATATTGAGCACTGTTTATAATAAAATGAATACCGGAGTACTCAAAAATAGTAAAAACTTAAGTCCTCTTCACCTGGATTTATATATGTATATATATAATTTCCCCACCAAAAAAAATTAAATTATATAATCCCCCAAACCAGATCCTATTAATATTAATTTTATCAATAATAAAAATGATCTGGCTATAGGGCTCGATGTAAATATTATTATCTATTTACACAGCCAAATATGTATATTATATCAATAAATTCCGAAAGCTACATTCCGTTGAATAGCTATTTCATCAGCAACGAACAAAAACAAAAATTTATTAATTCAAATATGGTACAAAAATTCACATGCTGGAAGGAGCCCCAGAACATATCCATAGACAGGAAGTAAAAAAAAAGGGTGAGAGGTTAAGAAAGAAAAAAAATTATTTAAAATTTGTTGGTACAGACACAAACAAGGAGCAGAGACAGAGATTCATGACTCGATATTAGAAGAAGACTTTTAGATTGCGTCTGTATTCAAGAATCAGACGTAATCTAAAAGTCTTCTTGTATGTGAATTTTTGTACCATATTTGAATTAATATTTTTCTTTTGTTTTTTATGGTTGCTGATGAAGCAAGGGTATTCTTGCTGAAATAGTTATTCAACAGAATCTAGAATTTGGAATTTATTGATATAATATACATTTACATATTTTTATTACTTTTATTATTATGTCATTTTTCATCATATTTCGATTTCTGCTTTGGTCTCACTACCAACCAAGTCTGCGGGGAGACCTAAGGCAGGTAGTGACGTGTTGTTATGGCTCCATTTCATGTTTTTCTATCTTCCCTATCATCCCCAGCATTACATAGATAAAGTTTTCCTTAGTGTGTGGGCTGTACTTAATAAGACAATTTTTTGTATATCTCTTAAGCTGGGGTTTCCAGGGATTCTTTCAATGTGTTGTTTTGTTCCATTTTTTATCATTCCAAGTGCACCTACTATCACTGGCACAACTCTTGTTTTCAATTTCCACATTTTTTCTATTTCAATTTCCAGGTCTTTATATTTTGACAGTTTTTCAAATTCCTTGATTGCTATGTTACAATCCGCTGGACAAGCCATATCAATTAATAGACAAGTTTTCTCCTTCTGGTTTTTAACAATAATGTCTGGCCTGTTTGCTTCAATTTTTCTGTCTGTGTAGATGGTATAATCCCATAGAATGGTTACATCTTCTATTTCTGTAACCGGTGCTGGGTGATGTTCATACCAGTGTTTGTTTACAGCTTTTCCATAATGTTTGCACATTGCCCAATGTAAATATTGCCCAACTCTATCGTGGCGATTTTTATATTCATTTGGGGCAAGCACAGAACAGCCTGAGATTAGGTGGTCTATTGTTTCTTGGTGTTTATCACAAAACCTGCATTTTGGATCCATATTATTATGCATAATATTTGCCTGAAAGTTTCTCGTGAAAAGACTTTGGTCTTGTGCTGCAAGTATAAATCCTTCAGTTTCAGACTTTAATCCAGATGCACGTAACCATCGATGAGTATTAACTTTGTCAACATTGGATTTATTGGCACGTACTGGATATTGGCCATGCAGAGGTTTGTCTTGCCAGCGCTGTTTCATCTGTTCAAGAGCTTTATCTTTGGCTTTCATTTTCATATTTTTTGCCGCAATAGTTGGTTCTTGGCTTCTGTTTTGCTTTTCTACAGAATCTACTAACTGTAAATCTTGTTTGTATTTACTGCCTTCTTTTATTATTGAATATTTTTTCTTTCTTTCTTCATGTTGCCTTACTAATTGTATCATCCAATCCTTTGTTGTTTCTATGTATGTTAGTAAGCCAATAGTTGTTGTCTTGTATGACAATTCCAGCTGAATAAGACCTCTTCCACCTTCTTTACGGGGTATGTATAGACGGTCTACATCAGCCTTTGGATGATGCATCTTATGCTTAGAAAGAAGCTTTCTTGTTTTAGCATCCATTCGCCTGATGTCGTTTAGAGTCCAGTTTAAGATGTTGAAGCTATATTGGACAACTGGGATTGCAAGGCTATTAATGGCCATAACTCTGTTCTGTGAATTTAATTCAGTTTTTAATATCATTCGTAGCCTTCTATAGTACTCTTTACGCACTATTTCTTTCATTTTTTTATGGTGAATGTTTTCGCTCTCATTTACACCTAGGTATTTATAAGCTTCTTCTGGTTTCAATTCTTTTATTGTTACAGCAGGGTCTAGGCTAATTGAGGATGTTTCTTGTATTGATCCACGTAAAACTGTAGCTTTAGCACATTTATTCAAATTAAATTTCATTCCAATGTCTTCGCTGAAGCATTTTACAGTTTGCAGAAGACCTTCCAGCACATTATCATTCTTAGCATATAACTTTAAGTCATCCATGTAAAATAGATGGTTTATTTTCTTTTGGCCTATTTTATAACCACATTCTGTCTTATTAAGTTGACTGGTTAGTGCTATTAATGATATGCAGAATAGTAAGGGAGATAAAGAATCACCTTGAAATATACCTCTTTTGATGTTTATTTCATCAGACTTATAGGTTCCATTTATATGATTGAGGTAAAGGGTTGTTTTCCATATAGACATGCACTGTTTGATGAAATTGATGATGACGGGCGATATCTTGTATATATTTAAAGTCTTTAAAATCCAGTAATGTGGCACACTATCGAATGCCTTTCGATAATCTATCCAGGCAGTACTAAGATTTTTCTTTGTACTGTAGCAGTTTTCCAGGATCATTTTGTTAATTAGCAATTGGTCTTTACAACCATAACAGCCACGTTTGCACCCTTTTTGTTCAAGCGGTATCATGTCATTTCTTTCTAAGAATAAATATGTCTGTTTTGTTAAAATAGATGTTAATAGTTTATATGTTGTCGGAAGACATGTAATTGGTCTGTAGTTTTTCGGGTTGTTTGTGTCACCATTCTTGGGTAGAAGAAATGTAATTCCTTTGGTCATCCATGCAGGAATTTTAGTGGGATCGTCAACCATTTCTTGAAGTTCTTTGGCTAGTTTTTTATGTGCTGCATTTAAATAACATAGCCAAAAGTTAGGAATTTTATCTATAACTGGGAATTTCCAATTGTGTGCTTTTTTAGTGCAAATTTAACATCATCTTCTGTAATTCCAGACCATGTCTGTTCGGGTTTATTTTTCATTCGTTCTATCTCTTGCGTAATCCAATGTACTTCCTTGCTAAGTTCTTTAGGGCAAGCCCATATCTTTTCCCAGAACTGTGTGACTTCTTCCATTCTGGGGGGTACTGTCACTTCAATTATTTTTTTACCTATTTCCCTGTAAAATCTCTTTGTATCAGTCTGAAAAATCTTGTTTTGTCTGTAAAATCTTGCTCTTTTTTCATAGCGTCTTATTCTTTGAGCCTTCAGTTGGATTTTTTGCTTTATTTTTTCTTTATTTGATAAGACTTCATTTTCATTCCTGATGTTATATTTTCTTTCGGCTCTTCTGCTTTTCCTAGTTCTTACATTTATTCCTCTACTCAGTTCATCCAGTACTGATAGTTCACTTCTAAGTTGTTCGATTTCTTTTTCTATTTTTCTTTTCCAAGGTGGATCTTCACGTCTGCGAGACTGCCTTGTTTTTATTTTGATATTTAATTTTTTTGTTGCTGCTGTTACTGATGCATATATTACTTCGTTAAGATTTGTATGAGGGTCTTCATCCAGTATTGATTTCAGTGCTGCATTGTAGAGTTTAATAGTTCGGAGGTTATGTTTTGTTGGTTGTAATTTTGGGAGCTGTTCACGTTCCTCCATTGTAATATTTTGTATTTGACTTAGATGGTTTTTTATTTCTATCTTGGCTTCCTGTATATTGTTCTTATTTTCCGTCAAATAATTATCTTCGATGTGTTCTGAACTCGTTTTATTTTTGTCTTTTAACTGACTCAGATCACACCTTTCCAGCACTTTTAAACTTACAGCATTATCTTCGCAGTGATTTGCATGTTTCACGGTTTCTACATTATGACCTGTGGCTTGTTTGATGTTATTACTTTTTATTTCTGATTCCGGTTCCTTTTCATATTTTGTTGATTCGTCTCTTCTTGTTACAATTCTTTTAATTTCATTAATTTCAGCCTCTGTCAGTCGGTTATTACGAATAACGTACCTACGCACATTGGCTAATTTATTTTCGTCAATATACTTTCTATTTGCTTGACCAACTTTTTCACGCCAAATGTCATATGTTTGGCGAGTCATGTTTTTTTGAGGTTTGAGTAACGCTTCATGAAATGCAGTCATAACGACTTTGTACTCCTCACGAGACCATTTTATTTTTTCTTTCTTTAAATATACGGTTGTAGATCTAGCTGGTGAATTTTCAGGACCATCATTAGGATTATCCTGGTTGTGGGGACCTGAAGATTCATTCTTTGTGTAGGAGTTTGTTCCTATGGCAGATTTTTCGACCTCAAGTAGGTTCCCTCCTGAAGGACGGGCTCCCTGTTTATCCACTGGAAGAGGCATACTGGACTTTTTATTTCTATTTGTATTTTTCATGTTTTTCCCACGAGTGACGCACGGGTCCAAAAGTCCACCCAAAGTTACCCGGCACGTTGGGTAACGGTCTTTTACAAACAGGGTCCCGAAGCCTGTAGGGGATCGTTTGTGACCTCATAACGCAGTAGCCATTCACTCCTCGGCACGATTAACACCTTGAGTTGCGGGTTGTTGTTCGGAGTTTTCTTTCTCCTAAATGGGCTGCCAAGCAACATCTGACATAGACGCGATTATTATTATTATTATTATTACAGCATACTGCAACTAAATAGCTTATTCTCTACCTGATGATGGTGTATTAAACACCGAAACCTTATAGCTATTTAGTTGCAATATACCATAATAATAATAATAATATGATAAAAATAAATATACATCTATACTCTTTCGTATTGAGCACTTTTTAAAATTAAATATCTAACTGTGGAATGTACTTCTATTAGTATTAACCACCTACGTATATATATATATGTATTACCATCATTACTAATTACTTGATGTAACATTGTTTTTTTCAATGTCCAAACAAAATGTACAATTTTGTAGTAGTTATTTACATGTTGTAATGTAAATGTTAAATAATATATATATATATATATATATATATATATATATATGTGTGTGTGTGTGTGTGTGTGGCAAAATATAGTTTTATAGTATTAATGAATGTTTATATATTTTAAGGTATTTTTTATGCATTGGGATAGCCTGATGAGTGCATTTAACATGAAACACTGTCGCCTTTGGATATTAAATTCAGTGTCCCCTTTCGTATATATATGATTAGCAAAACGAATGAGAGGCGACTTTCATAATAGAAACGTGACAGGACTTAGATAAATCTTCACAAACATAGCTTGAGCTTAAGATTGTCTTGATGGTGAAGAGGATGGGAAATCTTCCTCGTGGTATTTTATCATACTTACTGAACATTATAGATCATGTTTTTCATTTTTAAATTTTCGAGGATGTTGAGTGATGTAATCTCATATCTGATTCCTAAATATTTCAGTTGACCTGATGAATGTTTGTGAGCGTCTTGTAATTTCAAACATTTCGGGTAATTAGCAACATTTTTAATCGATACTTTGTGCAAAATAAAATCATTTCATTCACCTTGATTAAGTCCGCCAGATGAGAAAACGCGTCGCCTAAGACTAAGTACAGTATAAATTAAATACATCTTAAACAGTCAAAACATAAAGACAAATTAACAACAGTGAAAACAAAATGGAGGAAATTGAACGTAAATTGTTTTATGTCTTCTGAGCGTTTTCAGTTTAATAAGATCTGATCGAAGAATTTTATTTTTTTTGTGTTGATAGTTTTTTTTTGTATAATTAAACAATATATTTTTTTATATATATACTAGCCTGAATAATCGAAAAATCTTATTAGGAAAATATGCGTCCTTCTAGGGGACGGAGGTCCGAATCCTGCCAGAAGATGCATATTTTTATAACAAGATTTCTCGATTATGTAAATTGCAACGTTGATATGATACCACGAGAAAGACTTCCTATCCTCTTCACCATCAAGACAATCTTAAACTGAAGTTTCGGAATGTGACGATTTATGTGAAACCTGTCGGTGACCTTTCTTATTGTAAAAAATCCCCTCTTATTCATTTCCGAATCAACGAAACTGGTCAGTTTTGCAAAATTTCTTATTTTATTTTAGTCCAATCGTGCTTATGAAGATCATTTCCTACTATGCATGCTTTATAGAAAAGTTTGGCTTCTTTTTCTTCCAATTCATCTATTGATGATTTCAAAAATTCGTGGTTATAAAGAGGATGGGAAATCATTCTCATGGTGCCTTACCATACTTACTGGACTTGATATCTCTTGTTTTACATTTTTAAACTTCTGAGGATGTTGAGTGACGTAATCTAATATAACATTTCAGTTGACCTGGTGAGTGAGCGTTTTTTATTTTAAAAAAATATCGAGAATTTATCAAAATTATGTTTCTGTTTATAGTTACATAAGTCTTATATATATATATATATATATATATATATATATAAATTAAATATATATTATATTAAAATATATACACATTTATCTATACCATAAAACTATATTTTGTCATATATATATATATATATATATATATATATATATATATATAAATTAAATAACTAACCTAGAGAGCCAACGAAGCTACCAAGGTTTCACCTAATTGGATCTTCAGGCAAGGTTGGCTTCCAATTAGGTGAAACCTTGGTAGATTCGTTGGCTCTCTAGGTTAGCTTGTTACTTTGTTTGCTCTACTTGCGTATTGAGCTCTTTTTGTTTTAGGTTCCTCGTCTCGGTTTCTTTTCTTTGGGCTACGTACCTTGACTGATGTTCAAGTGCTTATCTCGTTCTTTTTTTATTACCATTTTTTCCTTCCGCGTATGTACTCGGAGTTTTTTTCGAAACGAGTATAGCGATAAGTTTAAATTTATATATATATATATATATATATAAATTAAAATTAAAATATATATTTTTATATATATATATATATATATATAAAAATTTAAAAACTTATCGCTATACTCGTTTCGAAAAAAAAAATATATATATAAAAATTTAAACTTATCGCTATACTCGTTTCGAAAAAAACTCCGAGTACATACGCGGAAGGAAAAAATGGTAATAAAAAAGAACGAGCTAAGCACTTGAACATCAGTCAAGGTACGTAGCCCAAAGAAAAGAAACCGAGACGAGGAACCTAAAACAAAAAGCTCAATACGCAAGTAGAGCAAACAAAGTAACAAACTAACCTAAGACTATATATATATATATATATATATATATATATAAATTATAAAATATATATATATATATATATATATATATTAAGGTATTTTTATGCATTGGGATAGCCTGATGAGTGCATTTAGCATGAAACCCTGTTGCCTCTGGATAATGAATTCAATAGCCTCTTTCGTATATATATATATATATATATATATATGATGAGCAAAACGAATAAGAGGCGACTTTCACAATAGAAACGTGACAGAATTCAGATAAATCGTCACAAACAGAGGCTTGAACTTAAGATTGTCTTGATGGTGAAGAGGATGGGAAATCTTTCTCATGATATCATATCGTACTTACTGAACTTGATAACTCTTGTTTTACAATTTTAAAATTTTCGAGGATGTTGAATGACGTAATCTTATATCTAATACCTAAATATTTTAGTTGACCTGATGAATATTTGTGAGCGTCTTGTAATTAAAAAAAAATCGAGTAACTAACATTCGTTTGCTTTTGTTTAGTTACATTGGGCAAAATAAAATAATTTCAATTGCCTAGAAAAAGTCCTTCAGATACGCGTTGCCTAAGACTAAGTACATTTTTCCTCTTGTCTCTTTTTAATCACACACACACACACACACACTTGCTTTCCTGACGGCTACAACCTCCAGGTATTTAAATGCAAAGTCAATTCCCATCTCTTATCCACTTAACTCCAGCCCTTTCTACATCATCCCGAGTATCTTGTTTTTTTCCTTTCTCTCTACCTTCGTAACTGTCTTCACCCCTGTGCTCACATCGTTCTCTTGGCCTTTCTCTTTCACCCTCTATAGCTGGTCCGTCTTTGTTTTCACTCACCTCCTGCCTAATACTTCAACTCTCTTATGTAACCCCCTGCACATCAGTGGCGTTAAAGCCTTGATTGGGGTGAAATGATAAAAAAACGAAACACACACACACACACACACACACACACACACACACAAGTAATATTCTCAGCTTGTTGACTTGTAAAACTTTCTTCCTATATTTCCGATTAATATTATTTCCTTTTTCTTTTTCAGCTACTCTCATTGCAAGCGTTTGTGGAAGTTTCGTCGTCGGCATGCTGTTTGCATTCGTCATCATGTCTTTCCGTTCTGTTTTTTGCCGACGTTCAGACAGTGCAAACGACGAACTCGGAACCTATATTCTCAATGACATGTCTTACAGTCAAATTGAATAATTTAGTCAAATGATCGGACCTGATAACCTACCATTACTTGAAAACATTACTTCAAAATAGTGGAATCCTAAGACCCTTTTCTATGTGTTATCATAAAGGAGTTGTGAATTTAATTCCAAATCTTTCAGATTCGCAAATATAGCATCTCTTTTCACACAAGCAATCGAATTTAGCTGCAATAATATGTTACGGTACGCCATTATGTTTTTAGATTTAAAGAACGTTTACTTGTATCAATGTATGCATACCTTCCCGCGCATAAAAAAATAAATCTACCATTTGCCCGTGCATTGAATACTGCTGCCATATCTGGTCGGGCGCTCCTGCTATCTACTTAGGGGTCCTTGACAAAATCCAATCTGAGAATCTGTAGTGTGATCGATCCCGACTTGGCAGCTCAGATACAGTCACTTTCTCACCGGCGCAATGTGGTTTCTCTGCGTCTCTTCTACAAGTACTTTCACGGTTTCTGCTCCGATGAACTTAGATCAATGGTGCCACCTATGTATGAATCTATTCGAGCTACATGACTAACAACTAGATCCCACCTTTTTACCGTGAAACCAATAAAATGTAAACACAAATTCTACTCCAGCAGCTTCTTTTCTCGCACTTCCTGCCAGTGGAATTCCTTTCCGTTTACTTGCTTCCCCGACAGCTACAATCTCCAAGAATTTAAATGTAAAGTCAATAGTCATTAACTTACTTGCATCCTCTCTTTCATGATCCTTTCTTCATCCACTCCACTCTAATTTATAAACTGTCACTATTTCCCATAAATTTCCTCGTATGTAATCCCCTGCACACCAGTGGCAGTAAACTGCCTTGCTTGGGGCGATATGATTAAAAGAAAAATACTAACAATTCAATTGCAAGGTATTTATTGGGTTGAGTCAGAAGTAATTTCTGTTTTTGAGAACCAGTGGTAATAATGAAAGTTTCTTCCGACTTAATGATCAGCAGTTACGCATAAATTTAAATTTTTCTTCTTCTTTTTCTATGTGCCCTGTCCCTTCAGGACGTAGGCGATCATGATTCTCCACGTCTCCCTATCCCTTGTGGCTCTTAGTATGTTTGCTCCTGTTGCTCCTAGCAACCCCCGTTCCGTCATCCACCTGATCAGACCCTGCAAATATGTTATCCGCTGCCTTCCTCTGTCTCTCCTTCCTTCTATCTGACCAGTCAGTATCAGGTTCTCCAGGCTCTCCTTCCTCATTGCATGTTCCAGGAACTTCAGTTATCTCTTCCTGATGCTCAGCATCAGTTTCCTTTTGTTGCCATTCTTTCCAACACCTCAGAGTTGCTTGCATGCTCAGTCCACGATATCCGTAGCATCCTTCTGTAGAACCACATTTCGGCCGCTTCCAGTTTTGTCCTCATTTTCGATGATATTGTCCAGCATTCACAGCCGTATTGAAGAACTGACATCACGTAACAGTCTAGCACTCTTAGTGCAAAAGGATACATCTCCACAACGGACCTCAAAAACTGAGCTTTATGAAAGAAAGGTAAGTTCTTAATCCATTTCACCCCAAGCTAGGCAGTAAAACCACCAAGACGAAAGGAGTTACAGGATGTCGGATTGTTCGAAACAGAAACATTGCTAAGGAGGTGAGAACAAAGGAAGCGTAATCAGGTGGGCAGCAGAAAGCGATTGACATTGCATTAAATCTTTTGCAGAATAAATTTGACTAGAAAGCATGGAGTCTGAAGGAAGTTCCACACGCGAGATGTGCGAGGTAAGAAAATGTGCATATGGTAGTATCCTCAGTGAATTATTAATTTAGGGTAATTAAAACTTATGGAAACACTAAATGCAAATGACGCTGTGACGTGTCATTAACAGTTTCGTCGAAAAGCACCCTTCGCTTGATAACATGAGAAATGCTATTCTCTTCCATGACAATGCAAGACCGCATAGCGCAAGCAAAATGTGGTAACCTGGTTGGTCTATTCTATGCATCTCTATATTTTCTTGGTCTTCCATCAACCGATTATTACCTTTGTTGATCTGTGCAAAACGCTTTAATGGGAAAAACTTTCTCGAATGAAAACCAAATTCAAAAGAAGGGCAAAGAAATAATTAAATACAATGTAATTGTACGCTATTTTTTTTAGAGAATAAACTTGCTAAACAACTACGCAGTTATATTTATGGGCTTCAGGAACATCTCCAAGGCTTTCGACAGGGTTTGGCACCCTGGCCTCCTATGCAAACTACGCGGTTATGGTATTACCGGCCGCCTGCTTGACCTAATCCAATCTTTCTTAAATAACCGCAAAATGAAGGTCGTTCTGAATGGGCGTGCCTCTTCGTCCTACAGCACGAATGCTGGTGTCCCACAGGGGTCTATCCTGGGCCCAACGCTCTTCCTTATTTTCATCAACGACCTCCCAGATGAGATCAAATCCCAAGTAGGCATCTACGCAGATGACACTACAATATACTCCCGCTCCAGTAAGAAACCTGTCGTGGCGGACAGACATAATCGCGCTGCTGACCTTGAGCGGGATCTACACTCTGTGGTGAACTGGGGCAAGAAGTGGCTTGTCAACTTCAATTCATCTAAGACCAAGCTGTTGTCTGTCAACCATTACAGGCAACCTTTCCTGCCTCCCATAAGCATAGACCAAGTGATTCTCCCTGAGAGTAATACACTACGCCTCCTCGGACTTACCCTGTTCTCAGACCTCAAATGGAACCACTATTATGAATCTACTGCTAAGAAGGTTGGGTCACTATGTCGATCCAGGATGTTTTTTCCACCTGAATCCATCCTGCATATATACAAGTCAACCATCCGCCCGTGCATGGAGTACTGCTGCCATTTATGGTCAGGTGCCCCTGCCGTTCTCCTCAGTGTTCTTGACAAGCTCCAAAGAAGAGTCTGTAGTGTGATAGGTACTGATCTGGCGACTCGACTGCAGCCACTTTCCCATCGTCGAAATGTGGCCTCCCTTTGTCTCTTCTATAAATACTTTCATGGCTTCTGCTCGGACGAGCTTAAGTTACTGACACCTCAACAGGTGTTTACTCGTGCAACCAGACTGGCAACTGGGTCCCACCCATTCACAGTCAGGTTAGCCAAATGCATACGACAATTCTACTCCTGCAGCTTCTTCTCTCGCACTTCCCGCCTATGGAACTCGCTCCCGTATTCTTGCTTTCCTGACGACTACAACCTCCAGAAATTTAAATGCAAAGTCAATACTCATCTACTAACCACTGGACTCTAGCTCTCTCCCCTCCCCTGTATAACCTTCACTTTCTCTCCGCCTATGTATCTGTCATCGCACCTGCTTTCTCAGCTTTCTATTGTTTTTTTCTAACTAGTTTGTACTCCTCACTCTTTTCTAATTAATCTTTTTACATTTATGTAACCCCCTGCACATCAGTGGCGTTTCCGCCTTGCTCGGGGTGAAATGATTAAAAAAAAAAAAAACCAGAAATTATTTAAGTCTTAACGTAATAAACAATTACATACCTTCTTTAAATTACTTTAGTTAGGCATATATACTATGATACTGCTAGTGCCGGTAACAGTTCATACTACAGTCGTTTATTCTGTGATATCTTTTTTTTTTTTTTTTTTTTTAATCATATCACCCCGAGCAAGGCAGTAACGCCACTGATGCGCAGGGGGCTACGTAAGGGTAAAAAGAATGGAAAAGAGAAAGCCGAAAACCGCATCCTAAACAGGAAACAAGGGATGAGCCTCTTCACCTGTTCAATAGATGTGGGTGGAGTGTGAACCGGGCGATAGTTTAGTCTATCTACTCCAATTGAAAAAAAAAATAAAATAATAAAGGAAAAGAGTGAAAAGATTGGAAAAGAGAAAACCGGAAACCGCATCCTAAACAGGAAACAAGGGATGAGCCTCTTCACCTGTTCAATAGATGTGGGTGGAGTGTGAACCGGGCGATAGTTTAGTCTATCTACTCCAATTGAAAAAAAAAAATAAAATAATAAAGGAAAAGAGTGAAAAGATTGGAAAAGAGAAAACCGGAAACCGCATCCTAAACAGTAAACAAGGGATGAGCCTCTTCACCTGTTCAATAGATGTGGGTGGAGTGTGAACCGGGCGATAGTTTAGTCTATCTACTCCAATTGAAAAAAAAAAATAAAATAATAAAGGAAAAGAGTGAAAAGATTGGAAAAGAGAAAACCGGAAACCGCATCCTAAACAGGAAACAAGGGATGAGCCTCTTCACCTGTTCAATAGATGTGGGTGGAGTGTGAACCGGGCGATAGTTTAGTCTATCTACTCCAATTGAAAAAAAAAAAATAAAATAATAAAGGAAAAGAGTGAAAAGATTGGAAAAGAGAAAACCGGAAACCGCATCCTAAACAGGAAACAAGGGATGAGTCTTCTTACCTGTTCAATAGATGTGGGTGGAGTGTGAACCGGGCGATAGTTTAGTCTATCTACTCCAATTGAAAAAAAAAAAATAAAATAATAAAGGAAAAGAGTGAAAAGATTGGAAAAGAGAAAACCGGAAACCGCATCCTAAACAGGAAACAAGGGATGAGCCTCTTCACCTGTTCAATAGATGTGGGTGGAGTGTGAACCGGGCGATAGTTTAATCTATCTACTCCAATTAGTTTAATCTATCTACTCGGGAACCCCTTCCTAAACTAGAAACAAGGCGATCAACTCTACTCCTGTCCAAAAGAAGGGGGTGGAGTGTGAGACCTGGCGATAGAAGGTACTATCTACTCCAATTAAAAAAAATAAATATGTGACTGAAGTTAATGAAGTTTTAACTTAGTATAAGTCAAACCTAAATTTCATAATTAAGAACAATTTACACAAAAATTAGGCAGAAAAGATAAGAACCGAAAAAGAATAAAATAAAATAAAAAATACAAGTAAAAATAAGTAAATAAATAATTCAAAAAATAATAAAAAATAAGATCACACTGGCTAAACTCACCAAGTTGCAGGCTTGCTGACAGAAAAAGTTAAGAAAATTTCAAAAATTATCTTCATTCTGTTTCTTCTATACAGTTCTGGAGAGTTCTGGAGAGATTAAGTTACCTTAAGCAAGCAGTAACAGACAGTAGTGTGATGGAGGGGGGAATCACCTCCAAGCCATGTGTCCAGTTAGCAAGGGAATGACAGAGAACAATAAAAAAACAAAAAAAAAAAAACATGGCCGGTCTTAGAATTCCTACATATAACCAAAACCCTAATATACCAAACCTAAATTTCATAATTAAGAACAATTTACACAAAAATTAGGCAGAAAAAGATAAGAACCGAAAAAGAATAAAATAAAATAAAAAATACAAGTAAAAATAAGTAAATAAATAATTCAAAAAATAATAAAAAATAAGATCACACTGGCTAAACTCACCAAGTTGCAGGCTTGCTGACAGAAAAAAGTTAAGAAAATTTCAAAAATTATCTTCATTCTGTTTCTTCTATACAGTTCTGGAGAGTTCTGGAGAGATTAAGTTACATGCCGCAAGCAGTAACAGACAGTAGTGTGATGGAGGGGGGAATCACCTCCAAGCCATGTGTCCAGTTAGCAAGGGAATGACAGAGAACAATAAAAAAAAAAACAAAAAAAAAACATGGCCGGTCTTGGAATTCCTACCATATAACCAAAACCCTAATATACTGCCTAAATTTCATAATTAAGAACAATTTACACAAAATTAGGCAGAAAAGATAAGAACCGAAAAAGAATAAAATAAAATAAAAAATACAAGTAAAAATAAGTAAATAAATAATTCAAAAAATAATAAAAAATAAGATCACACTACTGGCTAAACTCGCAGTTGCAGGCTTGCTGACAGAAAAAAGTTAAGAAAATTTCAAAAATTATCTTCATTCTGTTTCTTCTATACAGTTCTGGAGAGTTCTGGAGAGATTAAGTTACCTTAAGCAAGCAGTAACAGACAGTAGTGTGATGGAGAATCTACCTCCAAGCCATGTGTCCAGTTAGCAAGGAATGACAGAGAACAATAAAAAAAAAAAACAAAAAAAAAACATGGCCGGTCTTAGAATTCCTACATATAACCAAAACCCTAATATACCAAGCCTAAATTTCATAATTAAGAACAATTTACACAAAAATTAGGCAGAAAAGATAAGAACCGAAAAAGAATAAAATAAAATAAAAAATACAAGTAAAAATAAGTAAATAAATAATTCAAAAAATAATAAAAAATAAGATCACACTGGCTAAACTCACCAAGTTGCAGGCTTGCTGACAGAAAAAGAGTTAAGAAAATTTCAAAAATTATCTTCATTCTGTTTCTTCTATACAGTTCTGGAGAGTTCTGGAGGAATTAAGTTACCTTAAGCAAGCAGTAACAGACAGTAGTGTGATGGAGGGGAATCACCTCCAAGCCATGTGTCCAGTTAGCAAGGGAATATTGAAAAATTAATAAAAAAAAAAAACAAAAAAAAAACATGGCCGGTCTTAGAATTCCTACATATAGCAAAACCCTAATATACCAAGCCTAAATTTCATAATTAAGAACAATTTACACAAAAATTAGGCAGAAAAGATAAGAACCGAAAAAGAATAAAATAAAATAAAAAATACAAGTAAAAAATAAGTAAATAAATAATTCAAAAAATAATAAAAAATAAGATCACACTGGCTAAACTCACCAAGTTGCAGGCTTGCTGACAGAAAAAGTTAAGAAAATTTCAAAAATTATCTTCATTCTGTTCTTCTATACAGTTCTGGAGTTCTGGAGATTAAGTTACCTTAAGCAAGCAGGAACAGACAGTAGTGTGATGGAGGGGGGAATCACCTCCAAGCCATGTGTCCAGTTAGCAAGGGAATGACAGAGAACAATAAAAACAAAAAAAACATGGCCGGTCTTAGAATTCCTACATATAACCAAAACCCTAATATACCAAGCCTAAATTTCATAATTAAGAACAATTTACACAAAAATTAGGCAGAGTACAGATAAGAACCGAAAAAGAATAAAATAAAATAAAAAATACAAGTAAAAATAAGTAAATAAATAATTCAAAAAATAATAAAAATAAGATCACACTGGCTAAACTCACCAAGTTGCAGGCTTGCTGACAGAAAAAAGTTAAGAAAATTTCTCAAAAATTATCTTCATTCTGTTTCTTCTGATACAGTTCTGAAGAGTTCTGGAGAGATTGAGCACTAAGCAAGCAGTAACAGACAGTAGTGTGATGGAGGGGGGAATCACCTCCAAGCCATGTGTCCAGTTAGCAAGGGAATGACAGAGAACAATAAAAAAAAAAAAAACAAAAAAAAACATGGCCGGTCTTAGAATTCCTACATATAACCAAAACCCTAATATACCAAGCCTAAATTTCATAATTAAGAACAATTTACACAAAAATTAGGCAGAAAAGATAAGAACCGAAAAAGAATAAAATAAAATAAAATACAAGTAAAAATAAGTAAATAAATAATTCAAAATAATAAAAATAAGATCACACTGGCTAAACTCACCAAGTTGCAGGCTTGCTGACAGAAAAAAAGTTAAGAAAATTTCAAAAATTATCTTCATTCTGCTTCTTCTATACAGTTCTGGAGAGTTCTGGAGAGATTAAGTTACCTTAAGCAAGGTGCAACAGACAGTAGTGTGATGGAGGGGGGAATCACCTCCAAGCCATGTGTCCAGTTAGCAAGGGAATGACAGAATTAACAAAAAAAAAAACAAAAAAAAACATGGCCGGTCTTAGAATTCCTACATATAACCAAAAAACCCTAATATACCAAGCCTAAATTTCATAATTAAGAACAATTACACAAAAATTAGGCAGAAAAGATAAGAACCGAAAAAGAATAAAATAAAATAAAAAATATAATAAAAAATAATAAATAAATAATTCAAAAATAATAAAAAATAAGATCACACTGGCTAAACTCACCAAGTTGCAGGCTTGCTGACAGAAAAAAGTTAAGAAAATTTCAAAAATTATCTTCATTCTGTTTCTTCTATACAGTTCTGGAGAGTTCTGGAGAGATTGCTACCTTAAGCAAGCAGTAACAGACAGTAGTGTGATGGAGGGGGGAATCACCTCCAAGCCATGTGTCCAGTTAGCAAGGGAATGACAGAGAACAATAAAAAAAAAACAAAAAAAACATGGCCGGTCTTAGAATTCCTACATATAACCGAAAACCCTAATATACCAAGCCTAAATTTCATAATTAAGAACAATTTACACAAAAATTAGGCAGAAAAAGATAAGAACCGAAAAGAATAAAATAAAATAAAAAATACAAGTAAAAATAAGTAAATAAATAATTCAAAAAATAATAAAATAAGATCACACTGGCTAAACTCACCAAGTTGCAGGCTTGCTGACAGAAAAAGTTAAGAAAATTTCAAAATTATCTTCATTCTGTTTCTTCTATACAGTTCTGGAGAGTTCTGGAGAGATTAAGTTAAGCAAGCAGTAACAGACAGTAGTGTGATGGAGGGGGGAATCCTCACCTCCAAGCCATGTGTCCAGTTAGCAAGGGAATGACAGAGAACAATAAAAAAAAAAAAACAAAAAAAAACACATTCGGTCTTAGAATTCCTACATATAACCAAAACCCTAATATACCAAGCCTAAATTTCATAATTAAGAACAATTTACACAAAAATTAGGCAGAAAAGATAAGAACCGAAAAAGAATAAAATAAAATAAAAAATACAAGTAAAAATAAGTAAATAAATAATTCAAAAAATAATAAAAATAAGATCACACTAAACTCACCAAGTTGCAGGCTTATTGACAGAAAAGCAAGAAAATTTCAAAATTATCTCATTCTGTTTCTTCTATACAGTTCTGGAGAGTTCTGGAGAGATTAAGTTACCTTAAGCAAGCAGTAACAGACAGTAGTGTGATGGAGGGGGGGAATCACCTCCAAGCCATGTGTCCAGTTAGCAAGGGAATGACAGAGAACAATAAAAAAAAACAAAAAAAAAACATGGCCGGTCTTAGAATTCCTACATATAACCAAAACCCTAATATACCAAGCCTAAATTTCATAATTAAGAACAATTTACACAAAATTAGCAGAAAAGATAAGAACCGAAAAAGAATAAAATAAAATAAAAAATACAAGTAAAAATAAGTAAATAAATAATTCAAAAAATAATAAAAAATAAGATCACACTGGCTAAACTCACCAAGTTGCAGGCTTGCTGACAGAAAAAAAGTTAAGAAAATTTCAAAAATTATCTTCATTCTGTTTCTTCATAGCCAGCTCCTGAGATTCTGAGATTGTTACCTTAAGCAAGCAGTAACAGACAGTAGTGTGATGGAGGGGGGAATCCTCACCTCCAAGCCATGTGTCCAGTTAGCAAGGGAATGACAGAGAACAATAAAAAAAAACAAAAAAAAACATGGCCGGTCTTAGAATTCTACATATAACCAAAACCCTAATATACCAAGCCTAAATTTCATAATTAAGAACAATTTACACAAAAATTAGGCAGAAAAGACAAGAACCGAAAAGAATAAAATAAAATAAAAAATACAAGTAAAAATAAGTAAATAAATAATTCAAAAATAATAAAAAATAAGATCACACTGGCTAAACTCACCAAGTTGCAGGCTTGCTGACAGAAAAAGTTAAGAAAATTTCAAAATTATCTTCATTCTGTTTCTTCTATACAGTTCTGGAGAGTTCTGGAGAGATTAAGTTACCTTTAAGCAAGCAGTAACAGACAGTAGTGTGATGGAGGGGGGAATCACCTCCAAGCCATGTGTCCAGTTAGCAAGGGAATGACAGAGAACAATAAAAAAAAAAAAAAAAAAACATGGCCGGTCTTAGAATTCTACATATAACCAAAACCCTAATATACCAAGCCTAAATTTCATAATTAAGAACAATTTACACAAAAATTAGGCAGAAAAGATAAGAACCGAAAAAGAATAAAATAAAATAAAAAATACAAGTAAAAATAAGTAAATAAATAATTCAAAAAATAATAAAAATAAGATCACACTGGCTAAACTCTCACCAAGTTGCAGGCTTGCTGACAGAAAAAAGCTGTTATAATTTAAAAATTATCTTCATTCTGTTTCTCTCTATACAGTTCTGGAGAGTTCTGGAGAGATTAAGTTACCTTAAGCAAGCAGTAACAGACAGTAGTGTGATGGAGGGGGAATCACCTCCAAGCCATGTGTCCAGTTAGCAAGGGAATGACAGAGAACAATAAAAAAAAAAACAAAAAAAAAACATGGCCGGTCTTAGAATTCCTACATATAACCAAAACCCTAATATACCAAGCCTAAATTTCATAATTAAGAACAATTTACACAAAAATTAGGCAGAAAAGATAAGAACCGAAAAAGAATAAAATAAAATAAAAAAAATACAAGTAAAAATAAGTAAATAAATAATTCAAAAATAATAAAAAATAAGATCACACTGGCTAAACTCACCTGTCTGCAGGCTTGCTGACAGAAAAAAGTTAAGAAAATTTCAAAATTATCTTCATTCTGTTTCTTCTATACAGTTCTGGAGAGTTCTGGAGAGATTGGGTTACCTTTTAAGCAAGCAGTAACAGACAGTAGTGTGATGGAGGGGGGAATCACCTCCAAGCCATGTGTCCAGTTAGCAAGGGAATGACAGAGAACAATAAAAAAAAAAAACAAAAAAAAACATGGCCGGTCTTAGAATTCCTACATATAACCAAAACCCCAATATACCAAGCCTAAATTTCATGGTACTAACAATTTACACAAAAATTCAGGCAGAAAAGATAAGAACCGAAAAAGAATAAAATAAAATAAAAAATACAAGTAAAAATAAGTAAATAAATAATTCAAAAATAATAAAAAATAAGATCACACTGGCTAAACTCACCAAGTTGCAGGCTTGCTGACAGAAAAAAGTTAAGAAAATTTCAAAAATTATCTTCATTCTGTTTCTTCTATACAGTTCTGGAGAGATTAAGTTACCTTAAGCAAGCAGTAACAGACAGTAGTGTGATGGAGGGGGGAATCACCTAAGCCATGTGTCCAGTTAGCAAGGGAATGACAGAGAACAATAAAAAAAAAAACAAAAAAAAACATGGCCGGTCTTAGAATTCCTACATATAACCAAAACCCTAATATACCAAACCTAAATTTCATAATTAAGAACAATTTACACAAAAATTAGGCAGAAAAGATAAGAACCGAAAAAGAATAAAATAAAATAAAAAATACAAGTAAAAATAAGTAAATAAATAATTCAAAAAATAATAAAAAATAAGATCACACTGGCTAAACTCACCAAGTTGCAGGCTTGCTGACAGAAAAAAGTTAAGAAAATTTCAAAATTATCTTCATTCTGTTTCTTCTATACAGTTCTGGAGAGTTCTGGAGAGATTGCTACCTTACAAGCAGTAACAGACAGTAGTGTGATGGAGGGGGAATCACCTCCAAGCCATGTGTCCAGTTAGCAAGGGAATGACAGAGAACAATAAAAAAAAAAAAACAAAAAAAAAACATGGCCGGTCTTAGAATTCTACATATAACCAAAACCTGAATATACCAAGCCTAAATTTCATAATTAAGAACAATTTACACAAAAATTAGGCAGAAAAGATAAGAACCGAAAAAGAATAAAATAAAATAAAATACAAGTAAAAATAAGTAAATAAATAATTCAAAAAATAATAAAAATTAAGATCACACTGGCTAAACTCACCAAGTTGCAGGCTTGCTGACAGAAAAAGTTAAGAAAATTTCAAAAATTATCTTCATTCTGTTTCTTCTATACAGTTCTGGAGAGATTGCTACCTTAAGCAAGCAGTAACAGACAGTAGTGTGATGGAGGGGGAATCACCTCCAAGCCATGTGTCCAGAAGTTAGCAAGGGAATGACAGAGAACAATAAAAAAAAAAACAAAAAAACATAATGGTCTTAGAATTCCTACATATAACCAAAACCCTAATATACCAAACCTAAATTTCATAATTAAGAACAATTTACACAAAAATTAGGCAGAAAAGATAAGAACCGAAAAAGAATAAAATAAAATAAAAAATACAAGTAAAAATAAGTAAATAAATAATTCAAAAAATAAATAAAAAAATAAGATCATTACTGGCTAAACTCACCAAGTTGCAGGCTTGCTGACAGAAAAAGTTAAGAAAATTTCAAAATTATCTTCATTCTGTTTCTTCTATACAGTTCTGGAGAGTTCTGGAGAGATTAAGTTACCTTAAGCAAGCAGTAACAGACAGTAGTGTGATGGAGGGGGGAATCACCTCCAAGCCATGTGTCCAGTTAGCAAGGGAATGACAGAGAACAATAAAAAAAAAAACAAAAAAAAAAACATGGCCGGTCTTAGAATTCCTACATATAACCAAAACCCTAATATACCAAGCCTAAATTTCATAATTAAGAACAATTTACACAAAAAATTAGGCAGAAAAGATAAGAACCGAAAAAGAATAAAATAAAATAAAAAATACAAGTAAAAATAAGTAAATAAATAATTCAAAAATAATAAAAAATAAGATCACACTGGCTAAACTCACCAAGCTGCAGGCTTGCTGACAGAAAAAGTTAAGAAAATTTCAAAATTATCTTCATTCTGTTTCTTCTATAAGTTCTGGAGAGTTCTGGAGAGATTAAGTTACCTTAAGCAAGCAGTAACAGACAGTAGTGTGATGGAGGGGGGAATCACCTCCAAGCCATGTGTCCAGTTAGCAAGGGAATGACAGAGAACAATAAAAAAAAAAACAAAAAAAAAACATGGCCGGTCTTAGAATTCCTACATATAACCAAAACCCTAATATACCAAGCCCAAATTTCATAATTAAGAACAATTTACACAAAAATTAGGCAGAAAAGATAAGAACCGAAAAAGAATAAAATAAAAATAAAAAATACAAGTAAAAATAAGTAAATAAATAATTCAAAAAATAATAAAAAAAAATAAGATCACACTGGCTAAACTCACCAAGCTGCAGGCTTGCTGACAGAAAAAAGCTTAAGAAAATTTCAAAAATTATCTCTCATTCTGTTTCTTCTATACAGTTCTGGAGAGATTAAGTTACCTTAAGCAAGCAGTAACAGACAGTAGTGTGATGGAGGGGGGAATCACCTCCTAAGCCATGTGTCCAGTTAGCAAGGGAATGACAGAGAACAATAAAAAAAAAACAAAAAAAAAACATGGCCGGTCTTAGAATTTCTACATATAACCAAAACCCTAATATACCAAAACCTAAATTTCATAATTAAGAACAATTTACACAAAAATTAGGCAGAAAAGATAAGAACCGAAAAGAATAAAATAAAATAAAAATACAAGTAAAAATAAGTAAATAAATAATTCAAAAAATAATAAAAATAAGATCACACTGGCTAAACTCACCAAGTTGCAGGCTTGTTGACAGAAAAAAGTTAAGAAAATTTCAAAATTATCTTCATTCTGTTTCTTCTATACAGTTCCCTGGAGAGTTCTGAGAGATTAAGTTACCTTAAGCAAGCAGTAACAGACAGCAGTGTGATGGAGGGGGGAATCACCTCCAAGCCATGTGTCCAGTTAGTAAGGAAATGACAGAGAACAATAAAAAAAAAAACAAAAAAAAACATGGCCGGTCTTAGAATTCCTACATATAACCAAAACCCTAATATACCAAGCCTAAATTTCATAATTAAGAACAATTTACACAAAAATTAGGTAGAAAAGATAAGAACCGAAAGAATAAAATAAAATAAAAAATACAAGTAAAAATAAGTAAATAAATAATTCAAAAAATAATAAAAAATAAGATCACACTGGCTAAACTCACCAAGTTGCAGGCTTGCTGACAGAAAAAAGTTAAGAAAATTTCAAAATTATCTTCATTCTGTTTCTTCTATACAGTTCTGAGAGTTCTGGAGAGATTAAGTTACCTTAAGCAAGCAGTAACAGACAGTAGTGTGATGGTGTGGAATCACCTCCAAGCCATGTGTCCAGTTAGCAAGGGAATGACAGAGAACAATAAAAAAAAAAACAAAAAAAAACATGGCCGGTCTTAGAATTCCTACATATAACCAAAAACCCAATATACCAAGCCTAAATTTCATAATTAAGAACAATTTACACAAAAATTAGGCAGAAAAGATAAGAACCGAAAAAGAATAAAATAAAATAAAAAATACAAGTAAAAATAAGTAAATAAATAATTCAAAAAATAATAAAAATAAGATCACACTGGCTAAACTCACCAAGTTGCAGGCTTGCTGACAGAAAAAAGTTAAGAAATTTCAAAATTATCTTCATTCTGTTTCTTCTATACAGTTCTGGAGAGTTCTGGAGAGATTAAGTTACCTTAAGCAAAGCAGTAACAGACAGTAGTGTGATGGAGGGGGGAATCACCTCCAAGCCATGTGTCCAGTTAGCAAGGGAATGACAGAGAACAATAAAAAAAAAAACAAAAAAAAAACATGGCCGGTCTTAGAATTCCTACATATAACCAAAACCCTAATATACCAACCAAATTTCATAATTAAGAACAATTTACACAAAAATTAGGCAGAAAAGATAAGAACCGAAAAAGAATAAAATAAAATAAAAAATACAAGTAAAAATAAGTAAATAAATAATTCAAAAAATAATAAAAAATAAGATCACACTGGCTAAACTCACCAAGTTGCAGGCTTGCTGACAGAAAAAAGTTAAGAAAATTTCAAAATTATCTTCATTCTGTTTCTTCTATACAGTTCTGGAGAGTTCTGGAGAGATTAAGTTACCTTAAGCAAGCAGCTTCGCATGTAGTGTGATGGAGGGGGGAATCACCTCCAAGCCATGTGTCCAGTTAGCAAGGGAATGACAGAGAACAATAAAAAAAAACAAAAAAAAAAACATGGCCGGTCTTAGAATTCCTACATATAACCAAAACCCTACTATACCAAGCCTAAATTTCATAATTAAGAACAATTTACACAAAAATTAGGCAGAAAAGATAAGAACCGAAAAAGAATAAAATAAAATAAAATACAAGTAAAAATAAGTAAATAAATAATTCAAAAAAATAATAAAAATAAGATCACACTGGCTAAACTCACCAAGTTGCAGGCTTGCTGACAGAAAAAAAGTTAAGAAAATTTCAAAAATTATCTTCATTCTGTTTCTTCTATACAGTTCTGGAGAGTTCTGGAGAGATTAAGCTACCTTAAGCAAGCAGTAACAGACAGTAGTGTGATGGAGGGGGGAATCACCTCTGGCCATGTGTCCAGTTAGCAAGGGAATGACAGAACAATAAAAAAAAAACAAAAAAAAAACATGGCCGGTCTTAGAATTCCTACATATAACCAAAAACCCCAATATACCAAGCCTAAATTTCATAATTAAGAACAATTTACACAAAAATTAGGCAGAAAAGATAAGAACCGAAAAAGAATAAAATAAAATAAAAAATACAAGTAAAAATAAGTAAATAAATAATTCAAAAAATAATAAAAATAAGATCACACTGGCTAAACTCACCAAGTTGCAGGCTTGCTGACAGAAAAAAGTTAAGAAAATTTCAAAATTATCTTCATTCTGTTTCTTCTATACAGTTCTGGAGAGTTCTGGAGAGATTAAGTTACCTTAAGCAAGCAGTAACAGACAGTAGTGGTGGATGGAGGGGGAATCACCTCCAAGCCATGTGTCCAGTTAGCAAGGGAATGACAGAGAACAATAAAAAAAAAAAAAACAAAAAACATGCATGGTCTTAGAATTCCTACATATAACCAAAACCCTAATATACCAAACCTAAATTTCATAATTAAGAACAATTTACACAAAAATTAGGCAGAAAAGAGAAGAACCGAAAAAGAATAAAATAAAATAAAATACAAGTAAAAATAAGTAAATAAATAATTCAAAAAATAATAAAAAAATAAGATCACAATTACAAACTCACCAAGCTGCAGGCTTGCTGACAGAAAAAAGTTAAGAAAATTTCAAAAATTATCTTCATTCTGTTTCTTCTATACAGTTCTGGAGAGTTCTGGAGAGATTAAGTTACCTTAAGCAAGCAGTAACAGACAGTAGTGTGATGGAGGGGGGAATCACCTCCAAGCCATGTGTCCAGTTAGCAAGGGAATGACAGAGAACAATAAAAAAAAAAACAAAAAAAAAACATGGCCGGTCTTAGAATTCCTACATATAACCAAAACCCTAATATACCAAGCCTAAATTTCATAATTAAGAACAATTTACACAAAAATTAGGCAGAAAAGATAAGAACCGAAAAAGAATAAAAATAAAATAAAAAATACAAGTAAAAATAAGTAAATAAATAATTCAAAAAATAATAAAAAATAAGATCACACTGGCTAAACTCACCAAGTTGCAGGCTTGCTGACAGAAAAAAGTTAAGTTATAATTTCAAAAATTATCTTCATTCTGTTTCTCTCTATACAGTTCTGGAGAGTTCTGAGAGATTAGTTACCTTAAGCAAGCAGTAACAGACAGTAGTGTGATGGAGGGGGGAATCACCTCCAAGCCATGTGTCCAGTTAGCAAGGGAATGACAGAGAACAATAAAAAAAAAAAAACAAAAAAAAAACATGGCCGGTCTTAGAATTCCTACATATAACCAAAACCCTAATATACCAAGCCTAAATTTCATAATTAAGAACAATTTACACAAAAATTAGGCAGAAAAGATAAGAACCGAAAAAGTTAAATAAAATAAAATAAAAATACAAGTAAAAATAAGTAAATAAATAATTCAAAAAAATAATAAAAAATAAGATCACACTGGCTAAACTCACCAAGTTGCAGGCTTGCTGACAGAAAAAAAGTTAAGAAAATTTCAAAATTATCTTCATTCTGTTTCTTCTATACAGTTCTGGAGAGATTAAGTTACCTTAAGCAAGCAGTAACAGACAGTAGTGTGATGGAGGGGGAATCACCTCCAAGCCATGTGTCCAGTTAGCAAGGGAATGACAGAGAACAATAAAAAAAAAAAAAACAAAAAAAACATGGCCGGTCTTAGAATTCCTACATATAACCAAAACCCTAATATACCAAACCTAAATTTCATAATTAAGAACAATTTACACAAAAATTAGGCAGAAAAGATAAGAACCGAAAAAGAATAAAATAAAATAAAAAATACAAGTAAAAATAAGTAAATAAATAATTCAAAAAATAATAAAAAATAAGATCACACTGGCTAAACTCACCAAGTTGCAGGCTTGCTGACAGAAAAAAGTTAAGAAAATTTCAAAATTATCTTCATTCTGTTTCTTCTATACAGTTCTGAGAGTTCTGGAGAGATTAAGTTACCTTAAGCAAGCAGTAACAGACAGTAGTGTGATGGAGGGGGGAATCACCTCCAAGCCATGTGTCCAGTTAGCAAGGGAATGACAGAGAACAATAAAAAAAAAACAAAAAAAACATACGGTCTTAGAATTCCCTACATATAACCAAAACCCTAATATACCAAGCCTAAATTTCATAATTAAGAACAATTTACACAAAAATTAGGCAGAAAAGATAAGAACCGAAAAAGAATAAAATAAAATAAAATACAAGTAAAAATAAGTAAATAAATAATTCAAAAATAATAAAAATAAGATCACACTGGCTAAACTCACCAAGTTGCAGGCTTGCTGACAGAAAAAAGTTAAGAAAATTTCAAAATTATCTTCATTCTGTTTCTTCTATACAGTTCTGGAGAGTTCTGGAGAGATTAAGTTACCTTAAGCAAGCAGTAACAGACAGTAGTGTGATGGAGGGGGAATCACCTCCAAGCCATGTGTCCAGTTAGCAAGGGAATGACAGAGAACAATAAAAAAAAAAAAACAAAAAAAAAAACATGGCCGGTCTTAGAATTCCTACATATAACCAAAACCCTAATATACCAAGCCTAAATTTCATAATTAAGAACAATTTACACAAAAATTAGGCAGAAAAGATAAGAACCGAAAAAGAATAAAATAAAATAAAAAATACAAGTAAAAATAAGTAAATAAATAATTCAAAAATAATAAAAAATAAGATCACACTGGCTAAACTCACCAAGTTGCAGGCTTGCTGACAGAAAGTTAAGAAAATTTCAAAAATTATCTTCATTCCCTGTTTCTTCTATACAGTTCTGGAGAGTTCTGGAGAGATTAAGTTACCTTAAGCAAGCAGTAACAGACAGTAGTGTGATGGAGGGGGGAATCACCTCCAAGCCATTAGTCCAGTTAGCAAGGAAATGACAGAGAACAATAAAAAAAAAACAAAAAAACACAACTGAATTCCTACATATAACCAAAACCCTAATATACCAAGCCTAAATTTCATAATTAAGAACAATTTACACAAAAAATTAGGCAGAAAAGATAAGAACCGAAAAAGAATAAAATAAAATAAAAATACAAGTAAAAATAAGTAAATAAATAATTCAAAAATAATAAAAAATAAGATCACACTGGCTAAACTCACCAAGTTGCAGGCTTGCTGACAGAAAAAAGTTAAGAAAATTTCAAAAATTATCTTCATTCTGTTTCTTCTATACAGTTCTGGAGAGTCTGGAGAGATTGCTACCATTTTAAGCAAGCAGCAACAGACAGTAGTGATGGAGGGGAATCACCTCCAGCCATGTGTCCAGTTAGCAAGGGAATGACAGAGAACAATAAAAAAAAAAAACAAAAAAAACATGGCCGGTCTTAGAATTCTACATATACACCAAAACCCTAATATACCAAACCTAAATTTCATAATCAATTAAGAACAATTTACACAAAAATTAGGCAGAAAAGATAAGAACCGAAAAAGAATAAAATAAAATAAAAAATACAAGTAAAAATAAGTAAATAAATAATTCAAAAAATAAATAAAAATAAGATCACACTGGCTAAACTCACCAAGTTGCAGGCTTGCTGACAGAAAAAAAGTTAAGAAAATTTCAAAAAATATCTTCATTCTGTTTCTTCTATACAGTTCTGGAGAGCTCTGGAGAGATTAAGTTACCTTAAGCAAGCAGTAACAGACAGCAGTGTGATGGAGGGGGAATCACCTCTGCCATCCAGTTAGGCAAGGGAATGACAGGAACAATAAAAAAAAACAAAAAAAAAACATGCATGGTCTTAGAATTCCTACATATAACCAAAACCCTAATATACCAAGCCTAAATTTCATAATTAAGAACAATTTACACAAAAATTAGCAGAAAAGATAAGAACCCAAAAGAATAAAATAAAATAAAAAATACAAGTAAAAATAAGTAAATAAATAATTCAAAAAATAATAAAAAAATAAGATCACACTGGCTAAACTCACCACAGCAGGCTTGCTGACAGAAAAAAAGTTAAGAAAATTTCAAAAATTATCTTCATTCTGTTTCTTCTATACAGTCTCTGAGAGTTCTGGAGCTTCGTTACCTTAAGCAAGCAGTAACAGACAGTAGTGTGATGGAGGGGGGGAATCACCTCCAAGCCATGTGTCCAGTTAGCAAGGGAATGACAGAGAACAATAAAAAAAAACAAAAAAAAACATGGCCGGTCTTAGAATTCCTACATATAACCAAAACCCTAATATACCAAGCCTAAATTTCATAATTAAGAACAATTTACACAAAAATTAGGCAGAAAAGATAAGAACCGAAAAAGAATAAAATAAAGAAAAATACAAGTAAAATAAAAGTAAATAAATAATTCAAAAATAATAAAAAATAAGATCACACTGGCTAAATCACTGGTTGCAGGCTTGCTGACAGAAAAGTTAAGTAGCACTGCACAATTATCTTCATTCTGTTTCTTCTATACAGTTCAGATTAAGTTACCTTAAGCAAGCAGTAACAGACAGTAGTGTGATGGAGGGGGGAATACCTCCAAGCCATGTGTCCAGTTAGCAAGGGAATGACAGAGAACAATAAAAAAAAAAAAAACAAAAAAAAACATGGCCGGTCTTAGAATTCCTACATATAACCAAAACTCAATATACCAAACCTAAATTTCATAATTAAGAACAATTCTACAAAAACTAGGCAGAAAAGATAAGAACCGAAAAAGAATAAAATAAAATAAAAAATACAAGTAAAAAATAAGTAAATAAATAATTCAAAAAATAATAAAAAATAAGATCACACTGGCTAAACTCACCAAGTTGCAGGCTTGCTGACAGAAAAAGAAAATTTCAAAAATTATCTTCATTCTGTTTCTTCTATACAGTTCTGGAGAGTTCTGGAGAGATTAAGTTACCTTAAGCAAGCAGTAACAGACAGAGTGTGGATGAGGGGGAATCACCTCCAAGCCATGTGTCCAGTTAGCAAGGGAATGACAGAGAACAATAAAAAAACAAAAAAAACACTACTAACCTGGAATTCTACATATAACCAAACCCTAATATACCAAGCCTAAATTTCTGTATAATTAAGAACAATTTACACAAAAATTAGCAGAAAAGATAAGAACCGAAAAAGAATAAAATAAAATAAAAAATACAAGTAAAAATAAATAAATAAATAATTCAAAAAAATAATAAAAATAAGATCACACTGGCTAAACCCACCAAGTTGCAGGCTTGCTGACAGAAAAAAGTTAAGAAAATTTCAAAAATTATCTTCATTCTGTTTCTTCTATACAGTCTGGGAGAGTTCTGGAGAGATTAAGTCATCTTAAGCAAGCAGTAACAGACAGTAGTGTGATGGAGGGGGGAATCACCTCCAAGCCATGTCCAGTTAGCAAGGGAATGACAGAGAACAATAAAAAAAAAAACAAAAAAAAACATGGCTTGTCTTAGAATTCCTACATATAACCAAAACCCTAATATACCAAGCCTAAATTTCTATAATTAAGAACAATTTACACAAAAATTAGGCAGAAGATAAGAACCGAAAAAGAATAAATAAATAAAAAATAATAAGTAAAAATAAGTAAATAAATAATTCAAAAAAATAATAAAAATAAGATCACACTGGGCTAAACTCACCAAGTTGCAGGCTTGCTGACAGAAAAGTTAAGAAAATTTCAAAATTATCTTCATTCTGTTTCTTCTATACAGTTCTGGAGAGTTCTTAGAGAGATTAAGTTACTCTTACAAGCAGTAAATAGATTATAGTGATGAGGTGTAACCACCTCCAAGCCATTAGTCCAGTTAGCAAGGGAATGACAGAGAACAATAAAAAAAAAAACAAAAAAAAAACATGGCCGGTCTTAGAATTCCTACATATAACCAAAACCCTAATATACCAAGCCTAAATTTCATAATTAAGAACAATTTTTTTACAAAAATTAGGCAGAAAAAGATAAGAATAGAAAAAGAATAAAATAAAATAAAAAATACAAGTAAAAATAAGTAAATAAATAATTCAAAAAATAATAAAAAATAAGATCACACTGGCTAAACTCACCAAGTTGCAGGCTTGCTGGTAAGAAAAAAAAGTTAAGAAAATTTCAAAAATTATCTTCATTCTGTTTCTTCTATACAGTTCTGGAGAGTTCTGGAGAGATTAAGTTACCTTAAGCAAGCAGTAACAGACAGTAGTGTGATGGAGGGGGAATCACCTCCAAGCCATGTGTCCAGTTAGCAAGGGAATGACAGAGAACAATAAAAAAAAAAACAAAAAAAAAACATGGCCGGTCTTAGAATTCTACATATAACCAAAACCCTAATATACCAAGCCTAAATTTCATAATTAAGAACAATTTTACACAAAAATTAGGCAGAAGAATAAAGACCGAAAAAGAATAAAATAAAATAAAAAATACAAGTAAAAATAAGTAAATAAATAATTCAAAAAATAATAAAAAATAAGATCACACTGGCTAAACTCACCAAGTTGCAGGCTTGCTGACAGAAAAAGTTAAGAAAATTTCAAAAATTATCTTCATTCTGTTTCTTCTATACAGTTCTGGAGAGTTCTGGAGAGATTAAGTTACCTTAAGCAAGCAGTAACAGACAGTAGTGTGATGGAGGGGGAATCACCTCCAAACCATGTGTCCAGATAGCAAAGGAATGACAGAGAACAATAAAAAAAAAAAACAAAAAAAAAAAACATGGCCGGTCTTAGAATTCCTACATATAACCAAAACCCTAATATACCAAGCCTAAATTTCATAATTAAGAACATTTACACAAAAATTAGGCAGAAAAGATAAGAACCGAAAAAGAATAAAATAAAATAAAAAATACAAGTAAAAATAAGTAAATAAATAATTCAAAAAATAATAAAAAATAAGATCACACTGGCTAAACTCACCAAGTTGCAGGCTTGCTGACAGAAAAAGTTAAAGAAAAATTTCAAAAATTATCTTCATTCTGTTTTCTTCTATACAGTTCTGGAGAGTTCTGGAGAGATTAAGTTACCTTAAGCAAGCAGTAACAGACAGTAGTGTGATGGAGGGGAATCTCCAAGCCATGTGTCCAGTTAGCAAGGGAATGACAGAGAACAATAAAAAAAACAAAAAAAAAACATGGCCAGATCTTAGAATTCCTACATATAACCACCCTAATATACCAAGCCTAAATTTCATAATTAAGAACATTTACACAAAAATTAGGCAGAAAAGATAAGAACGAAAAAGAATAAAATAAAATAAAAAATACAAAGAGTAAAAATAAGTAAATGGAAAATAATTCAAAAAATAATAAAAAATAAGATCACACTGGCTAAACTCACCAAAGTTGCAGGCTTGCTGACAGAAAAAAGTTAAGAAAATTTCAAAAATTATCTTCATTCTGTTTCTTCTATACAGTTCTGGAGAGATTAAGTTACCTTAAGCAAGCAGTAACAGACAGTAGTGTGATGGAGGGGGGAATCACCTCCAAACTGTGTCCAGTTAGCAAGGGAATGACAGAGAACAATAAAAAAAAAAAAACAAAAAAAAACATGGCCAGTCTTAGAATTCCTACATATAACCAAAACCTAATATACCAAACCTAAATTTCATAATTAAGAACAATTTACACAAAAATTAGGCAGAAAAGATAAAGAACCGAAAAAAAATAAAATAAAATAAAAATACAGTAAAAATAAGTAAATAAATAATTCAAAAAATAATAAAAAATAAAGTCCACCACCTATTAAACTCTGAAGTTGCAGGCTTGCTGACAGAAAAAAGTTAAGAAAATTTCAAAAATTATCTTCATTCTGTTTCTTCTATACAGTTCTGGAGAGTTCTGGGAAATTAAGTTACCTTAAGCAAGCAGTAACAGACAGTAGTGTGATGGAGAGAGGGGCTCTTACCTCCAAGCCATGTGTCCAGTTAACAGGAGATGACAGAGAACAATAAAAAAAAAAAAACAAAAAAAAACATGGCCGGTCTAGAATTCCTACATATAACCAAAACCCTAATATACCAAACCTAAATTTCATAATTAAGAACAATTTACACAAAAATTAGGCAGAAAAGATAAGAACCGAAAAAGAATAAAATAAAATAAAAAATACAAGTAAAAATAAGTAAATAAATAATTCAAAAAATAATAAAAAATAAGATCACACTGGCTAAACTCACCAAGTTGCAGGCTTGCTGACAGAAAAAAGTTAAGAAAATTTCAAAAATTATCTTCATTCTGTTTTCTTCTATACAGTTCTGGAGAGATTAAAGTTACCTTAAGCAAGCAGTAACAGACAGTAGTGTGATGGAGGGGGAATCACCTCCAAGGCGCATGTCAGTTAACAAGGGAATGACAGAGAACAACAAAAAAAAACAAAAAAAACATGGCCGATGCTTAGAATTCCTACATATAACCAAAACCCTAATATACCAAGCCTAAATTTCATAATTAAGAACAATTTACACAAAAATTAGGCAGAAAAGATAAGAACGAAGAATAAAATAAAATAAAAAATACAAGTAAAAACCAGTAAATAAATAATTCAAAAAATAATAAAAAATAAGATCACACTGGCTAAACTCACCAAGTTGCAGGCTTGCTGACAGAAAAAGTTAAGAAAATTTCAAAAATTATCTTCATTCTGTTTCTTCTATACAGTTCTGGAGAGATTAAGTTACCTTAAACAAGCAGTAACAGACAGTAGTGTGATGGAGGGGGAATCACCTCCAAGCCATGTGTCCAGTTAGCAAGGGAATGACAGAGAACAATAAAAAAAAACAAAAAAAAAAACATGGCTGGTCTTAGAATTCCTACATATAACCAAAACCCTAATATACCAAGCCTAAATTTCATAATTAAGAACAATTTACACAAAATTAGGCAGAAAAGATAAGAACCGAAAAAGAATAAAATAAAATAAAAAATACAAGTAAAAATAAGTAAATAAATAATTCAAAAAATAATAAAAAAATAAGATCACACTGGCTAAACTCATAACAAGTTGCAGGCTTGCTGACAGAAAAAGTTAAGAAAATTTCAAAAATTATCTTCATTCTGTTTCTTCTATACAGTTCTGGGAGAGATTAAGTTACCTTAAGCAAGCAGTAACAGACAGTAGTGTGATGGAGGGAGGAATCACCTCCAAGCCATGTGTCCAGTTAGCAAGGGAATGACAGAGAACAATAAAAAAAAAACAAAAAAACATGGCCGGTCTTAGAATTCCTACATATAACCAAAACCTAATATACCAAACCTAAATTTCATAATTAAGAACAATTTACACAAAAATTAGGCAGAAAAGATAAGAACCGAAAAAGAATAAAATAAAATAAAAAATACAAGTAAAAATAAGTAAATAAATAATTCAAAAAATAATAAAAAATAAGTCACACTGGCTAAACTCACCAAAGTTGCAGGCTTGCTGACAGAAAAAGTTAGAAAAATTTCAAAAATTATCTTCATTCTGTTTCTTCTATACAGTTCTGGAGAGTTCTGGAGAGATTAAGTTACCTTAAGCAAGCAGTAACAGACAGTAGTGTGATGGAGGGGAATCACCTCCAAGCCATGTGTCCAGTTAGCAAGGGAATGACAGAGAACAATAAAAAAAAAAAACAAAAAAACATGGCCGGTCTTAGAATTCCCATATAACCAAAACCTAATATACCAAGCCTAAATTTCATAATTAAGAACAATTTACACAAAAATTAGGCAGAAAAGATAAGAACAAAGAAAAAAAGAATAAAATAAAATAAAAAATACAAGTAAAAATAAGTAAATAAATAATTCAAAAAATAATAAAAAATAAGATCACACTGGCTAAACTCACCAAGTTGCAGGCTTGCTGACAGAAAAGTTAGAAAATTTCAAAAATTATCTTCATTCTGTTTCTTCTATACAGTTCTGGAGAGATTAAGTTACCTTAAGCAAGCAGTAACAGACAGTAGTGTGATGGAGGGGAATCACCTCCAAGCCATGTGTCCAGTTAGCAAGGGAATGACAGAGAACAATAAAAAAAAAACAAAAAAAAAATGGCCGGTCTTAGAATTCCTACATATAACCAAAACCCTATATACCAAACCTAAATTTCATAATTAAGAACAATTTACACAAAAATTAGGCAGAAAAGATAAGAACCGAAAAAGAATAAAATAAAATAAAAAATACAAGTAAAAATAAGTAAATAAATAATTCAAAAAATAATAAAAAATAAGATCACACTGGCTAAACTCACCAAGTTGCAGGCTTGCTGACAGAAAAAAGTTAAGAAAATTTCAAAAATTATCTTCATTCTATTTCTTCTATACAGTTCTGGAGAGTTCTGGAGAGATTAAGTTACCTTAAGCAAGCAGTAACAGACAGTAGTGTGATGGAGGGGGGAATCACCTCCAAGCCATGTGTCCAGTTAGCAAGGGAATGACCAGAGAACAATAAAAAAAAAAACAAAAAAAAAACATGGCCAGTCTTAGAATTCCTACATATAACCAAAACCCTAATATACCAAGCCTAAATTTCATAATTAAGAACAATTTACACAAAAATTAGGCAAGAAAAGATAAGAACAAAGAAAAGAATAAAATAAAATAAAAAATACAAGTAAAAATAAGTAAATAAATAATTAAAAAATAATAAAAAATAAGATCACACTGGCTAAACTCACCAAGTTGCAGGCTTGCTGACAGAAAAAAGTTAAGAAAATTTCAAAAATTATCTTCATTCTGTTTCTTCTATACAGTTCTGGAGAGTTCTGGAGAGATTAAGTTACCTTAAGCAAGCAGTAACAGACAGTAGTGTGATGGAGGGGAATCACCTCCAAGCCATGTGTCAATTTAGCAAGGGAATGACAGAGAACAATAAAAAAAAAAAACAAAAAAAAAACATGGCCGGTCTTAGAATTCCTACATATAACCAAAACCTAATATACCAAGCCTAAATTTCATAATTAAGAACAATTTACACAAAAATTAGGCAGAAAAGATAAGAACCGAAAAAGAATAAAATAAAATAAAAAATACAAGTAAAAAAATAAGTAAATAAATAATTCAAAAAATAATAAAAAATAAGATCACACTGGCTAAACTCACCAAGTTGCAGGCTTGCTGACAGAAAAAAGTTAAGAAAAATTTCAAAAATTATCTTCATTCTGTTTCTTCTATACAGTTCTGGAGGTTCTGGAGAGATTAAGTTACCTTAAGCAAGCAGTAACAGACAGTAGTGTGATGGAGAGGGGGAATCACCTCCAAGCCATGTGTCAGTTAGCAAGGGAATGACAGAGAACAATAAAAAAAAAAACAAAAAAAAAACATGGCCGGTCTTAGAATTCTCATATAACCAAAACCCTAATATACCAAGCCTAAATTTCATAATTAAGAACAATTTACACAAAAATTAGGCAGAAAAAGATAAGAACAGAAAAGAATAAAATAAAATAAAAAATACAAGTAAAAATAAATAAATAAATAATTCAAAAAATAAAAAATAAGATACCATACAACTAAACTCACCAAGTTGCAGGCTTGCTGACAGAAAAAGTTAAGAAAATTTCAAAAATTATCTTCATTCTGTTTCTTCTATACAGTTCTGGAGAGTTCTGGAGAGATTAAGTTACCTTAAGCAAGCAGTAACAGACAGTAGTGTGATGGAGGGGGAATCACCTCAAGCCATGTGTCCAGTTAGCAAGGGAATGACAGAGAACAATAAAAAAAAAAAACAAAAAAAAAAAAAAACATGGCCGGTCTTAGAATTCCTACATATAACCAAAACCTAATATACCAAGCCTAAATTTCATAATTAAGAACAATTTACACAAAAATTAGGCAGAAAAGATAAGAACCGAAAAAGAATAAAATAAAATAAAAAATACAAGTAAAAATAAGTAAATAAATAATTCAAAAAATAATAAAAAATAAGATCACACTGGCTAAACTCACCAAGTTGCAGGCTTGCTGACAGAAAAAGTTAAGAAAAATTTCAAAAATTATCTTCATTCTGTTTCTTCTATACAGTTCTGGAGAGTTCTGGAGAGATTAAGTTACCTTAAGCAAGCAGTAACAGACAGTAGTGTGATGGAGGGGAGTCCTCCAAGCCATGTGTCCAGTTAGCAAGGGAATGACAGAGAACAATAAAAAAAAAAAACAAAAAAAAAAACATGGCCGGTCTTAGAATTCCTACATATAACCAAAACCCTAATATACCAAGCCTAAATTTCATAATTAAGAACAATTTACACAAAATTAGGCAGAAAAGATAAGAACCGAAAAAGAATAAAATAAAATAAAAAATACAAGTAAAAATAAGTAAATAAATAATTCAAAAAATAATAAAAAATAAGATCACACTGGCTAAACTCACCAAGTTGCAGGCTTGCTGACAGAAAAAAGTTAAGAAAATTTCAAAAATTATCTTCATTTCTGTTTCTTCCTATACAGTTCTGGAGAGATTAAGTTACCTTAAGCAAGCAGTAACAAGACAGTAGTATGTCGATGGAGGGAAATCACCTCCAAGCCATGTGTCCAGTTAGCAAGGGAATGACAGAGAACAATAAAAAAAAAACAAAAAAAAACATGGCCGGTCTTAGAAATTCTCACATATAACCAAAACCCTAATATACCAAACCTAAATTTCATAATTAAGAACAATTTACACAAAAATTAGGCAGAAAAGATAAGAACTACAAGAAAAAAGAATAAAATAAAATAAAAAATACAAGTAAAAATAAGTAAATAAATAATTCAAAAAATAATAAAAAATAAGATCACACTGGCTAAACTCACCAAGTTGCAGGCTTGCTGACAGAAAAAAGTTAAGAAAATTTCAAAAATTATCTTCATTCTGTTTCTTCTATACAGTTCTGGAGAGTTCTGGAGAGATTAAGTTACCTTAAGCAAGCAGTAACAGACAGTAGTGTGATGGAGGGGAATCACCTCCAAGCCATGTGTCCAGTTAGCAAGGGAATGACAGAGAACAATAAAAAAAAAAAAACAAAAAAAAAACATGGCCGGTCTTGAATTCCTACATATAACCAAAACCTAATATACCAAACCTAGAAATTTCATAATTAAGAACAATTTACACAAAAATTAGGCAGAAAAGATACAAGAACCGAAAAAGAAAATAAAATAAAAAATACAAGTAAAAATAAGTAAATAAATAATTCAAAAAATAATAAAAAATAAGATCACACTGGCTAAACTCACCAAGTTGCAGGCTTGCTGACAGAAAAAGTTAAGAAAATTTCAAAAATTATCTTCATTCTGTTTCTTCTATACAGTTCTGGAGAGTTCTGGAGAGATTAAGTTACCTTAAGCAAGCAGTAACAGACAGTAGTGTGATGGAGGGGAATCACCTCCAAGCCATGTGTCCAGTTAGCAAGGGAATGACAGAGAACAATAAAAAAAAAAACATGGCCGGTCTTAGAATTCCTACATATAACCAAAACCCTAATATACCAAACCTAAATTTCATAATTAAGAACAATTTACACAAAAATTAGGCAGAAAAGATAAGAACCGAAAAAGAATAAAATAAAATAAAAAATACAAGTAAAAATAAGTAAATAAATAATTCAAAAAATAATAAAAAATAAGATCACACTGGCTAAACTCACCAAGTTGCGAAAGGCTTGCTGACAGAAAAAAGTTAAGAAAATTTCAAAAATTATCTTCATTCTGTTTCTTCTATACAGTTCTGGAGAGTTCTGGAGAGATTAAGTTACCTTAAGCAAGCAGTAACAGACAGTAGTGTGATGGAGGGGAATCACCTCCAAGCCATGTGTCCAGTTAGCAAGGGGAATGACAGAGAACAATAAAAAAAACATGGCCGGTCTTAGAATTCACATACCAACCAAAACCCTAATATACCAAGCCTAAATTTCATAATTAAGAACAATTTACAAAATTAGGCAGAAAAGATAAGAACAGAAAAAGAATAAAATAAAATAAAAAATACAAGTAAAAATAAGTAAAAATAAATAATTCAAAAAATAATAAAAAATAAGATCACACTGGCTAAACTCACCAAGTTGCAGGCTTGCTGACAGAAAAAAAAGTTAAGAAAATTTCAAAAAATTATCTTCTGTTCTGTTTCTTCTATACAGTTCCTGGAGAGTTCTGGAGAGATTAAGACACATGTAAGCAAGCAGTAACAGACAGTAGTGTGATGGAGGGGGGGCCTCCAAGCCATGTGTCAGTTAGCAAGGGAATGACAGAGAACAATAAAAAAAAAACAAAAAAAAAACATGGCCGGTCTTAGAATTCCTACATATAACAACCAAAACCTAATATACCAAGCCTAAATTTCATAATTAAGAACAATTTACACAAAAAAATTAGGCAGAAAAGATAAGAACCGAAAAAGAATAAAATAAATAAAAAATACAGTAAAAATAAGTAAATAAATAATTCAAAAAATAATAAAAAATAAGATCACACTGGCTAAACTCACCAAGTTGCAGGCTTGCTGACAGAAAAAAGTTAAGAAAATTTCAAAAATTATCTTCATTCTGTTTCTTCTATACAGTTCTGGAGAGATTTAAGTTACCTTAAGCAAGCAGTAACAGACAGTAGTGTGATGGAGGGGGAATCACCTCCAAGCCATGTGTCAGTTAGCAAGGGAATGACAGAGAACAATAAAAAAAAAAAAACAAAAAAAAAAACATGGCCGGTCTTAGAATTCCTACATATAACGAAAACCCTAATATACCAAACCTAAATTTCATAATTAAGAACAATTTACACAAAAAAATTAGGCAGAAAAGATAAGAACCGAAAAAGAATAAAATAAAATAAAAAATACAAGTAAAAATAAATAAATAAATAATTCAAAAAATAATAAAAAAATAAGATCACACTGGCTAAACTCACCAAGTTGCAGGCTTGCTGACAGAAAAAGTTAAGAAAATTTCAAAAATTATCTTCATTCCTGTTTCTTCTATACAGTTCTGGAGAGATTAAGTTACCTTAAGCAAGCAGTAACAGACAGTAGTGTGATGGAGGGGGAATCACCTCCAAGCCATGTGTCCAGTTAGCAAGGAATGACAGAGAACAATAAAAACAAAAAAAACATGGCCGGTCTTAGAATTCCTACATATAACCAAAACCCTAATATACCAAACCTAAATTTCATAATTAAGAACAATTTACACAAAAATTAGGCAGAAAAGATAAGAACCGAAAAAGAATAAAATAAAATAAAAAATACAAGTAAAAATAAGTAAATAAATAATTCAAAAAATAATAAAAAATAAGATCACACTGGCTAAACTCACCAAGTTGCAGGCTTGCTGACAGAAAAAAGTTAAGAAAATTTCAAAAATTATCTTCATTCTGTTTCTTCTATACAGTTCTGGAGAGATTAAGTTACCTTAAGCAAGCAGTAACAGACAGTAGTGTGATGGAGGGGGGGAATCACCTCCAAGCCATGTGTCCAGTTAGCAAGGGAATGACAGAGAACAATAAAAAAAAAAAAAACAAAAAAAAAAACATGGCCGGTCTTAGAATTCCTACATATAACCAAAACCCTAATATACCAAACCTAAATTTCATAATTAAGAACAATTTACACAAAATTAGGCAGAAAAGATAAGAACCGAAAAAAGAATAAAATAAAATAAAAAATACAAGTAAAAATAAGTAAATAAATAATTCAAAAAATAATAAAAAATAAGATCACACTGGCTAAACTCACCAAGTTGCAGGCTTGCTGACAGAAAAAAGTTAAGAAAATTTCAAAAATTATCTTCATTCTGTTTCTTCTATCCCAGTTCTGGAGAGTTCTGGAGAGATTAAGTTACCTTAAGCAAGCAGTAACAGACAGTAGTGTGATGGAGGGGGAATCACCTCCAAGCCATGTGTCCAGTTAGCAAGGGAATGACAGAGAACAATAAAAAAAAAAAACAAAAAAAAAACATGGCCGGTCTTAGAATTCCTACATATAGCAAAACCCTAATATACCAAACCTAAATTTCATAATTAAGAACAATTTACACAAAAATTAGGCAGAAAAGATAAGAACCGAAAAAGAATAAAATAAAATAAAAAATACAAGTAAAAATAAGTAAATAAATAATTCAAAAAAATAATAAAAAATAAGATCACACTGGCTAAGCTCCACCAAGTGATTTGCAGGCTTGCTGACAGAAAAAAGTTAAGAAAATTTCAAAAATTATCTTCATTCTGTTTCTTCTATACAGTTCTGGAGAGTTCTGGAGAGATTAAGTTACCTTAAGCAAGCAGTAACAGACAGTAGTGTGATGGAGGGGGAATCACCTCCAAGCCATGTGTCAGTTAGCAAAAGGGAATGACAAAAAAGAACAATAAAAAAAAAAAACAAAAAAAAAAACATGGCCGGTCTTAGAATTCCTACATATAAGCAAAACCCTAATATACCAAGCCTAAATTTCATAATTAAGAACAATTTACACAAAAATTAGGCAGAAAGAATGAAACCGAAAAAGAATAAAATAAAATAAAAAATACAAGTAAAAATAAGTAAATAAATAATTCAAAAAATAATAAAGAAATAAGATCACACTGGCTAAACTCACCAAGTTGCAGGCTTGCTGACAGAAAAAAAAGTTAAGAAAATTTCAAAAATTATCTTCATTCTGTTCTTCTATACAGTTCTGGAGAGATTAAGTTACCTTAGCTTAAACAGTAACAGACAGTAGTGTGATGGAGGGGGAATCACCTCCAAGCCATGTGTCAGTTAGCAAGGGAAGACAGAGAACAATAAAAAAAAAAACAAAAAAAAAACATAGCCGGTCTTAGAATTCCTACATATAACCAAAACCTAATATACCAAGCCTAAATTTCATAATTAAGAACAATTTACACAAAAATTAGGCAGAAAAGATAAGAACCGAAAAAGAATAAAATAAAATAAAAAATACAAGTAAAAAATAAGTAAATAAATAATTCAAAAAATAATAAAAATAAGATCACACTGGCTAAACTCACCAAGTTGCAGGCTTGCTGACAGAAAAAGTTAAGAAAATTTCAAAAATTATCTTCATTCTGTTTCTTCTATACAGTTCTGGAGAGATTAAGTTACCTTAAGCAAGCAGTAACAGACAGTAGTGTGATGGAGGGGGAATCACCTCCAAGCCATGTGTCCAGTTAGCAAGGGAATGACAGAGAACAATAAAAAAAAAAAAACAAAAAAAAAAAAACATGGCCGGTCTTAGAATTCCTACATATAACAAAACCTAATATACCAAACCTAAATTTCATAATTAAGAACAATTTACACAAAAATTAGGCAGAAAGATAAAGAACCGAAAAAGAATAAAATAAAATAAAAAATACAAGTAAAAATAAGTAAATAAATAATTCAAAAAATAATAAAAAATAAGATCACACTGGCTAAACTCACCAAGTTGCAGGCTTGCTGACAGAAAAAAGTTAAGAAAATTTCAAAAATTATCTTCATTCTGTTTTCTTCTATACAGTTCTGGAGAGTTCTGGAGAGATTAAGTTACCTTAAGCAAGCAGTAACAGACAGTAGTGTGATGGAGGGGAATCCACCTCCAAGCCATGTGTCAGTTAGCAAAGGGAATGACAGAGAACAATAAAAAAAAACAAAAAAACATAGCCGGTCTTAGAATTCCTACATACTTTCAACCAAAACCCTAATATACCAAGCCTAAATTTCATAATTAAGAACAATTTACACAAAAATTGGGCAGAAAGATAAGAACCGAAAAAGAATAAAATAAAATAAAAAATACAAGTAAAAATAAGTAAATAAATAATTCAAAAAATAATAAAAAATAAGATCACACTGGCTAAACTCACCAAGTTGCAGGCTTGCTGACAGAAAAAAGTTAAAAATTTCAAAAATTATCTTCGTTCTGTTTCTTCTACAGTTCTGGAGAGATTAAGTTACCTTAAGCAAGCAGTAACAGACAGTAGTGTGATGGAGGGGGAATCACCTCAAGCCATGTATCCAGTTAGCAAGGGAATGACAGAGAACAATAAAAAAAAAAAACAAAAAAAAAACATGGCTTCGGTCTTAAAATTCCTACATATAACCAAAACCCTAATATACCAAACCTAAATTTCATAATTAAGAACAATTTTTAAAAATTAGGCAGAAGATAAAACCGAAAAAGAATAAAATAAAATAAAAAATACAAGTAAAAATAAGTAAATAAATAATTCAAAAAATAATAAAAAATAAGATCACACTGGCTAAACTCACCAAGTTGCAGGCTTACTGACAGAAAAAAGTTAAAAATATTTCAAAATTATCTTCATTCTGTTTCTTCTATGGAGTTCTGGAGAGATTAAGTTACCTTAAGCAAGCAGTAACAGACGACAGTGTGATGGAGGGGGAATCACCTCCAAGCCATGTGTCCAGTTAGCAAGGAATGACAGAGAACAATAAAAAAAAAAAAACAAAAAAACATGGCCGGTCTTAGAATTCCTACATATAACCAAACCCTAATATACCAAACCTAAATTTCATAATTAAGAACAATTTACACAAAAATTAGGCAGAAAAGATAAGAACCGAAAAGAATAAAATAAAATAAAAAATACAAGTAAAAATAAGTAAATAAATAATTCAAAAAATAATAAAAAAATAAGATCACACTGGCTAAACTCACCAAGTTTGAGCTTGCTGACAGAAAAAAGTTAAGAAGATTTCAAAAATTATCTTCATTCTGTTTCTTCTATACAGTTCTGGAGAGATTAAGTTACCTTAAGCAAGCAGTAACAGACAGTAAAGTTATAGATTTTCATATACTCTATTCAGTTAGTCAATAAAGTGCCATACGTGATACACGCTTTGGGCGATTATGTCTCTAAAGAGACATGATTGACTGGGTAGAAGGTTATCCCAAAGTATGTTGAAAAGTTGTCAAAATCCAGTTACCATGAATAAAATAACATCGTTTACTGAATAATTTTAAAATTATTATTAATAGAAATATTTGTAAGACGAGAATTAGGTTAGAAAGAAAGAACGAAAGAAAGAACGAAAGAAAGAAAGAGACATGACTAACTGGGTAGAAGATTATCCCAATGTATGTTGCCATTGCTTTCTGCGATAGACTGGTTGCCAACCAAGGCAATAGAACCCAATCTGTCCTATTATTTAACCTATAACTGAAGAAAAGAGTTGGATTAAGACCTTTCCCAAGGGTATTTGTGTGTAAGCTAATGCAAGGAATTCAACTGGAATTCGAACTCGGCACCCCGATTTGCCGTTCCGAGTCGATATTCATTGCACCACAACGCACATCCACCACAACCTACACAAGCTTAATTCAGTAAAAGATCACAAATAATGAGCCTTTATTGGGGATCGAACTTCATTTAGGTAACTAATCGCCTGCTAAACGCTGGGTTACCTTGAACTCGTTTATATCATATTTGAATGGAAAGCAGCAAGATGGCTCTGTCTTTGTCAAGACAAAAAAAAAAAACCCGGTTCATGCGTTTTCTGCGACAAAGTTACATCATAATTTGCCTTCTGTTCGAAGATATTCTGTTTGGTTAACCTAAAGATACACGTCTTTTTCATATTATGGATGTTTTATCATTTCCACTTTCTACGATTAAAATATAATGTTACTTTTACTTGGTGAATTTAAGGAGAATTTGTATCAATATAAGGTCAATATTATGATTTTTTGTTAAAAGTCATGTCTCTTCAGGGAGTAGGCGGTTATAGCCATCCACAGATGCCTTTTCATTTTTATATGTAAATTTTTATGGCAATTTTCTTAGCAATGATTGTGGAGTGATTTCCTGTTGACTTCATTAAGATTTTGAATTGAAACATTTCTTTCTAATAGGCTGGCTTCCAGCCACGGTTAGAAAGCCCAATTTACGCAGCTATTTCGCCCGTGCTAGGTGGAGGAGGGGAAAATGGATTTATGCCTTTTCCAAGGGTATTTGTTCAGAAGTGAACGCATCAGGCCAGGGCGGGATTGTAAATCAGCTCCGATGATTTTACTTTACGCGTCGATAACCCTTGCACTACCCCACACATTCCTTCATCATTATTAAGAATTATAAACGAAGAACAGACATTCATTTAGAAGTGACAATTGTTGACAAGAAACATCCAGATGTGCATAGATAGATGATGGATGGATCTTGCTTGCTTCATTCGTTTTCTACGGCTTCGTAGGTTATTTAAAGCCAGAAAATATTTTTAGATTGTAAAAATTTTATTTTGAGAAAATAATGGTTTAATGGTATACGTTTTACTGATTAACCCATATTTGGGGTAGAAGAAGTGTATTCATGCCTTTTCCAAGGTTATTTGCGCTTTAGTGAATAAAACAAAACGAAGTGGAATTGAAACTCGACTCTCCGATTTCCAATTCCGAGCCAGTATTCATCCGTAACACCCGCCTGGTATTCCACAACGGTCAACCAACTTAAAAAAAAGGGTTCCGTTTGAAATTCTAAGCACCTGAAGATGGCTGGAGCGTACAACGGCCGAAAAGTTGTGAATATGACAACAAAAATGAGGACAACTGTCAGTCAGTTAAGTTCCATACGTGATACACGTTTGGGCGATCATGTCTCGAAAGAGACATGATTGACTGGGCAGGAAATTATTCCGCAGTAGGTTGCCATTACCTTCTGCGGTAGACTGGTTGCCAACCAACACTATAGAACCCAATCCGTCCTGTTATTTAACCCATAACTGGAGGGAAAAGATGGATTAATAACTTTCCCAAGAGTATTTGCGCTTAAAACGAAGCTGCTATCAATTAACCATCATAGACAATCGCTCCTACCTCCCATTAGCATGGAACAGGCTTGCCTCCCTGAGAGTAAAACGCCACGCCTCCTTGGCCTCACACTTTCAGCGGACGTAAAGTGGAATGACTATATCGAATTCATTGCTAAATCCGCTGCTATGAAAGTCGGTTCTCTGTGCAGGGCTCTGAAGTTTTTTCCGTCTGAGTTCATCCTACACATATATACATCTACCATTCGCCCGTGTATTGAATAATGCTGCCACATCTGGTCGGGTACCCCTACTATTCTCCTCGGGGTTCTTGACAAAATACAACGGAGAATCTGTAATGTGATTGATACCGACTTGGCAGCCCGACTGCAATCACTCTCTCACCGGCGTGATATGGCTTCCCTATGCCTCTTCTATAAATACTTTCACGGCTTCTGCTCCGATGAACTTAGATCACTGGTGACCCTTGGTATGAATTTGCACGAGATACTAGATGAGCAACTAGATCCCACTCTTTTACAGTGAAACCGATAAAATGTAACCGCAATTTCTACTCTACAGCTTCTTTTCTCGCACTTCCCGCCTGTGGAATTCCCTTTCATATACTTGCTTCCCCGACAGCTACAATCCCCAGGAATTTAAATGTAAGGTCAACGGACACCTCTTATCACACTAACTCGCATCCATTCTCTCAAACACTCTTCCCATCTATTCAACCCTCATCCTCGGTATCCTCATCCGTCTCCTTCCAACATTTCCTATAACTAACCACTCTTTCTCATCACTTTCCCCTATGTAACCCCCTGCACAATAGTGGCAGTGGAATGCCTTGCTTGGGGTGAAATGATTAAATAAAAATAATAAAGGGAATGCAAGGAATAGTGTAAATAAGAATATTTCAACTGAGAAACAAAAAAGATTTATTCTATTTTATTTTGCAATAAGTTTACATCATGCTCAGAAAATGTCGCTGAAGTATTTCACGAGTAAAAAGAAAAAAATTTGAAAACCGGTGCTGGCGCGTTAGAAGATGGCTTCGTCTGAAGTGGTGGATGCATAATTTCAATAGCATAGGCGCTAAAAATACGGCCCTGATTTAAGTATTTAGAAAAATCCTAATGCTTGCGTAATAATAATACAGTTCTTCATAATTACCGAGTAAAAGTAACTTTGCATTTTAATCACTGAAAGTTTAACGAGAAATCGGGGAACCGAGTTCGAATTCCAGCCGAATTCATTGCATTCACTTACGCGCAAATACTCTTGAGAAAGGTATTAATCCGTCTATTCCTTCTAGTTATGGATTAAATAACAGGACAGATTGGGTTCTATAGCTTTGGTCGGCAACCAGTCTACCGCAGAAAGCAATGGCAACCTATTGCGGGATAATCTTCTGCCCAGTCAGTCATGTCTCGACAGAGACATGATCACCCAAGCGTGTATCACGTATGGCACTTATCTGACTGACTTCAAAACTAAATAGATACGCAACTGAAAAAAAAAATTCAAATGTAAATTAAATCACCCAGAGGTTAATTGTGTTCCTCCTCATATTATCTCTTGAAAAAAAAAAACAAAAAAACAAAAAAAGCATTAGGATCAACAACCGGATAACTGAGAAATTATTTTATTTTCTTTAAAGTAAGCGAGAAATTTGACTCTCCACTGGTTATTGTTACAAATAAAATATATAACAAATGTTACTTTTAAGTTCTCCGACAGTAGGGGTGTGATTGAGTTATTGGCAAGCTTGCTTAGATAAAGTTTGAGAGTTTAAGTATCGAGGTGCTGGCAAAACAAATGTATCAGGTAAACAGCCGTTGACAGGGTGTAAACTGATAACAATGGCTGATAAATTATCCAAGATAACGTTGCAGATACTGCGTAATTGCGCATGCGCGTTTTTAACTGCACTGACAACGTAATAAATAGCAAGTCAATGTATACGTGGATTAAAGGAGAAACGAGTTTTGACCGTAGAAATTATAAAAAGCAGTATTTGCACGGGTTTGAAGCTGGCGATGAAACGGGAATCGAAATTATAAGTCGAATAAACTTCATTTCCACAATTTTTAACATAGGTAACCTCAAAGTAAGCAAACATTAACATAATTTCAGAAAATAAATTTTATATTATATTATATATATATATATATATATATATATATATATATATATATATATATATATATATATATATATATATATATATATATATATATTCATTTAGAAATGATTTATTTCCGCAAACAAGATTTAAACCTTTTGTCATCTTCAGGCGATTTACAATAACTGATTTTTCCTTTTTTTCAAACACACGAAAAATAAAAAATAATTAGTAGTTGCATATCACCTGAAGATGCCGAAAGGTTGAAACCTAGGTTGCGGAAATAACCCATTTCCGAATTAAAAATATTCAAAAGTTCTACAATATAAATGTATTAAACACTTTTTAAGACAAATGTGTACTGGTCTAATCCAACTATGACAAAAAACTAACTAACTAACTATATATATATATATATATATATATATATATATATATATATATATATATATATCGAGTGATCTGAGACACGTCAGATTAAATGACGGTTCCCCCTAGGAGACGTAGGTTCGAATCCTGATGGAGAACACATATGTTCCTAACAAGATTTCTCGATTATTCAGCCCGGTAGATATAAATAAAAGTACTGTTTAATTATTAAAATAAAAATAAAAATAATAAAGAGAGTATCTACTAAAATACGAGTAGCCATTAAAAGTAATGTTTAAACAAATAAATTAAATATATATATATATATATATATATATGTGTGTGTGTGTGTGTGTGTGTGTGTGTGTGTGTTTAAAATAGGATATATAATCCTGGAATAGTCTTTAAGAATTTGACAAATGGGAACCGTTTCATTGAAACTGGAGTTGAAACACCGATTCTCGTGCGATCACCGAAGATAAGCAACATTGAACCCAATGAGTGCCCAGATGAGTGACCGCCGTGGATCAGCTGCTGTAAGCTTAGAAGAGCGTCTGGTGCAATGAATATTGGCTCGGAATTGAAAATCAGAGGGCCGAGTTTCAATTCCACTTGAGTTTGTTATATTCACTTCCGCGCATGTGTCCTTGAGAAAGGCATGAATCCACTTCTACCCCAACTATGGGTTAATTAGGATGTGTACCATTATTTTCTCAAAATAAAACTCTTACAATCTAAAAATATTTTCTGGCTTTAAATAACCTGCAAAGGGTTGTTAAGCCGTGAAAAACGAATCAAGCAAGCAAGATTCATCAATCTATCTATGCGCATATGGATGTTTCTCGTCAACAATTGTCACTTCTAAATCAATGTTTGTTATTCGTTTATAGTCTTAATAATGTTGATGGCATGTGTAGGGTAGTGCAAGGGTTATCGACGCGTAAATTAAAAACATCGGAGCAGATTTACAATCCTGGCCTGGTCTAATGCGTTCACTTCTGCACTCTTGGTAATAGCCCGAATCTTTTTTTTTCCTTCCTTCACCTAGAGGGCGAAATAGATGCGTAAATTGGGCTTTCTAGCCGTAGCAGGGATCCAATCTAGAAAAAAGATAACATTGTATTCAAAATCGTAGAGAAAGCAACGGTTAATCTCTTCACAGTCATTGCCAAGAAATTTATAAAAAATTATAGATAATAAAGAAAATGAATTTGTGGATGGCCATAACCGCTTACTCCCTGAAGATTCATGACATTTAAAAATAAATCATAATGTTATCCTTATACTGATACAACTTGTCTTTAAAATCATCAAGTAACTTTGTATTTTAATTGCAGAAAGTTAAAATGATAAAACATACGTAAGATAAAAAGAGTGTATATCTTTATGTCAATTGCCTTCACAAGAAACTTTGAAAGAAACTCGGTTATAAGCTGAAAAAATAAGAAGCTGAAAAGTTTCCCAATGCAAATGAAATCTCCCAGAGGCGAATCGTTCTTTCCTCATTTTATCTACATCCCTTGAAGACTGGCTCCATCGGATTTCCGTTTTTACATTTTCTCTTCTGTCTTCTGACTACTTAAGATAAAGTCTTGATTACTGCGACGAATCCACAAGTAATTAAAGATTAAACTAAAATCCAATGGGAGTTCCTTATGATTAATCATTGATGAGCAGTTAACGCGAACGGAATGCAGGCGAACAATTTCATCAAGAAATTAGAAATGGTAGGAACGAGAGAAGACCTGATAGATACACCAACAATCTTATGCGAATGTTAGCTTTGATGTTCATATAAAAGCTACTGTAATGTGCGGATAAAGTTTGTGTAGAACTGTTTGTTTAACATTAGGCGAAGGGAGCGAAAAAGTTTTATTCATACTTTAACTAGCAGTGTAGCCCGGCGTTGCTCGGGTGTAAAGAAAGCTTTAAAACTAACCCATGGTCCTGGAGCTCAGACTCTTTGGACGTTGGCACGAAAGACTAAAAAGCAATAGTTGTTTCCAGTTAATGTGAAACCGTAGACTGAAAGAAAAATGAATGGCTGTAAGTCAAATCTTGATTTCCTGGTATCGATATCAAATAAGTTTTTTCGTCGTAAACTGAATTTTGAAGGCTAAATAAGTCCTCTGAGTAAATGGTATCATGGCTGAGACTAACAACTACGATCATACCTACTTAGAGCCAAAGCCGGAGCAAAAACTAAAATAAAAGGGCTGAAAAAAATAAACATACAGGCAGATAAGCAGACACATACGGAAAAATCTTGTCTTTTATATATATATATATATATATATATATATATATATATATATATTATCGATTTTCTGCACTATTGTAAGAACTGCAACCTTGAAACTTCTGAATATCGTTTCTTATGTCTTTGTCTATGAGTGTATCAAATTTGATTAAAATCGGACCACTTCTTCTATAACCCGATTTTTTTTATTATCGATTTTTGATATTTATCGGGTGTACCTCGATACAAATCCTAGCTAAGAACACTCGCAGACGCTTATAGTACAACTGTGTAAATTTTCAAGAAAATCGTTTCAGCCGTTTCAGAGTCTATAGGTAACGGACACACACACACACACACACACACACACACACACACACACACACACACAAAGTTTCATTTGTAAATAAGTTTAGATTGTTACCTTAACAGTTTCTTGGTAAAAGGTATTGGTAAAGAGACATATATATTTAACGAAGAATGTATACCATTATTATGGTTATTTGAATGCAATATTTGATAAAATCCATTAGTAGACTTAACGACATGTTTTTTGTAAGTACGATGGTATAAATTGGCTTATGATTGTTGATAAATAACTGTCGGCAGAAAAAAATTGTAAAACTATTAAAGGTAAAAATAAACCGGTGTTATATGTTTTAACATTCTCGTTTGGTAATAAACCCCCTCATTTTATTTTTTTAATTTAATAAATCTGATTTCGGTGCTGCTAGCTGTGTTAAGTATATTTACTTGTTTCTTGAAAAATGTTAATTGCTTTTTTGTTTTATCTTTTAAAAAACTTAGCTTTATTAACAGAAATAACGTTTAGTTTTACATTGTAATAATGCTCGTTTAAAACAACAAAATTATTAGCTTTCATTCTTCTTCCCTTCAGGACGTAGGCGATCATGGACTTCCACTTGGCCCTGTCTCTTGTCGCTCTCATTATTTTTCTTGTTGGTATCTCTCCCAAACCCTGCCCCGCCATTCATTAGCTCAAGCCTCTCAAGTATGTCTTGCGCTGCTTTCCCCTGTCTTTCTTTCTTTCTATCCGTCCGGTGAGTATTAGATTTTCCAGGCCCCCTTTCCTCATTACGTGTCCCAAGAACCTCAGCTGTCTCTTCCTGTGTTAAATGTGAGTTTTCTTCTCGTTTACATCCTCTCCAACACCTCGTCGTTGCTAATGTTCTCAGTCCATGGTATCTACAGCATCCTTCTGTAGAACCACATTTCTGCTGCCTGAAGCCTCTCCTCCATCCTTTAGATGATCATCCATCATTCACTGCCATACAGAAAGACAGATATCACATAGCAGTCCAGCACTTTCTTTTTTGTTTCCAATTAGATTTTCCTGTCTTTCAGTATTCTGGTTAGCTTTTGAAATACGTTTTTGGCCAGGACAATGCGTCTTTGGATCTCAATGTTTTACTTTCCATCCTCTGTAAGAACGCTTCCCAGGTTTTTCAATTCCTTTATCTGTTTTATTTTAGTTTCCCCAATCTTTAGTTGGCATTCATAGGGTCTTCTTTTTGCTGATGACCATACATTCAGTTTTCTTGAAGTTTATGCTTAGTCCTTTCTTCTCTCTTTCTCTTGCTAACTTCTGTAGCAGGTTCTGTATTTTCTTTTCCGTTTCTGTTATTAGCACCTTGTCATCCGCGTATCTTACATTGTTGAGACTGTGGCCGCCAATGACGAATCCCGGCAAGGATTTTATTTCTCTCGCTGTATAAGTTGAATAGATACGGCGATTAGGCTAACAAAATGTAAATTATTTCTAAATTCTTTTAAAAGTTACGGTAATGATTTGGATAAGAGCGGAGCTCATTTTCTATTGTTACTTCTACGTTTTATGATTTCAGATTTAAGAAAATGTCGTAATCAAGTGTGGCCTTAATGCTTAATAGCATATTATTGTAAAATTAGATTTGGGTTAGCAGTTCGGTCCAAGGTTAAAGAAAATGTACAAAATACTTAAAACTATTACTATACAAAACAACCTTGTTTGGACAATATCTTTGTTATAACAACATCAATAATGTTGATTTTGGTTATGATAATGACGATGATTGTAACCGCGCCCAGTCCACTGGAGAAGGCTGATACCAAGACGGATCCAGCGGACGGGTTGAATAAATATTTTAAGTTTACCACGTCTCGTGTCGTCTTTGTTTTGCTTCAACTTTTCACCGGCTAGTGTTATATAACGTTTCACTCTAATTCTAAACGAACAATCTCCAACAACATCTTACATTTTTTTAAATTTACTAATATCTTCGTCTTTATTCCCTATCAAGTTTTCTGGTCTTTAACAGAAAAAAATTAAAGAAATTTAAAGAATATACCAATTATATAGTCACAAATCTTGCTCCTTGTAAAGTTAGTTGTATTCTATAAATGTACACCCTTGTGCAAATTAAATGAAACAAAACGAATAATGTCTTTCTAGGATCTTTCACTTTTTCCCTGATCACGTTTACGTCGTCTTTTGGCGTTGTTTTTTTTTCTTTCGACCGCATTTTCCTTTACGTTTTCGACTGATGGATCCAGTTTGTTTCTTCGCCTTCATGACACGACTGGCAATTGAAAAGCTAACACCGGCAATATCCACGATCTCTTTGTAAACCTTGCCAGTGTGTTCGAGCAGCGTTACAATTTTCGCACGCTTCCTTGGAGTAACGTCCATCGCAGATAATGACCGCAGGACAACTAATCGACTATAGAGACAATAATGTGAGGTCGTGATAAAAATCTGATACAATCACAGATAACTTAATAATTTTGCAACTTTTACTCCAACAGTTTCTTTCCTCGCACTTCCCGACTGTGGAATTCCCTTCCACACGATTGCTTCCCCGATGGCTACAATCTCCAGGAGTTTAAATGTAAGGTCAATAGACACCTCCTAACACACTAACCTGCTCCCATTCTATCAAACACTCTTCCCATCTGCCCAACCCTCATCCTCGGTATCCTTACTCATCTGTCACCTTCCTCCTGGCATTCCCTATGTCTAACCACTCCTTCTCTTTACCTTCCCCTATGTAGCCCCATGCGCAATAGTGGCAGTGGAATGCCTTGCTTGGGGTGAGATGATTAAAAAAAAATAATAACGTAATTTTCAAAGCCAAACAAATTTCATCATACACCCCGAAAATAGATTCATATTTCTGCACCTCACTACAAATGAGTTATCTGAGGAAAAATAGAAATCGATTACACCCTGTAACTCTAGTGGGTCTAAAACTGACGATATGGTGAAAGGAAAGAAACTAAAGCTGTTGTTTCAATTAATTTGCAAAAGTGTGTACGTAAATTAGAATTATAGCGTTCCTAAAATGTCATGAAAAAGCTATTTTTTAATTTTGTAACCTTCTGATAATAAGTACGAATAAAACTATTCTAAAATAAAGAGGAAAAAACATTCTGAACTCTGGAAAGTTTCACGATAAATTTGATCCGAATTGGCGACAACTTATACGTATACTATAAAAATATAATACAATTTTTGTAAATCATCATACTTCTGAGCACCTTGACACTTTTCAGAATCGTTTTGGAAAGGGAATCCTGTTTATAATAGTGTTGATTTTCTAAGCACCGCTTAGATGCGATCCAAGGCTTAGAGTATGAGGCACGCAGTGAAGTTTGAACTCACTACTCAATTATAATGATTTTACCTGAGACAAGTCTGCTAACCATCACGCCACGTCAAGTTACCCCTGTTTATAATATTGATACAGTATCAAATTAATCCCTTTCATTTACAAGGTTATTGGCCTTAGTCTAAGTCGTTTGACTTATTTCAAGTTTAAAAATGTATTAACATCATTGATATTTGCATATTTTTACATTTTTCTTTTTAAAGGCTTCTTTTTAACTTTTTAAGACTTTTTATTTTTTGGTATGATATTTTTTCAAAGTACATGCACTAAAATTTGAAGTTTATAATTATTTATTTTAAATTAAGGATGTACTGATAGATAATTTTATTAATTTGTGTATATTTTTGGTCTTTACTTAAAAATGCATATATATTTATTAGTTATTTAAGCTATATCAATTAAGTGTCATACGTGATACACGCTTAGATGATCATGTCTTGAAAGAGACATGACTGACTGGATAGAAGATTATCTCGCAGTAGGTTGCCATTACTTTCTGCGGTAGACTGGTTGCCAGCCAAGGCTATAGAACCCAATTGGAGGGAAGATGATTAATACCTTTCCCAAGGGTATTTGCGCGTAAGCAAATGCAATGAATATATATATGTTAATAAATATATTTATTGTCCTACGTTTTAGGAACGACCACGGAGTTTCATGTGTTACGTAATCATCAGGTGCATTTTACAAACTGACCGTTTTATAGATTTGAATTAAAGTTCACTCGATGTTCCTGGAACTTAAATTTTATAAAGTTAGGTTACTGCTTTTTAATACCAAGAATAAAATTTAAATAGACACGAAGATAAAAAATTAAAATTTTAAAATTAAAATAACAAAATCAAAATTTTAAATTAAAAAACTATTAAAACGCAGGGAAATGAAATTAAAGGGGCGCAATTCATAATTGTTAATAATAATATTGGCGGGAAAAGAAAGAAAGAATATGAAAAGTAAGGGCGTGAGAAAGAGACAAACGTATATAGAAATATGTATCAGTCAGAAGAGTATCCTGCAGCAGGTTGCCATTACTTTCGGCGGTAGACTGGTTGCCAAACAATGCTATAAAACCCAATATGTCCTGTTATTTACACCATAACTGGAGCGAAGAGACGGATTAATACCTTTCCCGAAGGTATTTGCGCGTAAGTGAATGCAAGGAATTCAACAGTCGTTCCGAGACGATAAAATATCTTATACGTGAGCGCAATCTTCAGGCCATGTGTGTTGGATTGTAACTCGGCTATATCATGAAACAAAACAGAAGCATGTCTTCTTTCTTAACAACATATACATACATACATATATTTATATATATACGCTGTCACACCCCGATTGAGCACCATGGAGGAATGGTAGACTGAAAAATCAGTAGCTACTCACGCATTTACGCATCGTTAATTCAGTGATGAATTTGAACACAATCTGCTACTAGCGTGCGTTTACATTGTAAAGTCGATCTTTCTCTACAGAACGCTCATAGCTCAAAGGTAGAATCGCCGACAGATATAAATTCGGTCGGTTTCCAACCCTGGATAGAAACAATCGGATGTCTAAATATGTTAATGAGTTGTGAGACAGCGAAACAGATCTGTCTGCGGATGACTATATTTATTGTAATTTTCTTATTTTAATGGTTTATAAAAGCATTATATCACTACACAAAAATTTTTCATGTTTCAAAACGATACTGTTCTTCTTCAGGTGATATTTTAAAATAAATGATGAAAATGATTTATTTAGAAAATATTAGATGAATTCATGGTTATTTAGAAAATGAAGGGTTAGTAGTTGGAGAATATGCTTGTAGGTGTGTTTATATTGTTAAATCAAAAATGAAAATTAGGTAACTATGGAGTTGAAGATTTGAGTCGCGAAAGGAAGTAGAAAGGTCTGGTATCAAGACATGTCACTTTTTAATTTTGTCTGAGTAAGATACATAGTGGGACCGTACATTATTTAAATGGGTAGATAATCATTTTAACATCAGGTTAGATTTTTTTTTTTTTTTTCAAATTAGATTTTGTACTACTTCATGAGTAAAGGAGTTTGAACGTTTAGGTTAGAATTAGAATTAACTAATCATGGTATATTAAGATATATTGTAGTTAAGAAAACGAAATAAGTATTGTGTCGGTTATTTTGTTTTAGTAAAATACTTTTTAATTTTCAAGTTATATTGGAGCATAAGTTATAAATGAAACATTCTAATTAATTAAATTTTAAAGAAAAATATTTTTGATGTTTATATAAAACGATCAATTCATCTCTACGATTCAGTTGTTCTTTATTTTTATGGAATTTTAAAATCTGCCATTTTTCATTCTGGCACAAAGGGCAGATGTAGAACGACTTACAAATTTTTGTTCTTTCCAGAATTTTCCATTTTACTTTAAGGTTTTGTCCTACGGTAGGATTCGTTCTACAGTAGAATCCTGAGAAACTGCCGGAGGATGCATATTTTCTTAACAAGATTTTTCGATTATTCAAACCAGCAGACGTAAATTCTTCTTCTTCTTCTATGTGCCCTGTCCCTTCACGACGTAGGCGATCATGGATCTCCACGTCTCCCTATCCCTTGTGGCTCTTAGTATGTTTGCTCCTGTTGCTCCTGGCAACCCCCGTTCCGTCATCCACCTGATCAGACCCTGCAAATATGTTATCCGCTGCCTTCCTCTATCTCTCCTTCCTTCTATCTGTCCAGTCAGTATCAGGTTCTCCAGGCTCTCCTTCCTCATTGCATGTCCCAGGAACTTCAGTTGTCTCTTCCTGATGCTCAGCATCAGTTTCCTTTTTGTTGCCATTCTTTCTAACACTTCGTCGTTGCTTGTATGCTCAGTCCACGATATCCGTAGCATCCTTCTGTAGAACCACATTTCGGCCGCTTCTAGTTTTGTCCTCATTTTCGATTATATTGTCCAGCATTCACAGCCGTATTGAAGAACTGACATCACGTAGCAGTCTAGCACTCTTTTCTTCGTTTCTATTGAGATCTTCCTGTGTGTTAGTATTTTGCTCATCTTCTGGAACGCGTCCTTTGCCATGCCAATTCGCCTTCGGATCTCCGTGTCGCACTTTCCATCTCCTGTTAGAACACTTCCTAGGTACTTAAATTCTTGGACTTGTTTGATTCTGTTATCCCCCACCTTACTATCCCTTAAAATAATGTTTAAAGAAATGAATTAACTATATATAATGAGAACTGTTGCTGAATTCTACTGTCTTGATGATCTATATATGAGAATTTATATGATCTCTATATATAAAAGGCAAGATGTTTGTGTGTGTGTCTGTCTATCTGTCTGTCTGTCTGATGTTTGTCTGTCTGTCTATATGTATGTATGTCCTTTATACAAATCCACAATTTTTATGCGATTATTACCAAATTTTACCCAAATATTCTTTAGGCTTCCGGTCAGGTTATAAGCGACTTATTTTTTCCAATTTCCTCCGATATCGGAAATCGATACCCCGATAACCGATCAGGTCTGATCAAGATCATGATTTTAGCTCTTTTCTCGTGGCAGAATTTGCTCTAACTTGGTAAAATTATAGTTTTTAGTCTCAAACATTAGTCGATCTTCTCATTTTCCCCGATATCGAAAATCGATATCCCCCGATATTCTATCGAATCTGATCAAAAACTGATATTCAGTCATCAATTTGGCTCATTTTCTCCAATTTTACTCCCGATGGGTACGATAAGTTTTCATGAACTTACTTAGGTTAGTTTATCCATGGATTACTTATTTGACTCCGATATTGGAAATCGATACCCCGATAAACTATCCGTTCGGATCAAAAGCAGGTTTTCAGCCCCCCCCCTCTTTTTGGTTTTTACTTCGGGTTTTGCTCTAAGTAGGTATAATTGTAGTTCTTAGTCTCAGCCATGATACCATTTACTCAGAGGAGTTATTTAGCCTTTAAAATTCAGTTTGCGATGGAAAACTTATTTGACATCGATACCGGAAATAAAAATTTGACTTAAATCCATTCATTTTTTTTAATCTACGGTTTCGCTTTGACTGGAATTAACTATTGCTTTTTAGTCTTTCGTGCCAACGTCCAAAGAGTCTGAGCTCCAGGACCATGGATTAGTTTTAAAGCTTTCATTATACCCGAGCAACGCCGGGCTATACTGCTAGTTTAGTTATGTAAACGAAAAAATGTGTAGAACCAGGCACTCTTTCTAGAAAACAAAATGAAAACAGAAAAATGGTGAATAGTGTGCTATAAAATCTCTGAACATATTTTCTCGTATTTATTTTAAAACAATTTAATCTCCGTCGAATAATGACACAAACAGCAAATGCACTTAAACAGGACACTTCCCGAAAAGACATAGTTTGAATTTTGACTAGTTGTGAACCAATGAGCAAGAGACCCCAGCTTCCGCTGCTGTTTAACTTACAGGGGAATATGGATTCTTGCCTCTTCCAACAACATCATTAACAAAATAGAATTGACCATAATTTTAATTTTCGCGTTGATACATACATAATTTTACCCCTTGTACTGGGGATACTGTTTCTGTTGCTTTACGGTTTATCAACCCTTTGTGAGTTATTTAAAGCCGAAACAATTTGTTTCTGTTGCTTTACGGTTTATCAACCTTTTGTGAGTTTATTTAAAGCCGAAAAAATTTTTGTAATTTAAAAAAATAATTTTTGGGTCAGGGGGATGAATTTTGCATTTTAGATAAAAATGATTTTTCCAGGTACGAATCCTATCATTTACCCGTAGCTAGGAGAAAAGATAGATTCATAGCTTTCACAATGGTATTTGCGCGTAAGTGAATGTGACAAAAACGATGGAATTCGAACTCGTCTCTCTGATTTCTCATTCCAAGTCGCAATCCATTACACCGCCACACGTAAGTTAAAAGAAAAAAGAACAGAGAATCAAAGATATTTTAAGCAGCGCATTGTTTTAAAAGTTCCTCAAGTTTGAAAGTTAAACACAATGCTGTAAAAAGCAGTACTTGAACCCTGTCTGAATATTGGCTATTTTATACATGAAACATACATTTTAGTAATTTTATATTGTAGTGAATACGAAATTAAAAGTAACTCTCTTCTCTTCACTGTTTACAAATTTCGCAATCCAGTGTGAAATCTAATTTTGACCAATAGGAAAAAGATTGACCCCATACTGAAGGAAAAAGACAAAGCCAAATTTCGTGATCCGGTGTTAATTATTTTCTAACCAATGAAAGGGAGCGATTTACAAAACTGAGAGAAGTCAACAAGAATAGACGAAAAAGTTTTTTGATTTATAAATAGAAAAGGAAAGTAGAATCAGTCAGATCAGAGCAGACACCATCACAATTTAAGGGAAAAATCTCAAGCCGCTGAACTGGCCATGTCACGTCGACATACAGTCGTTCTCCCTTTCCTTCATGCGTTCTATTTTCCTTTATCTCTTCTTCTTCGTCCTCACCATTCTCGCCGTCAACAAATAATAATAAGCAGACAACAACAACAATAAAAATAAAACACTTCAACTGACTCTTAAAAATTAACGTCAATAAGTACAATTTTCCTTTATTGCTTTTCCTTCCTTTTCACTTTCTAACGCAAAAAGAAAAAAGGAATACAGACTTTATTACTACCCTGTTAATCTCTGCCTGCATACACACATTTCGCTACAACTACGAACTCTGGATTCAATTAACTCCATAATACACTTTCTCTTTGAACGTTTACACAGTTAATAATTTTACGTCCTACAAACTGATGTTATTTTGTTCTGTAAATAAATTTCTACTTTAAATTACAAACGAAACCCTTCTATTCTTTCAACCTTCTAATCTGAAGTAAAGTGTGGGTAGTTAGGTTATGTTTGGCGCAAGGCCAGTTTAATAAACATGCTAGAGCTCCCTATTTTAATATATCAACAACAGCTAGCGTTTGCCGCACACTAGAAAAATGATCAATAAATGTAATAGACATAAAATGTCTACACATTTTAATAAAACATTTTTACAAGAACAATTGCTACCAAAATATACTGAATACATATATATGTATATGTTTGTGTGTCTGTACATATGTGTGTATGTATGTGTGTGTGTGTGTGTGTATGTGTGTGTGTGTGTGTGTGTATTTAATACAAGTTGAAGAAAACGGAATTTATAGATATAGCCACATTTTGTTCAAAATCCAAAAGAGAAATAAACCTCTTCATATTGAGATCGTAGGTTTTCCAAATAATCAAACGCAGTCAAACTGCTCGGAAAACTGAGTTACCCAAATTTTCGGGCGGGCTTGCTCGCCGGCAACATTACAAAACCAACCTTTTAATTTACCCCAGAAGCGCGATCGAACTTATTACTCCTTCGGCCAGTGGGTAAGTCTATCAATTGACGCTTAATTAACGGGACAGAAAAGACAAAAATAAAATAAAATAAAATAAAACGAACAAATACAAAGAAAAAAATAAATAAAAGGATAAATTATTAATACGTTTTCTTTTCACTTCTCACTAATCAAGCACATCCCACGATTATTATATACTGTTATTATTATTATACAATAATATACTATTATAATATACTATTATAATATACTATTATAATATACTATTATAATTGCAACATCAACTGAATAACTACTAATCGAACATGAACACTATCCAACACATGGCAGATATAGTATTTTATTATTGTCGTATTTTCTTACAGTTCATGGCTAAAATATGCATTTGAAAAATAAATGCTTCTCTTTGGAATCGGGCGGTTGGATACAGGGTCTTAGAGCCGATGGTCTGCGGTTGCTGCTGCGGCGGCGGCTGCACTGTGACGAAGAATAGTCCTCAAAGCTTCGCGCACATCCCTTCGTTTTCTTCCAGGACTGTTTGAGCTGTTCAGGTAATGCCAGGCTTTCACAAGATCCGACGCGATCTCTGTGGCGCAACGACCCCCCAGATTCAGTCGGCAAGGGTCACTCCTGTAATAATAATAATAGAATGATATAGCATTGATGCCATAAGTTTTATAAATACAAGAATAATTAAATATGAAACAAGTTGGAAAAAAACATTATAAATTTGACATTTATCTCATGTTTGTTTTTGATGAAGCTAAATAACTAACGAAACGTCAAAACTATAAGATTTTTTTGTTTGTCCTTTATTGAAATATTTTATAGGATTTAACCCATATTCTCCATTTAAATACAAAAATATTAAGATGTTTAGTAGGATTGTCAGGGAATCCGTTATTTCAGCACAACATTATCTATATATATATATATATATATATATATAATATTGTGCTGGAAACTGTTATCGTTGCCTAGCAAAGTTTTATGTCAACACAAGATAAAATCGTCGCTGATGGTGGATGTTTTTATGTTAACGTACTTGTAGCCTCTCTGAAGATGGCTCATGTGAGCCGAAAGCTTAGAACCAACTTAATAAAAAATTATCCAAATGTTGAAGAATTTTGTCATTATTTTCACCTGAAATTAAAGCCAAAATCCGATGTTTAGAACGACTGATGAATAAACATAGTAGACATTCATTTTCTCTAATATTTAACAGTATATGCTTAGAGTATAGTATATATACACACACACATATATATATATATATATATATATGTATACTATAGTCACCCGCAGACAGATCTGTTTTGCTGCATCACAGCTCATCAGTACGGCTTAGACTCCGATCGCTTCCTAAACCAGGATTGAAACCTGACCGAATCGGCGTCAGTCAGCGATTCTACCCCTAGGCCACGAGCGTCCGGTAGAAGACAAGAGGCTTTTTAGCGCGTATAAACACGCCCAATAGCTAGCGTGCTCTAATTCATTATTGACTGAGCGATGCGTATATATATATATATATATATATATATATATATATATATATATATAGTGTGTGTGTGTGTGTGTGTGTGTGTGTGTGTAATCATCCGCATACAAGCCTGTTTCGATGTATCACAGCTCATTAGTGCGTCTAGATTAACCGTTTGCTTTAAGCCGGGATCGAAATCCGACTGCTTTTCATCAGACGCAGATCTTATTCCACTAAACTATTAGCGCAGGACAAAGAAAGGCAGACGTCACAGCATGTTATTCACAGAATGTAAACAAACATATCATATATATATATATATATATATATATATATATATATATATATATGTTCATCACACGCAAGCCATAAAAGCTACTAAGACACAGGGGTTGCTGAGTGTGAAACAAAAAAGAAAATTATTATTAAGGAACGAGATCAATAGAAGAGTAATATCGAAAACAGTAGTTAACGATTAACATTGCATTTAAATATTTGAAAATTAAAGTTGACCGAAAACCATAGAGTCAGAAATGAGTTCCAAAAGCAAGACTTACAATGGAAGACACTCTTAGCATAGAACTTAGGGTTACATCAAACCAATTTAACTGTGCATTGATACTACCTTTTTACTAATCTAGTACAGCGCTTAAATTCATAAACTCCAGGTGGAGAATTCATTAGAACAATTTCCATGAAATTATTTAGAGAAAAATCACAAGAAAGCTACAATACGGTGGCGAAAAAGTGACTGAAGCCAAGACACCAGGTCAGGGCCAATAATATTGCTGATTCTTTCAGTCATTCTACGCTTCGGCCTTCTTTAGGTGATGGCATTTCGACTGACCCTTTATTTTATTTATTTATTTTTTTTAATCATTTCACCCCGAGCAAGGCAGGAACGCCACTGATATGCAGGGGGTTACATAAATGTAAAAAGATTAATTAGAAAACAGTGAGGAGTACAAGCTAGTTAGAAAGGAACAATAGAAAGCTGAGAAAGCAGGTGCAATAACAGATACATAGGCGGAGAGAAAGTGAAGATTATACAGGGGAGGGGAGAGAGCTAGAGTCCAGTGGTTAGTAGATGAGTATTAACTTTGCATTTAAATTTCTGGAGGTTGTAGCCGTCAGGAAAGCAAGAATACGGGAGTGAGTTCCACAGGTAGGAAGTGCGAGAGAGGAAGCTGCAGGAGTAGAATTGTCGTCTGCATTTGGCTAACCTGACTGTGAATGGGTGGGACCCAGTTGCCAGTCTGGTTGCACGGGTAAACACCTGTTGAGGAGGCATCAGTGACTTAAGCTCATCCGAGCAGAAGCCATGAAAGTATTTATACAAGAGACAGAGTCAGCGACACAAAGTCCTGTGGATAAAAGCGTTGCTCGAAGTAATCCAGTTAGTGGACTTGAAAGGTTGTGAGTTCAATACCTGGCCACAGCGGAGCTAAACAAAAAACTCCTAAGATGGCCAAGCATAGAAATGTATAGAATATTGGAACCAGTAAAACGGTGTGCTGGGGAAAACAATAACAACAACAAAATTGTAATATGAGCTCTGATAAAAAAAAATTTACCGAGACATTTTTTATTTTTAATCATATCACCCCGAGCAAAGCAGTAACACCACTGAAGCGCAGGGGGCTACGTAAGAGTGAAAAGATTGGAAAAGAGAAAGCTGGAAACCACATCCTAAACAGGGATCAGGGGATGAGCCTCTTCACCTGTTCAATAGACGAGGGTGGAGTGTGAACTGGGCAATAGTTCAGTCTATCTACTCCAATTGAAAAAAAAAAGAGTGAAAAGAATGAAAAGAGAAAAAACCGGAAACCACATCCTAAATAGGGAACAAGGGATACAAGAGATGAGCCTCTTCACCTTAGGTTTATAAGTTACTAAAATTCATACGCTGGTGTCTTTACAAGGCCCACTGAATAAAAGCGTTGATTGAATCCAATGACTTTGAATCCTGTGAGTTTCATACCTGCTTACATCAGAGGTGAATAAAAACTTACAGAGTTGAGTTAAAGGGGAGATAAATGTTACTGAGACATCCACTAGAGGCATGGCACATTGAACTAGAACAATCTACATCGCTGGACAAAATAAAGGGTTCAGTTCGAAATTTCAATCACCTAACGTATGAGGGAGCGTACAACAGCCGAATCGTTGTAAATATTGCAATGAAGATGAGGACAAAAGTCGAACAATGTAAATAGTTATAATACCTCATCTCAGAAATATTGACAAATGCAAATAAAATTATTTACTAAGGTTAGATAAGCTTGGCGTTCAGGTTCTTTAAATAGAAGCGATAGACTATTTGACACTGAGAAGCGGTTAGTGAGATTGTCTTGTAAGCATTTGATAGAAAGTTCGTGAGTATTTAACGTGAGTATTAGTACGTGAGTATTAATGCCAACTAATTTTTTTATTGCTGGTAATTTAGTTTAGTAATTATCTTGTCACTTCCAGATTGCTCATTGTCGTGAAAACATCAAAGTGCATGACATTTAACGAGACATAGTGAAGAGTTCGTGCAAATAAAAAGAAAAGAAAGACGCTGAAGAGATCATATCATTGGCTTAGTATTATTAGATCATATATTTTAATATATTGAAAATAGCTCATAAAGTGAATCATTCAAATGATGGTACATGCAAAAGAATTTTAGAATTCTGTCATTGAAAAAAAAAACGGACTTTATATGAATCGTAAATTGACACTGAGCATCAGGAAGAGACAGCTGAAGTTTCTGGGACACGCAATGAGGAAGGAGGGCTTGGAGAACCTGATACTAACAGGCCAGATAGAGGGAAAAGAAAGAAGGGAAAGCAGCGGATAACATATTGAAGAACCTAATCGGGTGGATGAAGGAACGAGGATTGCATGGTGTAACAGGAGAAGGCGTGCTCAGAGCCACCAGGGACAGGGGAACGTGGAAAGCCATGATCGCCTACGTCCTGAAGGGACAGGGCACATAAAGAAGAAGAAGAAGAATTTGCCAATTATGCTTCAGCAAAAAAAATTAAAAAAAAGGTAGTCTATGCTTATTCAGTCTGGAGTAAAAAAATGAATTATCAAGGTTTTGTGGTAAAGTTAATAGCTATTAGGAGAGCACTTAAGAAATTCGTTTAAGGTCCCAAGAGAAAAAGTTAGATTTTTATGTTTCCTTCGAGGGCACATACGCTATGGAACATTAATCTTAGTGAGTAATTAGATTTTGATTTAAAATTCAGGGTGTCCATAAAGTTAGGGTGCACTTAAAAAAAAAATATAACTTTGTATTTGCGATAGAAATAATTTATAAAATGAATTAGAAAGAAGTCAATCTATATTTTTTTAAGCTTTTATTGAAATTTTATTTTCCACATGTCATCCATCATTAGCAATAAAAAGGATAATACGATTTTAATAATAATATTTTTTTACTTATCTAATAATTTTTGCAAATTTTGTAGTCAAATTAGTAATTAGATTTTGATTTAAAATACAGGGTGTCCATAAAGTTCGGGTGCACTTTAAAAAATTATAACTTTGTATTTCCGATAGAATTTTTTTTTTTAATTGTATCACCCCGAGCAAGGCGGTAACGCCACTGTTGTGCAGGGGGCTACATAATTGTGAAAAGATTGGAAAAGAGAAAACCGGAAACCACATCCTAAACAGAGAACAAGGGATGAGCCTCTTAACCTGTTCAATAGACCTGGGTGGAGTGTGAACTGGGCGATAGATAGATCTATCTACTCCAGTTGAAAAAAAAAAAAAAAAAAAAGAAATCAAAGTGAGAAGATTGGAAAAGAGAAAGCCGGAAACCACATCCTAAACAGGGAACAAGGGATGTGCCTCTTAACCTGTTCAATAGACGTGGGTGGAAAATAATTTATAAAAAGAATTAGAAAGTAGTTAATCTATATTTTTTAAGGTTTTATTGAAATTTTATTTTCCACATGTCTTCCTTCATTAGCAATAAAAAGGAGAATATGATTTTAATAATAATATTTTTTACTTATCTAATAATTTTTGAAAATTTTGTAGTCAAGAATTATGCTTAAAATTATGCTTAAAATTATGTACATTAATAACAGTTTTTACAGATTATTTTTATCGCAAATATAAATAAAGTAATAAAATTTTTAAAGTGCACACGGACTTTATGGACACCCTGTATATTGTAAATTTCTAATCGTAGCTTAAGGATGAAAATATGGGACACCAAGTGAGGATTGAACTCACTACTCAGTTGCAATTAATCTGGCAAGACAAGCCTGAAATGCATTAAACCATGTCGAAGCGTTTATTGTTTGAAATATATGGATAGGTGTCTAAACTTATTTATAAATGGAACTGTGTGTGTGTGTGTGTGTGTGTGTGTGTGTGTGTGTGTGTGTGTGTGTCCGTTACCTATACACTCCGAAACGGCTCAACCGATTTTCTTGAAAATTTACACAGTTGTACTATAAGCGTCTGCGGATGTTCTTAGCTAGGTTTTGCGTTGAGGTACACAATAAATAAATATCGAAAATCGATAATCGAAAAAATCGGGTTATAGAAGGAGTGGTCCGATTTCAATCAAATTTGATACACTCATAGATAAAGACATAAGAAACGATATTCAGAAGTTTCAAGGTTGCAGTTCTTACAATTGTGCAGAAAATCGATAATAAATATATATAAAAAGCAAGATGTTTGTGTGTGTGTCTGTTTATTTGCTTGTATGTTTGTATTTTTTTCAGCCCTTTTATTTTAGTTTTTGCTTCGTGTTTGGTTCTAAGTAGGTATAATTGTAGTTCTTAGTCTCAGCCATGATACCATTTTATCAGAGGACTTACTTAGCCTTCAAAATTCAGTTTACGACGAAAAAAACTTATTTGATATCGATACCAGGAAATCCAAATTTGACTTACATCCATTTATTTTTCTTTCGGTCTACGGTTTCGCTTTAACTTGAAACAACTATTGATTTTTAGTCTTTCGTGCCAACGTCCAAAGAGTCTGAGCCCCAGGACCATGGATTAGTTTTAAAGCTTTCATTAAACCCGAGCAACGCCGGACTATACCGCTAGTAATTTTATGTAGTTTATCAAATTTAATTAGTTCATATTCTTCTCATGTCACTTCAAACTGACACACCCTTTGCCCTTTTTTTTTGTTCCTTTTGCGTAAAGTTCGTATCATTTTTTTATTTTAGATGAACATTTAAGATTGAATTTTTCAATATGTTTCAGTGAATTTTTTTTTACTTTTCAATATTGTAGTCTATAATCATAGTTCATATATATGGGTAAAAAAGGTGGCACTTTAAACTGATGGCAAGCGATATGGTTTAACATGTGCGTTCTGGTGCAGTGGCTATCGACGCGGAACGACAAATAGGTGATCCGCGTTCGAATTCCAGTTAATTTTTTTGCATTCACTTACGCACAAATACCCTTGGGAAAGGAAAGGTATTAATCCGTCTCTTCCTTCCAGTTATGGATTAAATAATAGGACAGATTGGTTCGATTGCCTTGGCTGGCAACCAGTCTGCGGCAGAAAGCAATGGCAACCTACTACGGGATAAACTTCTGCCAAGTCAGTCATGTCTCGTTCCAGACATGATCGCTCAAAGCGTGTATCACGTATGGAACTTAACTGACTGACCCTAACAATGTAGCAGATTATTTTTATTAAAAAAAAATGTTTGTTTTATAAAATTAATTCATAAATCATTAGGTATATTGATGTACTTATGTATGTTTTTATAAATATGTGCACTTTTCCCCCACCTCTCTCTCTCTCTCTCTCTCTCTTTCTCTCGCTTTATTAGTTTGTTTATGGAGTATCCTTTATGCCAAAATGTAATTTTTCTTTGAGAGCATTAGTAATTTTTGTTACTATGATAAGGTATTGCTTGAATTTTCATTAAAAAAATGTATTTTTTTATGCTTTCATAGTGTTCGAACCCAGTTTGAAGGTTAACTATTTTCCCTTAGTTTTGATCCTAATAAGTGTTACCACCCTGGAGGAATAATGTCAAAAGATAGCTCCACTCTCTTCAAAAACTCTAATCTCCCGATCAGAGGCCTTGCTGCCAGATGTAGTTTATCAAGTCCAGGAATACGCTCCCTGCCACTCTCTTCCCTTCTTCCTCTCTCTGTATGTGTGCGCGTTACATTCATATTTGAATGTCTCTATGAGTAAGACTATTTTCATTCTTATTTGACTATACTTGTCTAGTATGAAAGTCATAAAACTTTAATTTCTGCAAACACCCCAAATATACGTCTTCATACGTAAAAAGAAAGATATAAAAACAATCATATATTGATATTTCCAATACTATCTCTGTTTCTCCCCCAAATCTCTCTCTGTTTCTCTCTCTTTCCCGGTCTATCTCAAAAACACACCAAAGGAAATGTATGGAAAAACTAGTCAGTCAGTTAATGTGCCATAAGTGATTCACGCTTTGGGCGATCATGTCTCGAAAGAGACATGACTGACTGGGCAGAAGATTATCCCGCATTCCTGTTTAGGTTGTGGTTTCCGGTTTTTCTCTTTTCCAATCTTTTCACTCTTTTTTTATTTTATTTTATTTTTTTTCAATTGGAGTAGATAGACTAAACTATCGCCCGGTTCACACTCCACCCACGTCTATTGAACAGGTGAAGAGGCTCATTCCTTTTTTCCTGTTTACGATGTGGTTTCCGGTTTTTCTCTTTTCCAATCTTTTCACTCTTACGTAGCCCCCTGCGCATCAGTGGCGTTTTCGCCTTGCTTGGGGTAATATGATTAAAAAAAAAAAAAAATTACATTCACTCTTAGATGAATTTGGTTTTGGTTAATTTTACATATTTCTTTTGCTAGGATATTTTGTGTCAAAATAAATTCGGTTAGAGATAACCTCGCTGCTGATACTGAGAAGGATCTACACAGAGTGGTGGACGAGGGTAAGAAGTGGCTTGTAAATTTCAATGCTTCTAAAATTAAACTGCTATCTGTCAACCATCACAACCTCTCCTGCCCCCCCCCCCCCCCAATTAGCATGAGTCTAAGCAAGTCTTCCTGAAAGCAATATACTGTACCTCCTCGGCCTTACCATATCTTCTGACCTCAAGTGGAATCATTACATTAAGTCAATAGCTAAATCCACTGTTAGGAATGTTTAGGTCACTGTGTCGGGCCAGGAAGTTTTTTACTCCAGAATCCATCTTGCACATTCACAAATCAAGCATCCGTTCCTCTAGCTATCATATATAGTCAGGCGTCTCTGCTTTCATCAGGCTCCAAAGGAGAATTTTTAACGTGATAGGTCCCGACTTGGCAGCTCGACTCCAACCACTTTCTCACCGGCGGGATGTGTATTCCCTCTGTCTATTCTACAAATATTTTCATGGCTTCTGCTCCAACGAACTTGACACTGGTGCTCCCGCCACAAGAATTTACTCGTGCAACCAGACTGGCCACAAGATCCCACCCATTTCCAGTTAGATCAATCAAATGCAGCCGACAAGTCTACTCCATCAGCTTCTTTACTCGCACTTTCCGCCTGCGGAACTCCCTTCCGTATACTTGTTTTCCTGACGGTTACAACCTCCAGGAATTTAAATTCCATGTCAATCAGTCAGTCAGTTAAGTGCCATACGTGATACACGCTTGGGCGATCATGTCTCTTTCGAGACATGACTGACTGGGCAGAAGATTATCCCGCAGTAGGTTGCCATTGCTTTCTGCGGTAGACTGGTTGCCGACCAAGGCTATAGAACCCAATCTGTCCTGCTATTTAACCCATAACTAGAAGGAAGAGACGTATTAATACCTTTCCCAAGGGTATTTGCGCGCAAGTGAATACAATGGATTCAACTGGAATTCGAACTCGGCTCCCCGGTTTTTCGTTCCTAGCTGATATCCATTGTACCACAACACACATCCTCCATGTCAATACACATCTCTTATTGACTCGAATACTTTCTACATCATCCCGTACATCTTGTTCTTTTCTTTTCTCTCTACTTTCTAAACTATCTTCACACCTGTGTTCCCATCCTTTTCTTGCCCTTTCTCTGACACCCCCTGTAACTGGTCCGCCTTTATGTACACTCTCCTCTTGTCAAAAGTTTTGCTCTTATGTAGCCCCCTGCTCATCAGTGACGGCACCGCCTTGCTTGGGGTGAAACGATTGAAAAAGAGATATTAAAGTTATTCTTCTTCTATGAGCCTTGTCCTTTCAGGACGTAGGCAATCATGGCCTTCCACGTCTCCTTATCCCTGGTGGCTCTTAGCACGCTTTCTACTGTTACCCCAAATTAACCCCTCTCTACTATCCACCTGCTCAGGCCCGTCAAATATGTTATCCGCTGCTTTCCCCTGTCTGTCTTTCCCTCTATCTGACCTGTGAGTATCAGATTCTTCAAGCCTTCCTTCCTCATCACATGCCCCAAGAACTTAAGCTCTTTTTACCTGATGCTCAGTATTAATTTCCTTTCCATTTCCATCCTTTTCAAAAGCTCATCATTGCTCACATGCTCGATCCACGATATCCGCAGCATCCTTCTGTAGAACCACATTTCAGTTTTTTTTCCTTCATCTTTGATGATATTGTCCAGCATTCGCCGCTATATTGAAGAACAGACATCACATAGCAATCTAGTGTTTCTAGCGAAATTTTCCTATCTTTTAATACTCCGCTCAGTTTCTGGAATGCGTCCTTCGCCATGCCAATTCGCCTTCGGATCTCAATGTTGCACTTTCCGTCTTACGTTATAACACATCTACTTAAATCAAGTACTTAAATTTTTGAACCTGCTTGTTTTTAGTATCCTCAATACGTTGGTTGGTTGTTTTTGTTTTATGGCATATCAACCTCGGCGTGTCATTTATTGCCAACTAATTTTTTTATTGCTGGTAATAACTTTTTCTTTCAACAATTTTATTGTTGTTGTTTTTTTTATCTATAAGTTTTTGTGTCTAGTAATACATTTTCTTTTCGAGTATCAAGATTCATTGGGATTTGTTTTTAAGGGCAGAGTCAACAAGTTCTACCCTGTTATTTAACCCATAACTGGAGGAAAGGGACGGGTTAATACCTTTCCCAAGAGTACCAGTGCTTAAGTGAATGCAGGGTATTCAACTGAAATTCGAACTCGGCTCACCGATTTCTCTTTCCGAGCCGATATCCACTGCACCACAACGCACATCCATCACTAAACGATTACAGCACCTGGTATTTTCAAGCGGTCACCCATCTAAGGCTCAACGTCGCTTAACTTCGGTAATCTATCGAGAACCGGTGTATTCAAAGTGATATGGCCGTAAGCCCCTCAATACATAATTGGTATTTTGGGCTCCTCTGTTTGCTGATGACCATACATTCGGTTTTCTTATAGTTTATTTGTAGTCCTTTGTTTTGACTGTCTTCATTTACCTTTTTTAGAAGGTTTTGTAGTTTTTTTCCCTGTCGGCTATCAGCACCGTGTCATCTGCGTATCTTCTGTTGTTTAGGTTGTGACCGCCGATGAGGATCCGCATAACTTCGGTTTCGTCGCCGGCGTTCCGACAATATATATATATATATATATATATATATATATATATATATGTATATATTAATCGTATCACCCCGAGCAAGGCGGTAACGCCACTGATGTGCAGGGGGCTACATAATAGTGAAAAGATTGGAAAAGAGAAAACCGGAAACCACATCCTAAACAGGAAACAAGGGATGAGCCTATTAACCTGTTCAAAGACATGGCTGGAGTGTGAACCGGGCGATAGATAGATCTCTCTACTCCAATTGAAAAAAAAAAGTGAGAAGATTGGTAAAGAGAAAGCCGGAAACTACATCCTAAACAGGGAACAAGGGATGAGCCTCTTATATATATATATATGTATATATATATATATTACTCGTTTCTATTTGAGTCTATAAACATTTATTTAACTTGGAATGAACAAATATATATATATTAATTGTTTAGTTATATCTGAGTCTGTATGCATTTAGAAGGTTCGATATAGGTTAATATCGATCGTTTTTATTTGTGTCTGCAACCATACTTCATTTTGGGATGGACAAATATTTTTCGGTTATATTTGAGTTTCTAAATGTTTACATGGGTAAAAAACGGTCGTTTATAACAGTTATCTGACAGATGATTCCCTATGAGTCGATCTCTAAACTTCTGTAAATGATACAGTCAGAGTATTCCGGTCCGTGCCGACAAGGCAAGCGAATATATCCAGCCACAAACGATTGCGTTACTGGATAAAACATCACATCTAAAAATCAAAACTCTTTTATGTGGAAAAGATAAGTTTATCGACTGAAATATCGTGTTTTAGGTAGACAAATACTTATCAGCACGGAATATAATATCGAAGATCTGAGTTCAAATACTGGCAAGGGTAATTTGTGTTCCTTTCACACTACTGCATTTAAAACGATAGTGTTTCTTCTACCGTCAGATATGAGTTAAAAAGTAAAACTGAACTGAGGTCTTTAGACTGGCAAACTTGAAATTAAAGATGGTAAAGGGAGGAAATTCAAATGTAAATCATTTTCCCCATTATTATTGAACATCATTGCTTGATGACGAGATAAATCTCGAAACATTGAAATTTCCGTGTCGCAATGTAAATTAAATTAATTTTAAATAAAAAACAAATTCAATTATATTATGCTCTACGATATATGTTGTATTGAACACGTATTTAAAAAGTAAATGTCGGAGAAATCAGGATTCTAAACCTGTTGGTTCTCTTCACATATATATATATATATATATATATATATATATATATATATATATGCTCCTTACATTTTAAATTCTTAATTCTAAATTTTACCTCTTAATTTTTCTTTTCATTTTTATTTTATTTTATCTTTTTTTTAATTTTAAAATTTTGATATTCCCTACATTTTTATGCATATGTAATACTTAAATATTCAAATATTTAAGACTCATGATTTACGCCCGTTTGATTTCTTCTCACTGCATTTTATTAATTTTTATTTTAATTTTAATTTTAAATTTTAAATTTAAATTTTAAATTTTTATCCATATGTAACCGTAGAATATTTAAATTTTTAATCTTGTTATTAAAAAAGCAAAAACTTCACTTTATAAGATTTAATTTCCTTGAATTCAAATCTATTAAACTGTCAGTTTGAAATATGCACCTGATGATTGCATAGCGCATGAAACTCTGAGTCATGCCTTAGACGAAGGATAATATGTATATTTATTAATATATATATATATATATATATATATATATATATATATATATAAAATCCCTCACTGGTAGCACAATTCTGAGTTTCATGCACAACGCAATCTTCAGGTGCTGACCGTTATGTAATTTAAATATTAATAAAAATATAGCGTTACAAAAATGTTGGTGCAATCATATATTATACGAGTATTTATTACAATTTAAAATAAACCAAATTTGCATTTGTATATATGAGTAGAATAAATAAAGAACAAGTCGGGAAAAGTGTCTTTAATCTAACATGTTTCACTTTAACAGGCTTCTTCAGAGATTTATTAAAGACGACTGATTTAACAATATAAAAGACAGTATGTTGATTGAGTTATAGTTTCATTGGTCACACACACACACACACACACACACACACACATATATATATATAAAAACTGGTCACTCCTATTCGAAGATACCCGTCTACCAGGGCGGCTAGCTAATCCTCATTGTAGACGCTTACTGAAGCCCACCACAGTTTTATACTGCAACTATGCTGAGTGAACCTTAGAGAGCGGGCGTTTTCTAGCGTGGACAATAGTCTGGACAAGGCCAGGACGCTCAAACCCTCGGTCTCTATGACTTGTGACTTAGAGCTGGCACAACCAACAAAGGGATCCGTCTACCCAATTTCACTAACAAGGCTTGGGTCAACCTTTTTCAAAGGTGCCGCGCGCTGAGACCGCCTCCTCAAGCCAGATAACATCAAGAAATCACATTCCTGACAAATCGACCATGGCGAGATTCGAGGCCAGACTTCATGGTGAGAAATCCAATGTTCTAACCACTCGGCTACGCACCGATATATATCTATCTAAACTTGTTTATAAATGGAACTCTGTGTGTGTGTGTGTGTGTGTGTGTGTGTGTGTCCGTTACCTATACACTTCGAAACGGCTGAAACGATTTTCTTGAAAATTGACACAGTTGTACTATAAGCGTCTGCGAGTGTTCTTAGCTAGGTTCTGTGTCGATGTACCCCCGATAAATATCGAAAATCGATAATCGAAAGATTCGGGTTCTAGAAGGATTGAGCTGATTTTAATCAAATTTGACAAAGACATAAGAAACGATATTCAGAAGTTTCAAGGTTGCAGTTTTTACAATAGTGCAGAAAATTTGATATCGATACCAGGAAATCAAAATTTGACTTACATCCATTCATTTTTCTTTCAGTCTACGGTTTCGCTTTAACTGGAAACAACTATTGCTTTTTAATCTTTCGTGCCAACGTCCAAAGAGTCTGAGCTCCAGGACCATGGATTAGTTTTAAAGCTTTCATTCGACCCGAGCAACGTCGGGCTATACTGCTAGTATATATATATATATATATATATATATATATATATATATATATATACTTTAGAGTATTATTTTTCATGTTAAGCATAAAGAGATTTAGATTAAAGATTAATCTGGATCAACGTATTTCAGCAGATATCTTTTATGTATAAATGTAATCCTCAATTCATTTTTTCTGTTTAATAAACTAGGGCTATTTAAATGTTTTGCGTAAAGGGGACACATTTTTCCGAAATTTGTCCCTCGCCCAGAAAGGAATGACATTAGCAACAGGTGTTTCTGGATCGTTAACCTGCTACTGTGCACAACAAAGAAAGAAATACCATAGAAACATGAAACGTTGTGCAACTAAACAACTGTGGTCAACTTGGGAATGTTAGTCAAGAAATGAGTAGATTGAACATCAAAATTCTGAGCATATGCGAAACTAGGTGGCCAAACAATGGAAACCACAGCGACAACCACAGGATCATATAGGCAGGAGGTAAAAATAACAAAAAGAGAGTCAGCTTAAAACTAGACGAAGAAATGCGTTCTGGAAAACTTCCATTTTTCTGAAAGAATTCTCCTGGTCAAACTGAAAGGGAGACCCTTCAACACAGCAATTATAATTGTCTATGCACCAACAACGCAAAGCACTTAGGAAGAAATAGAATCTTTCTACTCCACTCTTCACACTGCCAAGGTTCAGTGTAAAATTCAAGAGACTAGAATCATCAGGGGGGATTCGAATGCCAAAGTAGGCAAGGAGAGAGAAGGAAAGACAACTGGCAACTTTAGATGAGGAATCCGCAACGACTGAGGTGAAAGATTGGTCTAGTTGTGTATGGCGAATGACCAGGTGATAACTAACATCTGGTTTCAAGAACACCCAAGACGTTTATGGATATGGAGAAGCCCAGGAGGGAGCACGAAAAACTAAATCGATTATATAGCCATAAACAAAAGATTCAGATACTCAGTGGTTCAATACAAAACGTATCCATGTGCCGACTGTGGAAGTGACCACCTTCCAGTTATCTGAAAACTAAGGGTGAAACTTTGGAGACGAAAGAAATCTAGGGTAACAACCAGACTGCAATACAACACACTACTGAATGACCTCAGCCTGCAGAAAAAATACACTGTTAGTATGAGAAACAAATATGAAGAACAAATGGGAAATGGAAATTCGAAATGGGACGCACTTTAAGAAGCGCTTGTGACATCAGCAAACAACATTGTCCCAGAGAAAATCAGATGCAGAAGAAAAAACGAGTCGATGACTGAAAAGATTCTTCACATGATGCAGGGGAGACAGAAAACTCTGCCAGCGACATGGAACTGAATACAAGAAACTACGAAAGCAAATAAGCACCAAGTGCAGACAGGCTAAAGAGGAATGGCTCAACAACAAATGTGCCGAAGTAGAGAGATTGAGTAAGACTAATAAAGAAGAAATTCATAAAGCAATAAGGGAACTGACAAGACAAAGAACATGCTCATCAAGAGAATGCATAAAATCCAAGGATAGAACGAACATATTAGAGAAAGAGTAAATACTCTAGCGATGGGAAGAATATATAAAAGATCTCTTCCACGACAAGAGAGAGCAACCGATAGTAAACAAAAATACTGACGGACCGGAAATACTAAAATCCGAAGTGAAAGCTGCAATGGCCAAACTGAATAGGAACAAAGCAGCTGGACCAGACGGCATTGTAATAGAAATGCTAATAGCTTTAAAAGATTTCGGCATAGAGAAAATTACGGAAACAATAAATGAAATCTACAATCTACAACGATGGTGTAATATTAGATGACTTAAGCAAATCAATTTTCATAGCTCTGCCTGAGAAGCCAGGCGCAATCGAATTCAAACTTCACCGAACAATCAGTTTGATGAACCACATAACTAAACTCGTTGTCTGAATTCTGAGGAATAGAACGCAAAGCAGAATCAGGCCGGAAATAGGACAAGAACAGTGTCGTTTTGTGAAGGACACTGGAACAAGGAATGCGATATTTATACCTAGGATGCTATCAGGAAGGGCAATGCAAATGAAAAAAAGACGTTTACCTGTGTTTTGCCGACTATACCAAGTCGTTAGACAAAGTACGCCACAAAGAATTTATAGAAACGTTCAGCAACCTCGACATATTTGGCAAAGTAATCAAGAACCTCTACTGGCAGCAATCCGCCTGCATACGGACAGGAAATGAATTCAGCAGTTATAGAAAGATAGAAAGAGGCGTAAGACAAGGATTTGTTTTTTTTCCACCTGATCTATTCAACTTGCACAGCGAGACTGTTGTGAGAACCCTAAAAGTTATGCCAAGATTCCTCATCGGCGGTGACAATCTGAACAACATAAGATACGGAGATGATACAGTGCTGATAGCCGGCACGGAAAGAAAACCACAAGACCTACTAAAAAGGATAGATGACTTCAAATAAACTATAAGAAAACCGAATATATGATAATCAACAAACAGAGGAGCCCAAAATGCCAATTACAAGGTGGAGACACTAAAATCAAGCAGGTGAAAATATTTAAGGACTTGGGAAGTGTTCTAACGGAAAACAGAAAGTGCGACACTGAGACTCGAAGGCTAATTGACATGGCGAAGGGCGCATTCCAGGAGCTGAGCAGAGTATTAAGAGACAGGAAAATTTCTCTAAAGACAAAGAAGCGATTACTGGATTACTATGTGATGTTCGTTCTTCAATATGGTAATGAATGTTGAACAATATCATCAAAGATGAAGGAAAAATTTGAAGCAGCTGAAATGTGTTTCTACAGAAGGATGCTGCGGACATCATGGATCGAGCATGTGAGCAATGATGAGGTTTTGGAAAGGATGGACACGAAAAGGAAATTAATACTGAGCATCAGGAAAAGACAGCTATAGTTTCTGAGACATGAGATGAGGAAGGATGTATGAGAGAATCTGATACTCACAGATCAGACAGAAGGAAAGAGAGACAGGGGAAAGCAGCGGATAAGATATCTGAAGTGCCTGAGCAGGTGGATGGCAGAGGGGGGTTTGGGTGGTGTAACAGGAGAAAGCGTGCTAAAAGCTACCAGGAATAGAGAGACGCTGAAGGCCATAATCGCCTACATCCCGAAGGGAAATGGCACATAGAAGAAGAAGGATTTTTCAACAAGACATGAATTGCATCTATCGCCTTTCCCATCGAAAGTTTAACTTAACGGTCTATATTTTGTAATAATGTGTGTATTACCAGCATTCATTAATTGCCAGTAATATTAAGAGAGAACAGTGCAGTTTATCGCTAAAAAGTCTGCCTACTTCCACCGAACGCCCATAGCCCAGGGGTAGAGTCGCCGACTGACGCCATTTCGGTCGGGTTTCAATCCTGGGCAAAAAAGCAATCGGAGTCTAACCGTACTGATGAGCTGTGATACGGCGAAACAGATCTGTCTGCGGATGACAATATATATATATATATATATATTACATTTCCCAAAGTCATTTGATGATAGTAGAAATGAAATTTCAAAGGATTTTCTGTGAAACCAAAATAAAATTGACTTCGTTACCGGAATGTATGCTAGCTTGACATACAATATTATCAGTCATACATTTGCCGTTTAAGGGACAGACCATAATTTTTTCGGTAGTTGAATTTAAAAAATAAGTTTATTGTCTTTGTTAGTTATATACTTTTTTGATATAATATTGTTATGTTGGGATAAAGATTTATCGATGTTTTTAACGCACCTATAAGTGATTATTATTTTTGTTAAAAAGCTTTGTTAGTATTGGTGAATGATTATGAAATACTTATGAATTAAATTTAGGAAAATTCTTCCGATATTCGTTCAAAAATTACGATTAAAAGGTGGATTAAACAATATGTTACACCTTCGGTGTTCCTGTTTCTTTTTACCTTTTACATTTTCTAAATAATCTTTATGATTGCTTTGTTCTAATATTTTTATATATATTTTATTTACTACTATCAAATATTTCTTTATTCCTGGAGTCAATAGATTCTCTGATTTGGACTGATTTCTTCTTTATTTCTGCGCCCTGTCCCTTCAGGACGTAGGCGACCATGGCTCTCCACGTCTCCCTATCTCTGATGGCTCTTAGTATGTTTGCTCCTGTTACACCTCGCAACCCCTGTTCCGTCATCCACCTGATCAGGCCTTTCAAATATGTTATCCGCTGCCTTCCTCTGTCTCTCTTTCCTTCTATCTGGCCAGTCAATATCAGGTTCTCCAAGCCCTCTTTCCTCATTGCATGCCCCAGGAACTTCAGTTGTCTCTTCCTGATGCTCAGTATTAATTTCCTTGCCATTCTTTCCAACACCTCATCGTTGCTTGCATGCTCAGTTCCACGATATCCGCAGCATCCTACTGTAGAACCACATTTCCGCTGCTTCAAATTTTTGTCCTCATTTTCGATTATATTATCCAGCATTCACTGCTGTATTGAAGAACTGACATCACATAGCAATCCAGCACTCTTTTCTTTGTTTCTAGTGAAATTACTCAGCTTCTGGAACGCGTCCTTAGCTATGCTTCGGATCTCCGTGTCGCACTTTCCATCTCCTGTTAGAACACTTCCTAGGTATTTAAATTTTTCTACTTGCTTGATTCTGGTATCCCCCACCTATATTTGGCATTTTGGGTTGCACCTTTTCCTAATGACCATGCATTCAGTTTTCTTAAAGTTTATTTGTAGTTCTTTTTTGTCACTCTCCACCGCTACCTTCTGTAGAAGATCTTATAGTTTTCTTTCCGTGTCTACAATCAGCAATGTAAATTAATTAAGAATCTTATGAGGTGATTTGATTCTTTACTGACGTATCTATGGTTACATAGATCTGTGATATTTAGTTATAATTAACCAGTATTCAAGTTCAAGGTCACATCGAAAAAGTTGAAGAAAAATAAATCTTAGTCGCCACTAAGATTTATTTTCGACATTAAAGACACCAGGCTCTATAGAGATGACGGTGTAATTCTTCGTAAAATAACCAGAAGAAATATAGACCGACTGAGAAAGTAACTGATAAAATTTTCCAAAGATCATGAGCTAAACATTACCATTACAACCAATGCTAAAGTGAAGAACTTTCTCGATATGAACTTGAACTTGAATACTGGTTATAATAGTCATACTAAAATTCTTATGCCTTTTTTTAAACACTTAATACTTATCTCTCCCCCCCCCCTCTCTCTCTCTCTCTCTCTCTCTCTCTCTCTCTCTCTCTCTCTCTCTCTCTCTTCCGTTCTGATATATATATATATATATATGTATATATATACTACCGGCCATAATTATTAGGCTACTCCAGTGTTTAAAATAATATGTATTTCATACTATTTTTTTAGTATTTATTGCCAAGTGAATAATTGTAAATGAAAATAGAATGGTTCTTTTGTTAATACTACACTATAACATGTGCATTAAATGAATTTATAAATATTTAGCAATTATCTATATTGTAGTTTCATCAGTAAAAGAATGCAGAAAATTTAGAGTTCATCTTTGCTTCCTTGCCTTGTAAAATTTTGCAAAGTAATAATAACATATGCACCATTTTATTTTCATTTAAAATTATCCATTTGGCAATAAATACTAAAAATATTATGAAATACATAATTTCTTTTAAAAAACTGGGGTGGCCTAATAATTATGGGTTTAGTATATATATATATATATATTTAATTATATATCACCCTGATTGAGCACTCTGGAAGAGTGGTAGACTTTGTAAACAGTAGCTACCCCGGCATTTACGCACCGCTCATTCGGTAATGAATTGGAGCACTCTAGCTATTGGGCGTGTTTATACGCGCTAAAAAGCCTGTCTTCTTCTACTGGTCGCTCGTGGCTTAGGGGTTGAATCGCCAACTGACTACCACTTCGGTCAGATTTCGACCCTGGTTTAGTTAGCGACCGGAGTCTAAGCCGTAGTGATGAGTTGTAATACAGCGAAACAGATCTGTCTGCGGATGGCTATAGTATATATATGTAATTAAATTCTTTTAATTAAAATTAATGCATAATTTATTTTTTAATTAAAATTAATATAGTTTATATTGCGACACGGAAATTATGAGATTTGTACATCGTCGTCAGGCAAAGTTAGCTCATTGTTGTGAAAATAATATTTTCACAACATTCGGACTTAAAAATATTTGTCTTTATGCTTCGATTTACTCAGAAGATATAAAGATATCAACTATATATCTTCTATGTATAAAAATATCATCAGTCTTATTGCCATTATTGTTATCAGTTCGCTTTATTTTTATTCCAATAAATTTCATTTACAGGTCTATTAAATTAATATATTTGTTTTTATCATCATATCTCTCTAAACAAGGCATTTTATTGCCACTATTTTGCAGGGGGTTACGAGTGACAGGTTATAGGGGGCGTCAGGAAGTGGATAAGAGAAGGATGAGAATACTCACGAGAAAGAAGTGGACGAAGAAAGAAGCATGAGAGAGAGAGAGAGAGAGGGGATGCAGGTTAGTGAGATAGAAGATGACTATTGACTACATTTAAATTCTTGGAAATTGTAGTTGTCGGAGAAGCAAATAAAAGGAAGGGAATTGCACAATCAGGAAGTGCGAGAAAAGAAGCTGCTGGAGTAGAATTTGCGGCGTTTACATTTTATTGGTTTCACAGTAAAAGGGGTTGGACATCGTCGCTAATTATGTGGCTCGAGTAAATTCATATATAGGGAGTCCCAGGGAGCTAAGTTCATCGGAGCAGAAGCCGTGAACGTATTTGTAGAAATATATTATATTATATTATATTATATTATAAGAAGTACACTTGGACCATCTTTCATTTTAATTATACGTATGTATGTATGTATGTATGTATGTATGTATGTATGTATGTATGTATGTAACATGTATGTAACATGAACATATGAATGCAAATCCGACAAGAAACGTGTCTCAATGTAACATGTGTCACTTTTATTAAAGTTCCTTCAGAGATCTAGTTAAAATGAGAAATGAAAATTTTTACAGAGTCAGATTATTGGAATGTTGTTTGGGGGTTGATTCTTATTTGTCAAATAGGTGTCACGTGTATTAAAGCAATAGACGGTTAAATGTATGTATGTGGAAAATTTTTGTAAGTGTATGTATGTATAGGAACGCTTGTATGTTTATATGTATGTGTGTATAATAATGCGCAATTTAGGTATTATATGTATATGTAAAGTTCATCTTTAAAAAGTGTATTGTTTGAACAATCTTTTAAATAAATGCAATAAGTCTAATAAAATTGCTACTGTTTCTGATCAGAAAAGTGTAAATACTATGTATCACAGAGCGAATACATAGCAATGCGATTGCTTAAAAGAAAATGCCTGAGTATCGTCATATAAGGTGCACTTTATTGCATTTCAAGTGGCTTGTGTTACTTGCAAAGCATGCAGTGATTTCCCCATTCAGTTAGAATGTTCTATAATGAAACGCTAAATATTTGCAAGACATGCAACAGGCCTCACCACATTGTTAGTGGTTCGTTTGCAAAAAACAGAGATGCCCTTCAGAAGCGCCGAGCACGTGGCAGTTGAACCACACAGAGTTTGGTGTGAAATGGACTGACATGCTTTTGGGCTTACCAATCAGACTTGCTGTCCTCAACACCGGACTTTAAGTAATCGGAGAAGGCTCTCTGTAAGTCGCCTGCGTCCCTGCCATTTCTGCAAAATATAAAAAACGAACAACCTTAAAAGAATTAATGGTATGATCTGGATTAGATGGAATGATTCCTTGTTCATTTCGTTTGATAATTTGAGAAAGCTTATGCGTCCTTTCATTTCGTTGCGTTTCTTGTTCAGTATTATTTATGCACCATATATTATTATTGTTTATTATCTATAAATTATTTATATTTATTATTTATTATCATAAAATAATATAATAGTATTTTACTATTAAATAATATATTATAATATATATTATTCTATTTATATATAATAGTATATAATAATATTTTTATATAATAGTATTATTATATATAGTATTATTATATATACATTATTTTATATTAATATGAATTTTATATTAATAAACATGTTTATTAAACATAAGTTGTAGACGTAGGATGTGTTTCTTTGGACGTCGGGAGACACCAGTGTAGTAGTAGGGAGATGGTTAATACTTATTAAATTGGCCATGTGTCATACATAACCGAATTCCCCACAACTTATAATTATTCGCTATCATCAGAAGGTTGGAGATTGGAATTGTGTGGATGTAAGCAGGAACGTAAGTATGTATGTACGTATGAGCGTTTATTGTTGGGTAGGATTGTCTTTGAAGTAATTGCTCAGGGTGAATGGTAAAAAGGAAGCGGGTGAGAGGTGAGAGTTAAAGATAGAGACAATAATAGCAATCACTTGACGTTTGTCAAGGGTACGTGTTAATTATGCTCGTTATCTTATCTGTCTGGCGACGGTCGAGCTTCCTCCGTTTTTTATTTTGTTTGTGGGGCTCAGAACAGGTCATTTGGAAATTCACTTCTGGATGTGATTCTGGCCGTTCTATTTTGTTTTTAGATGTTTTCTAGTTTTCTAATGACTGAAAAACATTAAAAACATTTCGCATCGAGGTGTGAAATTTCGCGAGTTTTCTGTGTGCTAAGCAAAGGTTTTGAAAATTCGCGTAAATTTGTTTATTTCTAACAAAATCAATGAGTCAGTGCTTAGCATTTGAATTTTAAGTATAGATCTTGTTTTGTTCACTACATCGTACACTTTATTCCTTTAAATGAAAAGTATTTCAGGATTAGCTTTACTCAAGAAAAATCCGTTATTTCGAAAAACGGTATTTTATAGAAGATAGGTTTACGGCCATATACGGTCCCTACACACTCTCCGAAGTGAAGCAACGCCGAACTTGGTCAGTACTTAGATGAGTGACCGCTTGGAAATACTAGGTGACGTAAGCTTGGATGTGCGGGTGATATAATGGACAAGGGCTCGGAATTGGAAAATCGGAGAGACGAGTTCAAATTTCACTCGTGTTCGTTATATGGACACACGCAAATATCCCTGGGACAGTATAAACCCACCGTTTCGCTCTTTGTTATAGTCTAAGTAACTTGCATAAGTAAATTTTTACTACCCCCCAAAATTTTTTACTCCCCCACCCAATTTTTACTACCCCCCGCCCCCCAAATTGTTATAACCTAAAATGTTTTCTGGTTTTGAACAAACCATAGCAAAACAAATTAATAAAAAAATATAGAAAAATATTTTCTTTGATATCGCTGTGGTTGTTTTATTTATATTGAAATATTTGATTGTCTATATTTGTCAGTTAGTTAAGTGCCATACGTGATACACGCTTGGGCGATCATGTCTCGAAAGAAACATGACTCACTGGGCAGAAGATTATCCCGCAGTAGGTTGCCATTGCTTTCTGCGGTAGACTGGTTGCCACCCAAGGATATAGAACCCAATCTGTTCTATTATTTAACCCATAACTGGAAGGAAGAGACGGATTAATACCTTTCCCAAGGGTATTTGCGCGTAAGTGAAATGCAATGAATTCAGTTGGAATTCGAACTCGGCTCCCCTATATCTCGTTCCGAGCCGATATCCACTGCACCACAACTCACATATTAGTACATTTAAAATTTAAAAAAATTTTTTTAATTCTAACATTATCAACATTATTCATTTATTTCTATAATTATAGAGTTCTGTCATTAATTAGTAAAAAAATATTTGTATTTATCTTTACGAATTACAGCTTCCTACATCAGATCTGTTCAGTGCATAGGATGATACTTTTTACAAAATTTTACCAGCACTGGAATTTCCTTTCTGTCCCACTATTGGAGGGAGAGACAATAGCGAAGTATCGTCGGCTCAGTTCATTCTCTTTATTAACAGTTATTAAACTTTATTACCGGTTATGGAAGCACTTGCTTCATGTTTTCAGTTTATTTTCGCAATAATTATTTCGTCGGGTAGTGAAGAATATACGCTCTCACAACCTGATTGAGGAATCTGGAAGAGTGGTAGACTTTGTAAACAGTAGCTGCTCCGGCATTTACGCACCGCTCATTCGATAATTAATTGGAGCACTCTAGCTATTGGGCGTGTTTATACGCGCTAAAAAGCCTGCCTTCTTCGACGCTCGTGGCCTAGGGGTAGAATCGCCGACTGACGCCAGTTCGGTCGGGTTTCAATCCTGGGTTAGGAAGCGACCGGAGTCTAAGCCGTATTGATGAGCTGTAATACAGCGAAACAGATCTGTCTGCGGAAGACTATAGTATATATATATATATATATATATATATATATATATATATAGTAAAGTAGTATCCTTGGTACTAGGTAAAGTTAATTCCACAGGGGATTAAATCCGATGAGAACTCAAGTTAGAATTTAGCAGAGTATTACAATGGAAATAAGTTGGATGTTTTTATAAATCCATTGATAATAGCTTATTTCGCGGAGCACTTACAGACCGCTCATCAGACCAAAATTACCACAAAAATGAATGGGTTAGATTTTTCCAAGCAAAAAGAAACAACGGAGGAGAAAAATCTGGGTGATATACAGACTCCAGTAATAACTAATACTGTAAATCCAATCTCATCCCAAATTTTTTTTTTTTTAGGCCAAGGTGATCTAATCACTTGCTTGGGATAAAAATACAGACTTCAGTAATAACTAACACTGTAAATCTAACCTCCTCACCCTGATTTTTTTCCTCCCATGATTCTTTTCGTCTGGATAAATCTAATCATCGTTGGTCTGATGATCGGTCTGTAAGAGTACCGAAAAATAAGCTATTCTTCTTCTTCTATGTGCCCTGTCCCTTCAGGACGTAGGCGATCATGGTTCTCCACGTCTCCCTATCCCTTGTGGCTCTTAGTATGTTTGCTCCTGTTGCTCCTGGCAACCCCTGTTCTGTCATCCACCTGATCAGACCCTGCAAATATGTTATCCGCTGCCTTCCTCTGTCTCTCCTTCCTTCTATCTGTCCAGTCAGTATCAGGTTCTCCAGGCTCTCCTTCTTCATTTCATGTCCCAGGAACTTCAGTTGTCTCTTCCTGATGCTCAGCATCAATTTCCTTTTTGTTGCCATTCTTTCTAACACCTCGTCGTTGCTTGTATGCTCAGTCCACGATATCCGTAGCATCCTTCTGTAGAACCACATTTCGGCCGCTTCCAGTTTTGTCCTCATTTTCAATGATATTGTCCAGCATTCACTGCCGTATTGAAGAACTGACATCACGTAGCAGTCTAGCACTCTTTTCTTCGTTTCTATTGAGATTTTATCAATGGATTAAAAAAAAACATTCAACTTATTTTCATATGTATATAATTCGAAATTATACCGAAATTTGCGAAACTGGCATAAACCGACATATTTGAATTTTATTTGTTTTAACATTCTTTTTTAATGGATACTCGTATTTGGTTGGATAGTTTGATTTTTTTTATATAATTAAACAGGAAGTTCTATAAATTCCATAGGCGTTTTCTAAAAATGTAATTTTTCGAACACTTAGGCCGTTGGAAATTATATAATGTACTAGTTAATTATAACAAGAAAAACAAACTATCCATTCAAATATGAGTATCCATTAAAAAATAATGTTAAAACAAATAAAATTCATATATGCATATATATCCCATTTTACTGTGAAACCAATAAAAAGTAAACGCAAATTCTACTCCTTCAGCTTCTTTTCTCGCACTTCCCGCTTGTGGAATTCCCTTCTGTTTACTTGCTTCCCCGATAGCTACAATCTTCAAGAATGTAAATGTAAAGTCAATAGTCATCTCCTATCTCATTGACTTGCGTCCCTCTCTCTCTCTCTCTCTCTCTCTCTCTCTCTCATGCTTCTTTCGCCGTCTACTCCACTCTCATCAGTATTCTCATCCTACTCTTGCCCACTTCCTGACACCCCCTAATAACCTGTCCCTCTTTCTCATAACTTTCCCCCTATGCAACCCCCTGCACACCAGTGGCAATAAAATACCTCGCTTGGGGCGATATGATTATAATATATATCTATATATATATATATATATATATATATATATATATATATATATATATTCCATTTTTAAACGAGTTATTTCGCTACCTAGGTTTCTACCATGAGTGGTGTCTTCAGTCGATTTTTAATAACTGATTTTATCTTTTACCGTTTTTCTTTTTAAGAGCGCTCTTGTAACGGTGTTAAATTTGAACGCTCACGTGGCAGGGAATTTATGAACGCGCATTGTTTAACTTCAAACGAATTATGACGTTTTCATCCATGGTTGTATGAATCTAAGAGGTATTTCTTAGTGTGGATGCATTTTGACATGATTTTGTCATAAACCTGGGTAGCGAAATAACTCGTTTAAAAATGCAGAATATTCAAACGTTCTACAATATAATTGTATAGAACATTTTTAATACAAATCTGTACTGGTTTAACCCTATTAGGACCAAAACTAAGTATTAAACAATCAATCAGTATATATATATATATATATATATATATATATATATACACACAAAAATCTAGAGCGAGCCAAATCCTACCGCGGTTTCACACTACGGATCGATCGTTGCCCTGACGATCCGTAGTGTGAAACCGCGGTAGGTTTTGGCTCGCTTTAGATTTTTGTGTGTCTTTGCTCTACTTTTGTATATTTTCTTTTGTACTTTGTATCGAGCACTTTTTCTTGTGGTTAGTTCCGTTTGGGGTTTTTTTCTTTGCTGCGGAGTATTGAATGTTTTGTTTTTGTTCCGCGGGTTTCTTTTTTTTCTCCCCATTTATCCGACGTCTTAGTGCACCGGATTGTAACGGAATTAGGTTCTGTTTCTTAGTGGTTTTTTTGAAGGTTTATTTTAGTATAAATTTACAGCCTACATACTTACAGAGTCTATTTAATTATTATTTATATATATATATATATATATATATATATATATATATATATAGATAGATAGATAGATAGATAGATAGATAGATAGATAGATATTAATACAGGTTTCATTGAATAATATAGACAAGTTCTGTCTATTTATTTTGTGTAAGATCCGTTCGTATGATCTGATTAGCTTCATAGTGTTGTCATGGAAAGACGACAAAACTATGACCTCTCCCGTAGATTATAGGCATTGAAGTATGTTAGTAGAGGTGTCGAAATTTATTTTATTTAGGCTAGGTTTAAACTGTTTGATGTAGATAGCTTCTAGAATTTTAAGTTTCCGTTTATTATTTTCTTGTCTAAGTATATGCGTATTTTTAACAAGTGTTTTCCTAAGAAGTGTGTGTTGATAGCCGTCGTGTTTTAAATGTCGGAATATGTTAGAATTTTCATTTAAGTGCAATGTAAGTCTTCGCGAAAGCGAGTTAGTAGTATGTCCAATGTAGGTATTATTTAGTTTGTTAGAGATGCATTCTCGAAAGGGGCATTTGAATTTATACACTACATTGTTTTTCTGCAAATCGCTAACGGTGGGGGAGGAATCGTTGCGGACGATTGAGTTGGATGTTGTGGATTTAGCGTAATATATGATCAATTTAATTCTTTTGTTGGGGTCTGTCGGAGAGATATTAGTGTTCATGAGTTTTTTAGGATATTTTCATCTAGTTGGTAGTTGGTGTGCAGTTGGCTACGATATAAGAGAGTGATATGTTTGGGGTTGGTTGGGCTATTACCATGTGTTGTTTTTTCGTGTTCAGGTTTGTAAGGAAATGTCGTAAATATTCATCAACTATGTAGTTAGGAAAATTATTATTGATGAGTGTCTGTTTTATGTTTTTTAGTTCACTGTGGAAGATGTGTTTTGTAGGAGCTGAGATTCTTTTTTATGTCTTAATGGCTTAATATATGGCTTATATATATATATATTGCCGTCATTTTAGACGACATATCGATATAAATATTTTGCCACCATTTTTTACTTCACAGGCACACTCGGTTAGTAATAATAATAATGGGAAGTTATGTTAGTATATATACTTTCAGTTCTCGTGTAAAGCAGCCCCATATTAATACCGACATTAAGTAACTTATTTATTTCCTTTTGAGTCCACCCAACATACAAGGATACACTCACACTAGAGACCAAAATGTCGGGTCTAACCTCTAGATATTGTAGAATCGTTTAAATAATGAAGGCAGCGCGCCTGTTTCAAAAATACATGACTAACTCAATTCGGGCAGGAGAGATTTTCTGAAGGTTTTGTATATTTAATAATAATAATAATAATAATAATACATGATATAAACTCTAATGAATATAACTGTGTCTTCGTTCTAGTATCTCTTACCTTTGGTATACCCCAAAGTCAGAACTGTCTTCGTTGTGTTTTAGCAGCGGGGCCCGTCGAATACTGGAAATAGAGATAAATAAAACAATTGTAATGAACTAATGAAGATGAAACGAACACACACGAACACACACACACACACACACACACTCACACACACACACACTATCAGGCTTACGGCCTATCACGTTGAATACACCGGTTCTCGCTCAATCACCGAAGTTAAGCAACGTTGAGCCTGGTCAGTACTTAGATGGGTGACCGCTTGGGAATACCAGGTGCTGTAAGCGTATAGTGACGGATGTGTGTTGTGGTGCAGTGGATATCGGCTCGGAAAGAGAAATCGGTGAGCCGAGTTCGAATTCCAGTTGAATACCCTCCATTGAATACCCTTAAGCACTGGTACCATTGGGAAAGGTATTAATCCGTCCCTTCCCTCCAGTTATGGGTTAAATAACAAGGGTAGGACATGGGGACCCTGCCCTTAAAAACAAATCCCAATGAATCTTGATACTCGAAAAAGAAAAATGTATTACTAGACACAAAACATATATAAAAAACAGCAATAAATTGTTGAAAGAAAAAGGTATTATCAGCAATAAAATAAATAAAGTTTAGTTGGCAATAAATGACCCGCCGAGGTTGATTTGCCATAAAAACAAAACAACCAACCAACCAACACTATCTATCTGTCTGTTTCAGTCTGTACCTCTCTTTTATTTTTTTTTATAATCATTTCACCTCAAGCAAGTCAGTGGTGCTCAGAGTCTACATAAAAGGAGAGCGAAGAGAAAGAGGGACTGGTTAGAGGGAGTGTCAAAGCATGGTTAAGAGAAGGATGGGAATTAAAGTTGCATGAGAGTGAAATCCGAAGGCGAATCGGCATGGCAAAGGACGCGTTCCAGAAGATGAGCAAAATACTAACACACAGGAAGATCTCAATAGAAACGAAGAAAAGAGTGCTAGACTGCTACGTGATGTCAGTTCTTCAGTACGGCTGTGAATGCTGGACAATATCATCGAAAATGAGGACAAAACTGGAAGCGGCCGAAATGTGGTTCTACAGAAGGATGCTACGGATATCGTGGACTGAGCATACAAGCAACGACGAAGTGTTAGAAAGAATGGCAACAAAAAGGAAATTGATGCTGAACATCAGGAAGAGACAACTGAAGTTCCTGGGACATGCAATGAGGAAGGAAAGCCTGGAGAACCTGATACTGACTGGTCAGATAGAAGGAAGGAGAGACAGAGGAAGGCAGCGGATAACATATTTGCAGGGCCTGGTCAGGTGGATGACGGAACGGGGGTTGCCAGGAGCAACAGGAGCAAACATACTAAGAGCCACAAGGGATAGGGAGACGTGGAGATCCATGATCGCCTACGTCCTGAAGGGACAGGGCACATAGAAGAAGAAGAAGAAGAGAGTGAAATGAAAAAGGAGAAGAACAAGACACAGCGGGATGGTTAGGGAAAGGATAAAAGAAAGATGGGAGTCAAGAGGATAAGAGATGGCAATTGATGTTGCATTTAAATTATTGGAGATTGTAGCTATCAGGGAAGCAAGTATACGGGAAGGAGTTCCACAGGCAGGAGTGCGAGAAAATAAGTTGAAGAGTAAAAGTGGCTGCGACATTTGGATGTTTTGGCTGTAAAATGGTGGGACCTAGTTGCCAGTTTTTGTAGAGAGGCCACCAGGGAGTTAAGCTCGTCTGAGCAGAAGCCACGAATATATTTGTAGAAAAGACAAAGGAAAGCCGCACCCAGTCGGTGAGAAAGTGGCTGAAGTAGAGCTGCCACGTCGGGATCGATTACATTGCAGATTATCCTCTGAATCCTGTCGAGATAAATAGCAGGGGCACCCGACCAGAAATTACAACAGTATGCATGTGGCTGGATGATTGATTTGTATATGTGTAAGATGGAGTCAGACAAGAAAAACTTCCTGGCCCGACACAGTGACTCAACCTTCTTAGCAGTAGATTTACTATTGATTCAATGAAGTCGTTCCACTTGAGATCGGCTGAGAGGATGAGGACGATGAAGCGCAGTGTATGCCTTTCAAGGAGACTAGCTGGATCCGTACTTATGTGAGGCAGGAGATTGACGTTTATGGTGGTTGACAGATAGCAGCTTTGTTTTGGAAACATTAAAATTTACGAGTCATTTATTAACCCAGTTCAGCACAGATTGAAGGTGCTTCTCAAGATCAACAACGTGGTTATCTTTGTCCGCTTTGGCAGATTTCTTACTGAGACGGAAGTCAATGGTGGTGTCGTCAGCGTAAATGCCTACTTGGGATTTGGTCACATCAGTGAGATCCTTGATGAAGATCAGAAAGAGCGCCGAATCTAGAATAGAGCCCTAGAGGATACCCGTGTTTATGTGATAGGATCTGGAGACATGTCCGTTCAAGACGATCTTCATTATGCGGTTTGATAGGAACGATTAGATCAAATCAAGCAAGCATCTAGTGATACCATAGCCGTGTAGCTTCCGCAGAATGCCAAAGTGCCAGACCCAATCAAATGCTGTTCTTATCGAGGGCCCGATATATGTACTCGGTGATGGTAGTTAGTATATCAGTAGTAAACCTGGGGAAGCGGAAGCTGTACTGTCTGTCGGAGAGTTTATGGGCGGTGAGGTGTTGAAGTATTTCAGCATTGATGATAGCCTCGAACACTGCCGAAAATCGGCAGGAGGCTGATCGGGTGATAGTTAGAGGTGTCCGAGAGATCTCCAGAGTTCTTAAATACAGGCACCACAGAAGAGGACTTCCAGCAGGTAGGAAAACAGGAAACAGAAAGGCAGTAATTATAGAGTTTGTGGAGAACAGAAGAGAGTTTAGGGGCATATTTCTTCACAACAAGTAAAGCAGACAATAACTTTCTCCAATCTTACAGGGTCAGTTTTACCTACGTTAATTGGCCTTGTGCTGCATCTACCCCGGGCTTCTGTTACGTTGGGAGGTCGTAAATATTTTCGAGTCATTGACAGTTATTATCTAACAGCTTAACCTCTCCTCTCATTCTAATTATTGTTGTTCTGTCTAATCTGTGTTTGTCTTGATTGTACATAATATTCATTAGCATGGATACTGTGCTGTAGATATTTCAGCACGCATCATCTGGGACTGTACTGCCACCTCAGCGATACAAGAACTCTCTTCTGGTGTTTGAAAATTTAAATGCAATGCTGTTGCCTGTTTTCTTAATTGTTGTTCTTTTATTTCTCTCTTCAAAATATGAAATATTTCAACGCAATATCCCAGGTGATTAATGCGTTGGTGCAGGAGTTTAATGAAATAGAAACTGTGTGTTCAATACTGCAGCTGGGCAGTGTGTACTTGAACTTAGTGGAAACAGGGCCAGAAATAACTGAGTAAAATAGAAACTAGATGAGACCTTCCGAAACATGGGCAGTGGAATGAGAACAGTTTAACCCGTAGCTTAAATGAAGAGTTCAGTTAAGAATTCCCAGTAGGTTACTCGTATCGATATACATCTGATGAAGGCGAACACAAGAGTCGAAATGTTGTGATAAAAAAAGGTGACGGCAATATTCCGCATTAAATAGTGTCAATAATGGAGAAAATTTAATACATGTACACACTCTTACGGATGTGCGATGTGGTACAGTGGATATCGACTCGGAACGACAAATTGGGGTGCCGAGTTCAAATTCCAGTTGAATACCTTGCATTCACTTACGCACAAATACCCTTGGGAAAGGTATTAATCCTTTCCTCCAGTTATGGGTTAAAAAATAGAACAGATTGGGTTCTATAGCCTTGGTTGGCAACCAGTCTACCGCAGAAAGCAATGGCAACCTACTGTGAATTGATAGGATCTTACCGCCAATCTTGCATGGTGTTTAAGTTTATAAAATCTATAATAAAAAAGGTACTGAGAAATTACATTACGGTGGTGGGAAAGTGACTGAAGCCGAGACTCCAGATCAGGACCAGTAATATTACAGATTCTTCTTTGCATTTTATTAAGAATTTCTTTATATATAATAGACGCACTAAATCATATGTTACTGCAATATTCAAAGCATGGACGAGTTGTGGATAGATTCTAGAAAGAAATTTGTCGAATACATACAAGGAACCGAATTTCTTAGCAGCAGACCTAGTAATGTATTCAATACAGTCTTTCAACTTCATATCAGAATTTTAAACCGAGAAGGCGTAATTATAATATATTACTTTGACCGACAAAAATATGGTTGACAAAATATATTTCGGTCGTGGATGGTGGTAGTGAGGTGTAATAACAAAGGCGTGAAAGGCGAAAGCTGTCAAAGATATGATTGACATCAAAGGCAGAAACACAGACGAGAGCCGATAAAAATATGATTCATAAAAATAAATTTCGGCTATGGATGGTGGTGGTGGAGTGTAACAACAAAGGCTTGAAATGCAATAGCCGACAAAGATATGATTGACGTCAGTTAAGCTACAACCTGAAAAAGCAAATATGCGTAGAAGTTTTGGGTTATATAAGTCTGGGTTTTCCGGCTAAAAACATACAGAAGAAGAAGAGAAGTCAGAACACACACACACACACACAGACACACACACACACACGGATAGAACAAAGAACTTCCGCTGGTTAACGCTTCCCCGACAGCTTCTGAGTGTGCGCATTCTCTCTTTAGCTGCCCATAACTCTACACCAGTGTCACCGTCGTTGTCTGAAGATCGTTGTTCGTCGAGATTCAGAACCAGGCGTAATATGCGACATAATGAGTCATTCTCTTTAAGGTTAACATTAGCTGTACTGATGAAAGGTAGAAAGGGTTTGATTTTTCTGGTACCTTTCATTAGGCATGGGACCGTTTGATGTACTACTACTGTTTTCTTTGTATTTCTTGTCCGGTCGAAATTAAATCAGTCATAAGAGAACCTATGAACATCAATCCTCAACGAAATGTTCTGATGTCTCCATTGTCTTGAGCTCTAACCAGCTTTCCATCGTATTTCAGTGATAAATATTCTGGAGAATCCATACATAGCCATGATTTTCTGTGTTGTGTAGAAAGTTTAACAATCTCTACACTATTACTGAAACAGTGAAACGTCCATCTGCTATGAGTTGAACGCATGCTCATGGAATGGGACTAAAAGTGGGTTGAACTACTGCATTCTCAATCCATTTTCTTTCAACCCTTTATTCCAGTATTTTCATTACAGTCTTACTAAACAGTTACTAAGAGCGTTATACGAATTTTATAACATTATATCGATATCCTTCGTCAGATCGGCGTATGTGGAGTACAAAATACCACACCCTTCCTGGGGTTTCTCTTGAAACTGAATCGCAGTAAACACAGTGTATAAGGCGCAGCGATATTTTCCCGGAAGCTACATTGATTCTCACGTAGGATATATTGCTCAAATTGAGGGATGATGTGGATGAACAGCCCTCAGGTGATAATCTTACCAGCAAAAAAAAAAATATAGGGAAATTTGCCATTGATTGTCAGTGGCTTCTTTTTTGCTTAACAAGATGAATTCATAACAAGTAGGTCTATCACTAAAGCCTACATCAATAACCTTACTTAACACAATAACCTTACTTAAATACAAAAATATTCCGTACTAGAAAAATCAAAATTAAATAAATGGCTCCCAAACTTGAAAAAGAATCAAAATTCACACATTCAAAATCAAGATTAAATATACTACTTCAGAATAATTATATCATACACAAAAATAAACTGTAAGCACACGTAAGATCTAACCCTACAATCACCCCCCAAAAATACTGGGAATTTAAATAAATATTTTTATTACTATAAAAGATAAAAAATGCTACAGAAAAATCGATGTAATACATCCTTAAAATATGATCTAATACCCGCAAAAATATCTAAATAAATAAAATATATAAATAATTAAAAGAAATAAATAAGATTCCAAACGATAATTTATAGAAAAAAAAAAGAAATTAAAAGAAAAAACCGACCCTCTAAACTTAAAATTAAGATTAAACATACAACTTTATACAAAAAACTGATAAAACGCTAATTCGCATTTACTTCCCCAAAAATATAAATTTAGATTTCTTGAAATAACTTCGCCTAAATACAATTATACTCCAAACTTGAATAAAAGGAAAAAGAAGAAAAGAAAAAAAAAGAGAAAGGGGAAAAGAAGGAGAAGAGAAAGAAAAAGAAAGAAGAAAGAGGAGAAGAGGGGGATATATATATATATATATATATATATATATATATATATTTTACCAAAAAAAATCTAAATTGGAAAGAAAAAACACCCCACCGCTATCACGTCTATGAAAACCTAGACACAGGATCAAAATAAATACATGAATTAGGTCCACTAACAGCAGACATTAAATTAAATGATAGCCGACCATAAAAATGACCACTCAACAGAAGCCTCTTAGAAATCCTAACCCAAAGATATACCCAACCGATAAAAAGATAAAACATACATTCCAACAGATAATACCATTAATCAACAATTTCACACTTACATACCAAATTCCTCAAATGTCTAACGATCAAAACGAGACATTCACTTAATTACCAATAACCCCAACCAACCCCCACGACAATAACGAACCAAATATAAACAGAGAATGATTCCAAACCTTTATTTCCCCCTGAGGAAGTGTTTAAATCCAAACACTGAAACAAACAAATGATTGTAGGGAAGAGGACATATATAGAAGAAATTATGTACATGTTCTAAAACATAATTTATAATAAATATTCACTGCTCTATACACCATATATCGAGCACTGTTTTAAATTAATGTTTTGGACGGAAATTTTTTTTCTTTTTTTCTCTCCTAATTCTATACACACTCGGATATATATATATATATATATATATATATATATATATATATATATATATATACAACCGGCCATATATATATATAAGTGTGTGTATGTGTGTGTGTGTGTGTGTGTGTGTGTGTGTGTGTGTGTGTGTGTGTGAAGCAATATTAAAAAAAAACAGGAGGAATCTTTAACAGTGATATTTTCATTTAAAAATATTACATGGCATCAAGTTCTTCCAGTGAGCTCTTTGGTTCGATCGAATATTAGTCAAATTAAATACAGGGTGTCTGGATTAAATGTTGTCTCTCTTTCTCTCCCTCTCCCTCTCTTTCTCTCTCTCTCTCTCTCTCTCTCTCTCTCTCTATGTATATATATATATATATATATATATATATTCCTTGGACTTCATATTATCAGTGACTAGTGCTTGCCCACCATTTTTTTTTCTCCTTCACTTTTTTCATGTTCATTTTTAAATATTCTAAAAAAGGATGACATAAATATTCTCAGACGACCCTGATGAAGGTTGGGATAGAATCCGGTTAGTCATTTTTCCTGTGTCTTTTTATTTCATATTTTCCATATTTATAAGAATGCCTGTAAGTATTAAATTTAATATATTTCTTGGCATAATAGGCTTTTGTACGACCCATGATTTATTTAAATATATATATATATATATATATATATATATATATATATATATATATAGTCATCCACAGACAGCTCTGTTTCGCTGTATCACAGCTCATCAGTTTGGTTAGACATCTGATTGCTTTTATCCCAGGATTGAAACCCGACCAAATTGGCGTCAGTCGGTGATTCTACCTCTGAGCTATGGGCGCTCGGTAGAATGAGGCACACATTTCTTTCAGCGTATCATGCATCATACACCAGTAGCCATATATATATATATATATATATATATATATATATATATATATATATATGTCTGTGTGTGTGTGTGTGCGTGTGCGTGTTCTGAAGATTACATGAAGTGTATAGCTGACAAGATTGTAACGATGCCGCGTTAATTTATTTCTACACCGTTTCTATATAAATAAATACGCTCACATAATGTGTAACCTTCCCCCATTAATATAACCTGGGTGCGCGTACCCACGCGCGTGTGTGCGGTTTCATCTGAGCAAACTATTAAATTGCATTGAACTAGACGAAGAATTTTGGCTGATTAAGCATCAGAGACGGATCGACCGTCAAGCAGAAATGAATTTCATGCCGGCTTCATCTTACCTATTTATCTCACTGGAACGGAGGACGGGACTCCAAGCCGCGATGAAGGGTAACACGAGTAGCAAGGGAAGAATACAGTGAAGCGGTGCCATCGCAACTTCAGTTCGGAAATCTGAAAGAATAAAATAAAGAGACTTTCTTGTAAAATCATCTCAACTAAATCTGATATTCAAATATTAAGGATTTACAGAATGCGAATGGTTAATTCTTGCCATTTTATATTTCTAATTGTGGGCATGCGTGTTTTTTTTTTAATTTTGTCGACTGCACAGTATAGTAGGGTCAGTTGGGCACCGTCTGTAAATAAAAGAACACCATGACACAATTAATTTTCCCAGAAATTTGGAAACAGCATTTGTGCTGGAAGCTCCAATACGAACATTTCGGAGTGTTTGGGTGTCAATCCGAGGACAATACAGCGGATTCGGAAAGAGTTTTTTTTTTTTAATCGTATCACCCCGAGTAAGGCGGTACGCCACTGATGTGCTGGGGGTTACGTAATAGTGAAAAGATTGGAAAAGAGAAAACCGGAAACCACATCCTAAACAGGGAACAAGGGATGAGCCTCTTAACCTGTTCAATAGACGTGGGTGGAGTTTGAACCGGGCGATAGATAACTCTATCTACTCCAATTGAAGAAAAAAAAACAAAGTGAGAAGATTGGCAAAGAGAAAGCCGGAAACCACATCCTAAACAGGGAACAAGGGATGAGCCTCTTAACCTGTTCAATATGAGTTTAATGGTGATTAAGAAGGTATTTGGAGTAATCACTAGTGATATCGACGTTATGTCTTTATTCATCTTCCGACAGGGCCTAAGAATCAATACGGATGCCTACATCAAGTGCCTTGAGGTAGTAGTGCTACCCTGAATCAAGAGAGTGGCTGCTGGAAGAACCTATGTCTGGCAACAGGACTCTGCATTATGTCACACAAGTAGGAGAACCCAGTCATGGCTGTCAGACAATGTCTGCGACCACATCTCCTCTTACATCTGTCGACCTAACCCCCCAGACTGCAACCCCCTTGATTATTATGCGTGAGGTGCAGATGAGCAGGAGACCAACAAAACTTCTTGTAGCACTAAAGAAGGAACTGAAGGCAAGAATTATGGCAGCATTTCCCAGCTTAAACAAGAAGACTGTCTGGAAGAGATGCAGGAGATTCCCAAGTTGTCTTGAGGCTGTGGTTGAAGCCAATGGCAATTTTATTGATTAATGTTACACTTTCGTATTTCATGAAATTTTTGTGTAATCTTGGTAAATATATCTGTTAAAATGAGATTTCAGTGTTATTTTTTATTTTTGCGTAATTTAGACAACATTTAATCCACGCACCCTGTATTTTATTTTATTTTATTTTATTTTATTTTATTTTATTTTTTATCGTTTCACCCCAAGCAAGGCAGTACCGCCACTGATGCGCGGGGGGCTACATAAGAGTAAAAGTTTAGTCAGGAGAAGAGTGAAGAGAAAGACAAACCAGTTACAGGGGGTGTCAGAAAAAGGGCAAGAGAAGGATGGGAACACAGGTGTGGAGACAGTTGCGAAGGTAGAGAGAAAGGAAAAGAACAAGATACACGGGATGATGTAGAAAGAACTGGAGTCAAGTGAATAAGAGATGGGAAATGACATTGCATTTAAATTCCTGGAAGTTGTAGCCGTCACGAAAGCAAGTATATAGAAGGGAGTTCCACAGGCGGAAAAGTGCGAGAAAATCTGACTAAATATGAAATCATTCGGACTAAAGAGCTCGCTGGAAGAACTGGATGCCATATAAGGTTTTTAAATGAAAATATCATTATTGAAGTTTCCTCATGTCTTTAAAATATCGCTCACTCAATGCAAAACTTGAGAGCAACTTATGCTTGAAGGTTTCTGTTAATATTGTTATGCTGAATGAGGTGCGTGATATGAATGAAAGAGGTTGTGGCAGAATATGAAGACGAAAATAATGAGGATAGATAACATATTAATCCATGACTTGAAACGTTAGCTCTTTAGCCTTCCGGGTAGCCTTCCGGGTAGCCTTTCGGGTAGTCTTCATGCTGGAGTCTATTCCATAAACAAATGTAGAGGCAAATGAGCGTGATTATTCTCCGTGGAAGTAGAATGTCTTGTCCTTGTTGTAAAAGCTTGATTTTTTAATCAGTTCCCATCAAGCAAAGGCAACATTGCTTCTAAAATGCAAGAGGCCACCGGAAATGAAAAAGAAGACGAAGTCTTTAGAAGGAACTACAAAATGAATCCTAAACAGGAAACAAAGTATTAACCTCTACTCCTGTTCAAAGAACCAATCAGGATGAAAATATCTACTGTTCTTGAGAGAGAAAAAAGGAGGAAGTAAATAGTGAATAGAATTTTAGAATTTGGGTGGAGATTTTAGAAGTATAGATTTGAAGTAGACTTTAAAATAAGTACTTCCACTCAGGATGTGCGTTGTGGTGCATCGGAACGAGTAATCGGGGAGACGAGTTCGAATTCCAGCTGAATTCATTGCCTTCACTTACGCGCAAATACCCTTGGGAAAGGTATTAATCCGTCTCTTCCTTCCAGTTATGGGTTAAATAACAGGACAGGTTGGGTTCTATAGTCTTGGTCGGCAACCAGTCTACCGCAGAAAGAAATGGCAACCTACTGCGGGATAATTTTCTGCCCAGTCAGTCATGTCTCCTTCGAGACATGATCGCCCAAGCGTGTATCACGTATGGCACTTAACTGACTGACTGACTTCCACTCATTTTCGATACCTAACTTTTAAATTAAATTTTTAAAAATAAGTTTTCTTAAAAACATTTATTTTAGTTTGAATGAAAAATTAAATGATTTAATTTACTATTTCCAGTAAGTAAAATACTCTGGTGCATCTCAAAGAACATTATATTGATTAGGTTATAAAATGTTAAGATTTTTTTAAAAAATTTTACAATATACGTAAGTCTTCGAGTCAATTTCGTAGTTGCATAGCCGATAAAATTATTTACGATGGATCAATAACGCAGTTCTTCAAAGGACAGGGAAGGATTTTCTGTTGTCCGTTTTGCACAAGATTTAGAATGATCAATCACAGGTTCGCCCTGCACAAGAGTAAGAAGAAAAAGAAAAGTAATATACATAGATTTGGTTTACACAAGAGTCATACTGTTTTATGATAAGTTTCTTTTCATGATAAATCACCCAGTCAAGTTTTTTTTTAGTTTATGTGGTATAACATCTTTGTGATGTTTATGTCGAATAGCACCTTATCGGATGTCTAACCGTACTGATGAGCTGTGAAACAGATCTGTCTGCGGATAACTGTTTACGCTCTCACACCCTGATTGAGCATTCTAGAAGAACGGTAGACTTTGAAAAAACAGTAGCTACTCTAGCATCTACGCATCGTTCACTCAGTAATGAATTAGAACACTCTCACTACTGGCGTATGAATACATGGTATACCACAGGCTAACAGTCTGCCTCCTTCTACCCAGCACCCATAGCTCAGAGGTAGAATCGCCGACTGACGCCAGTTCGGTTGAGTTTCAATCATGGGTAAAAAGCAATAGGGTGTCTAACCGTACTGCTGACCCGTGATAGAGCGAAACAGATCTGTCTGCGGATGAATATATATATATATATTGTTAGAAATTTGCAATATTTATTAGAAGACTGCTCAACAACGGAAATAAAGTGTTTGTATCTTTCTCTCTCTCTTTCTGTGTGTGTGTGTGTGTGTGTGTGTGTGTGTGTGTGTGTGTGTGTGTGTGTGTGTGTGTGGTGTAATCTGCGTAATTCTCTAATGAAAACATTGATGCCATGAACAAAGTTATTTTCTTCATGTTCGGCTATCGAAATTATCTATGTAAGTTAATCGGTTTTGTTTAATCAAAAATATTGCATAACTATCAAATCAGACGGGCTATTCTGTCAATCTGTCAATCAACTAACGATATATATATATATATATACATATATATATATATATATATGAATACTGGGCATACGATTTTACATATGTATAACATTATATATATATATATATATATATATATGCTTCTGATCAAAATCTTAAGAACATATACAAAAGGTTTTAAAAAATATGAAATATTGTTTCTTTAATCGAAATATATTTGCGAAACATTTACATTTAATTAGAAAACGTAGTTTATCAACAAACAAGTGAAAATGTTAAGCTTTTAATTGGTTAATTTAAACAAACATTGAAAAAGTATTTTTTCGGTTGGTCATAAAGATAAGACCATGTGAGAAAAAAATTAATGGCTAATAGTTTTTGAACTAGTTAGCGCCAAGTGCGTAGACATCTGTTTAGCTTATTTCCAGCATAAAACTTTTAAAACGGCTAAGGTAAAATGGTAAAATTTTAACAACGTTCGAAAAGGAACAGGATTGTTGAACTTCAAAGACGTGGTATTTCCTAACGGGCCATTGCAAGTGAAATTGACAGTAACAGAACTGTCATTGTTAACTTCTTAAAAATTCGGATGCATATGCTTCTAAAACAGCAAGTAGTTGTCCCAATAAAATCTCTCCATCTCTAGACAGACGCATTAAGCCAGAAGTTAAGAGAGATTCAAGCCTAACATCAAATCAGATAAAAGCGAATACGCATGCTGAATGCAGCTCTCAAACAATTCGACGGCATATAAGTAAGAAAGGGTTTAAGAATGTGAAATGGCTGCGAAGGCCTCACCTTCTTCCTCACTATAAAATTTCCCGCTTATAATTTGCTTCCGATTATCAAATTCGGGATGTGAATAAATGGAAAAAAAGTGTTGTTTATCAGACAAGAAAAAGTTCAACCTTGATAACCCAGACTGTTTTTAAGCGTTATTGGCATGCAAAAGATGTCCCAAAAGAAATTTTCTCAACACGACACAGTGGAGGTGGATTAATTATGAGCTGGGGTTAATTTCCGAACAATGGAACTCTTGAATTACAGGAGGTAAAATGCCTTTAAACAGCTGCTAGTTATACTGACATTTTAAGGAAGGCATCGCTAATTACGTCTATGTGGAGAAAACTGAATCTTCCAGCAGGACAATGCTGCAATCCACAACGCTCGAAGGTCGGAGTTATTTTTTTATGGAAAGGAAGGCATCGCTAATTACGTCTATGTGGAGAAAACTGAATCTTCCAGCAGGACAATGCTGCAATCCACAACGCTCGAAGGCCGGAGTTATTTTTTTATGGAAAGGAAGGCATCGCTAATTACGTCTATGTGGAGAAAACTGAATCTTCCAGCAGGACAATGCTGCAATCCACAACGCTCGAAGGTCGGAGTTATTTTTTTATGGAAAGGAAGGCATCGCTAATTACGTCTATATGGAGAAAACTGAATCTTCCAGCAGGACAATGCTGCAATCCACAACGCTCGAAGGTCGGAGGGTTTTTTTTATGGAAAACAACATTCAGCTTTTGAGCTATCCCCGTGCTCTCCAGATCTAAACCCAATTGAGAATGTTTGGGGATGGATGGCAAGGGATTTTCATAAACATGGATTGCAATTTGAAACTGTGGGTGCTCTTCGTACTGCAGTCTATGCATCCTGGGTGAGCATCCCAAGTACCCAAATGCAGAAGTTAATGAGTCTGTTAAAGCTACATTTTGAAATAATTAAAAACAAAAATGGAGGAGATACTAAATATTAAATTGTAGTTGTGATTTATTTGTTTTGTATTTTCTATTTTTATTTACATGGTGTTATATTTATGGCCAACCAAAAATAAATAAAAAACTTTTTTCTATGTTTGTTCAAATTAATCATTTAAAAGCTTAAAATTTTCACTTGTTTGAATCATCTGAAGCCATCTTACACAGGCTTACGGCCTATCACGTTGAATACACCGATTTTCGCTCGATTACCGAAGTTATGCAACATTGAGCCTGGTCAGTACTTAGATGGGTGACTGCTTGGGAATACCAGGTGCTGTAAGCGTATAGTGACGGATGTGAGTTGTGGTGCAGTGGATATCGGCTCGGAAAGAGAAATCGGTGAGCCGAGTTCGAATTCCAGTTGAATACCCTGCATCCACTTAAGCACTGGCACCCTTGGGAAAGGTATTAATCCGTCCCTTCCCTCCAGTTATGGGTTAAATAACAAGGGTAGAACTTGGGGAGCCTGCCCTTAAAAACAAATCCCAATGAATCTTGATACTCGAAAAGAAAAATGTATTACTAGATACAAAACTTATATAAAAAACAGCAATAAATTGTTGAAAGAAAAAGGTATTATCATTAATAAAATAAAGTTTACTTGGCAATAAATGACCCGCCAAGGTTGATTTGCCATAAAAAGAAAACAACCATCTTACACATTTATAAATCTGTTACTCATCCAATGCATTGAATATTGCTGCCACATCTGGTTCGGTTCTCCGTCTATATATCTCGTGATTCTCGGTAAAATTCAAAGAAGATATGTACAAGTTTGTTTAAAATTTATGATTTAACAAAATAACTTTTTTTTTATTTTAAATAGGATATGAGAACAAAGATTATTTTCTATTTTAAATATACCGGATTAACTTTCCACTTATTCAACTCTATTGAATTCTAACCAACTGTCAACCTCGGAAAAGAAAATAATTAAAGCCTAAAAACATAAAAAAAAAGACAAAATCCATTTAAAAAGTTTTATTTAAGGAAGTAATATGACCAGAACCATTATACAAGCAACTAAAGTCCATCATGACAAATTAGATAAGTGAAACGCGCTAAGCATCAAATATGCATAAAATCTTCTGTATTTTCCCACGCTTTTCTCTGAATTAGATTAAAAATATGTTTTAGAATTTCCATATCCGATCAATTTTTCGCTGCTGTCGATTTGAATCAGAACTTATGACAGCATATGAATAAGTTCACTCACTTTTTGTTTTCATTTCGATTCGTATCCTTTCTTTAATTTGAATCTATGCATGTGCGTTAGATTTAATTACGAAATATCCTCATATTACTTATTTGATCGGAAATAAATGAAAACAAACATAATGTTACTATACTTATACAGTTTTGCAACGCATAAACACCTACTCACATTTACCTAAGTTTTTCTGAAGCGTTTAGTAAGGAGTTCAGTCCGAATATGTTCGTTTCAAGACTAGAACTTATCAGTGAAAATGAAGGAAGAAAATCAATGTATTAAGTCAAAAGTCTAAAACTTATGGTTCAGAGATTTTATGAATAACTGCACAAATTTGCCGCAAAGGACAGTGGAAGAAATAGGCTACATGGCTTGATATATATATATTTTTAAACCGTTCACCCCCAAGCAAGGTAGTACCGCCACTGATGCACAGGGGGCTACATAAGTGTAAAGCTTTAGGCAGGAGAAAAGTGAAGAGAAAGAACCAGTTACAAGGAGTGTCAGAGAAAGAACAAGAGAAGGATGGGAGCACAGGTGTGAAGACAATTGCGAAGGTAGAGAGAAAGGAAAAGAACAAGATGCACGGGGTGATATAGAAAGAACGAGGGAAGGACTGGAGTCAAGTGGATAAGAGATGGGAATTGACATTGCATTTAAATTCCTTGAGGTTGAAGCCATCAGGAAAGCAAGTATATGGTAGGGAGTTCCACAGGCGGGAAGTACGTGAAAAAAGCTGCTAGAGATGAATTGTTGGCTGCATTTGGTAGATTTAACTGTAAATATGTGGAACCTTGTTGCCAGCCTGGTTGCTCGAGTAAATTCTTGTGGAGGGGGCGCCAGTGACCTAAGTTGGTCGGAGCAGAAGCCATGAAAATAGTTGCAGAAGGGAAAGATGGAAGCCACATCTTGACGGTAAGTGCTGTGGTGCAGTGGATATCGGCTCGAAAGGAAGCGTGGAGTTCGAATTCCAGTTCAATTCGTTGCATTCGCTTGCACGCAAAGGTATTAATACTTCTCTCCTCCCTCTCTAGCTATTGGTTAGATACTAGGACAGACTGGTTTATGTAGCTTTGGTAGGAAACCAGTCTATCGCAAAAAATAATGGCAACTAACTGAGGAAAATATTCTGCCCTGTCTGATAACTATACTACAGTAACATTAAGAATGAAAAAAAATTTACTAATTTTTACCCAAAGCTACTAAGTGTAGTTGGTTATTTTGCGGTTACTGTTTTATTCTATATTGTATGAGCGTAAGGAACGGCAAGATTACAGAAATGATAGCTAATTCTAGACATAAAAAGGTCAAGATTTAATTAACAAAAATAATGATTATATTGTATTAGCGTAAGGAACGGCAAGATAACAGAAATGATAGCTAATTCTAGACATAAAGAGGTCAAGATTTAATTAACAAAAATAATGATTATATTGTATTAGCGTAAGGAACGGCAAGATAACAGAAATGATAGCTAATTCTAGACATAAAGAGGTCAAGATTTAATTAACAAAAATAATGATTATATTGTATTAGCGTAAGGAACGGCAAGATAACAGAAATGATAGCTAATTCTAGACATAAAGAGGTCAAGATTTAATTGACAAAAATAATGATTATATTGTATTAGCGTAAGGAACGGCAAGATAACAGAAATGATAGCTAATTCTAGACATAAAGAGGTCAAGATTTAATTAACAAAAATAATGATTATATTGTATTAGCGTAAGGAACGGCAAGATAACAGAAATGATAGCTAATTCTAGACATAAAGAGGTCAAGATTTAATTAACAAAAATAATGATTATATTGTATTAGCGTAAGGAACGGCAAGATAACAGAAATGATAGCTAATTCTAGACATAAAGAGGTCAAGATTTAATTAACAAAAATAATGATTATATTGTATTAGCGTAAGGAATGGCAAGATAACAGAAATGATAGCTAATTCTAGACATAAAGAGGTCAAGATTTAATTAACAAAAATAATGATTATATTGTATTAGCGTAAGGAACGGCAAGATAACAGGAAATGATAGCTAATTCTAGACATAAAGAGGTCAAGATTTAATTAACAAAAATACTGATTATATTGTATTAGCGTAAGGAACGGCAAGATAACAGAAATGATAGCTAATTCTAGACATAAAGAGGTCAAGATTTAATTAACAAAAATAATGATTATATTGTATTAGCGTAAGGAATGGCAAGATAACAGAAATGATAGCTAATTCTAGACATAAAGAGGTCAAGATTTAATTAACAAAAATAATGATTATATTGTATTAGCGTAAGGAACGGCAAGATAACAGAAATGATAGCTAATTCTAGACATAAAGAGGTCAATATTTAATTAACAAAAATAATGATTATATTGTATTAGCGTAAGGAACGGCAAGATAACAGAAATGATAGCTAATTCTAGACATAAAGAGGTCAAGATTTAATTAACAAAAATACTGATTATATTGTATTAGCGTAAGGAACGGCAAGATAACAGAAATGATAGCTAATTCTAGACATAAAGAGGTCAAGATTTAATTAACAAAATAATGATTATATTGTATTAGCGTAAGGAATGGCAAGATAACAGAAATGATAGCTAATTCTAGACATAAAGAGGTCAAGATTTAATTAACAAAAATAATGATTATATTGTATTAGCGTAAGGAACGGCAAGATAACAGAAATGATAGCTAATTCTAGACATAAAGAGGTCAATATTTAATTAACAAAAATAATGATTATATTGTATTAGCGTAAGGAACGGCAAGATAACAGAAATGATAGCTAATTCTAGACATAAAGAGGTCAAGATTTAATTAACAAAAATACTGATTATATTGTATTAGCGTAAGGAACGGCAAGATAACAGAAATGATAGCTAATTCTAGACATAAAGAGGTCAAGATTTAATTAACAAAAATAATGATTATATTGTATTAGCGTAAGGAACGGCAAGATAACAGAAATGATAGCTAATTCTAGACATAAAGAGGTCAAGATTTAATTAACAAAAATACTGATTATATTGTATTAGCGTAAGGAACGGCAAGATAACAGAAATGATAGCTAATTCTAGACATAAAGAGGTCAAGACTTAATTAACAAAAATAATGATTATATTGTATTAGCGTAAGGAACGGCAAGATAACAGAAATGATAGCTAATTCTAGACATAAAGAGGTCAAGATTTAATTAACAAAAATACTGATTATATTGTATTAGCGTAAGGAACGGCAACATAACAGAAATGATAGCTAATTCTAGACATAAAGAGGTCAAGATTTAATTAACAAAAATACTGATTATATTGTATTAGCGTAAGGAACGGCAAGATAACAGAAATGATAGCTAATTCTAGACATAAAGAGGTCAAGATTTAATTAACAAAAATAATGATTATATTGTATTAGCGTAAGGAACGGCAAGATAACAGAAATGATAGCTAATTCTAGACATAAAGAGGTCAAGATTTAATTAACAAAAATAATGATTATATTGTATTAGCGTAAGGAACGGCAAGATAACAGAAATGATAGCTAATTCTAGACATAAAGAGGTCAAGATTTAATTAACAAAAATACTGATTATATTGTATTAGCGTAAGGAACGGCAAGATAACAGAAATGATAGCTAATTCTAGACATAAAGAGGTCAAGATTTAATTAACAAAAATACTGATTATATTGTATTAGCGTAAGGAATGGCAAGATAACAGAAATGATAGCTAATTCTAGACATAAAGAGGTCAAGATTTAATTAACAAAAATAATGATTATATTGTATTAGCGTAAGGAACGGCAAGATAACAGAAATGATAGCTAATTCTAGACATAAAGAGGTCAAGATTTAATTAACAAAAATAATGATTATATTGTATTAGCGTAAGGAATGGCAAGATAACAGAAATGATAGCTAATTCTAGACATAAAGAGGTCAAGATTTAATTAACAAAAATAATGATTATATTGTATTAGCGTAAGGAACGGCAAGATAACAGAAATGATAGCTAATTCTAGACATAAAGAGGTCAAGATTTAATTAACAAAAATACTGATTATATTGTATTAGCGTAAGGAACGGCAAGATAACAGAAATGATAGCTAATTCTAGACATAAAGAGGTCAAGATTTAATTAACAAAAATAATGATTATATTGTATTAGCGTAAGGAACGGCAAGATAACAGAAATGATAGCTAATTCTAGACATAAAGAGGTCAAGATGTAATTAACAAAAATAATGATTATATTGTATTAGCGTAAGGAACGGCAAGATAACAGAAATGATAGCTAATTCTAGACATAAAGAGGTCAAGATTTAATTAACAAAAATACTGATTATATTGTATTGGCGTAAGGAACGGCAAGATAACAGAAATGATAGCTAATTCTAGACATAAAGAGGTCAAGATTTAATTAACAAAAATAATGATTATATTGTATTAGCGTAAGGAATGGCAAGATAACAGAAATGATAGCTAATTCTAGACATAAAGAGGTCAAGATGTAATTAACAAAAATAATGATTATATTGTATTAGCGTAAGGAACGGCAAGATAACAGAAATGATAGCTAATTCTAGACATAAAGAGGTTAAGATTTAATTAACAAAAATACTGATTATATTGTATTAGCGTAAGGAACGGCAAGATAACAGAAATGATAGCTAATTCTAGACATAAAGAGGTCAAGATTTAATTAACAAAAATAATGATTATATTGTATTAGCGTAAGGAACGGCAAGATAACAGAAATGATAGCTAATTCTAGACATAAAGAGGTCAAGATTTAATTGACAAAAATAATGATTATATTGTATTAGCGTAAGGAACGGCAAGATAACAGAAATGATAGCTAATTCTAGACATAAAGAGGTCAAGATTTAATTAACAAAAATAATGATTATATTGTATTAGCGTAAGGAACGGCAAGATAACAGAAATGATAGCTAATTCTAGACATAAAGAGGTCAAGATTTAATTAACAAAAATAATGATTATATTGTATTAGCGTAAGGAACGGCAAGATAACAGAAATGATAGCTAATTCTAGACATAAAGAGGTCAAGATTTAATTAACAAAAATAATGATTATATTGTATTAGCGTAAGGAATGGCAAGATAACAGAAATGATAGCTAATTCTAGACATAAAGAGGTCAAGATTTAATTAACAAAAATAATGATTATATTGTATTAGCGTAAGGAACGGCAAGATAACAGAAATGATAGCTAATTCTAGACATAAAGAGGTCAATATTTAATTAAGAAAAATAATGATTATATTGTATTAGCGTAAGGAATGGCAAGATAACAGAAATGATAGCTAATTCTAGACATAAAGAGGTCAAGATTTAATTAACAAAAATACTGATTATATTGTATTAGCGTAAGGAACGGCAACATAACAGAAATGATAGCTAATTCTAGACATAAAGAGGTCAAGATTTAATTAACAAAAATAATGATTATATTGTATTAGCGTAAGGAACGGCAACATAACAGAAATGATAGCTAATTCTAGACATAAAGAGGTCAAGATTTAATTAACAAAAATACTGATTATATTGTATTAGCGTAAGGAACGGCAAGATAACAGAAATGATAGCTAATTCTAGACATAAAGAGGTCAAGATTTAATTAACAAAAATAATGATTATATTGTATTAGCGTAAGGAATGGCAAGATAACAGAAATGATAGCTAATTCTAGACATAAAGAGGTCAAGATTTAATTAACAAAAATAATGATTATATTGTATTAGCGTAAGGAACGGCAAGATAACAGAAATGATAGCTAATTCTAGACATAAAGAGGTCAATATTTAATTAAGAAAAATAATGATTATATTGTATTAGCGTAAGGAATGGCAAGATAACAGAAATGATAGCTAATTCTAGACATAAAGAGGTCAAGATTTAATTAACAAAAATACTGATTATATTGTATTAGCGTAAGGAACGGCAACATAACAGAAATGATAGCTAATTCTAGACATAAAGAGGTCAAGATTTAATTAACAAAAATAATGATTATATTGTATTAGCGTAAGGAACGGCAAGATAACAGAAATGATAGCTAATTCTAGACATAAAGAGGTCAAGATTTAATTAACAAAAATACTGATTATATTGTATTAGCGTAAGGAACGGCAAGATAACAGAAATGATAGCTAATTCTAGACATAAAGAGGTCAAGATTTAATTAACAAAAATAATGATTATATTGTATTAGCGTAAGGAACGGCAAGATAACAGAAATGATAGCTAATTCTAGACATAAAGAGGTCAATATTTAATTAAGAAAAATAATGATTATATTGTATTAGCGTAAGGAATGGCAAGATAACAGAAATGATAGCTAATTCTAGACATAACGAGGTCAAGATTTAATTAACAAAAATACTGATTATATTGTATTAGCGTAAGGAACGGCAACATAACAGAAATGATAGCTAATTCTAGACATAAAGAGGTCAAGATTTAATTAACAAAAATAATGATTATATTGTATTAGCGTAAGGAACGGCAAGATAACAGAAATGATAGCTAATTCTAGACATAAAGAGGTCAAGATTTAATTAACGGAATAATGATTATATTGTATTAGCGTTAGGAGAGTCAAGATAAGAGGAATGATAGCTAATTCTAGACATAAAGAGGTCAAAATTTAATTTACGCAATGATGATTATATTGTATTAATCTGAGGAACGCCAAGATAAGCGGAATGATAGCTAATTCTAGACATAAAGAGGGAAAATTTAATTAACGGAATAATGATTATATTGTATTAGCGTGAGAAATGGCAAGATTACAGGAATAATAGCTAATTCTAGACATAAAGACGTCAAGATTTAATTAACGGAATAATGATTATATTGTATTAATCTGAGGAACGCCAAGATAAGCGGAATGATAGCTAATTCTAGATATGATGTCAATATTTAATTAACGTAGTAAAATATATACTGCATTTTTTTATAGTCTATGATACTTGATATTTTACTGACAGTTTAAATGTTAACATCAGTCATTTAAGTGTCATACGTGATACACACTTGGGCGATCATGTCTCGAAAGAGACTTGACTGACTGGGTAGAAGATTATCCCGCATTAGGTTACCATTGCTTCTGCGGTAGACTGGTTGCCGTCCAAGGCTTTAGAACCCAATCTGTCCTGTTATTCAACCCGTAACTGGAGGGAAGAGATGGATTAATACTTCTCCCAAGGGTATTTGTGCGTAAGTGAATGCCAGGAATTCAACTGGAATTCGAACTCGGCACCCCAATTTGTCGTTTCGAGTCAATATACACTGCACCACAATGCACATTAATACCACAAAATGATAAAAATCTGTATTAGCGTAAGATTACAGGAAAGATAGTGAATTCTAGACATGAAGAAGTTCAAATTAATTAACGGAATCAAATGTCATAGTTCAAGCGAAGATATTAAAAGTTGAGTGTAGAAGTAGACCTTAGAAGGAACTGGAAACCCAATTCTCAACAGGAAAGGAGGTATGAACTTTTACTCCTTTTTAAAAAAACCAGGGTCAGTTGTGAATCGGACGGTAGGCAAACCTTTCTACTTATATCGGGAGAGAAAAAAAGAAAAATAATTACTAAATAAAATTTCCGATTTCAGATAGAGTTTTCAGAAGTAAACTTTAGGAAATACCGGAAACCCAATCCTAAACAGGAAACACCAACAATAAAAACAAATTACTAAATAAACTATGGTATTCATTAAACAAAAGTTTTGTAAATATTTGTATTTATGATACTGATATTAACCTGATGCTAATCACCTGGAAAGCAACTATTCTTATTTTCACGCGTTGTACCGACATGAATCGAATCAATTGCTAGTCCTGCTGCCGAAAAGGTTTATTCACTATGTCTTTTTTTCTCGTCAGAACCCATCTTACGCATCTTTCATGTGCTTCCGTCTCTCACTCCAAAGCTCAGTGAGCTATCTTTTCTTCCTCTACCGCTCCCCCTCCTCCTCTGAGTGCTCAGTACTTGACAGCATCTCTGACAATATCGACAAGGCCATTTCTTCTCACCCATCTGCCCATATCTTCGTGTTTGGTGACTTTAACGCCCACCACACTAAGTGGCTGGAAAATTCTGTCACCGACCCTGCTGGTGTCCACACCATTAATTCTTCAATCTCCCAATCCATTACGCAAGTGGTGGACTTCCCCACGCGTTTCTCCAATAGCCCTAACGAAAGGGACTCGCTAATAGACCTCTGCTTCATTTTCATCCCAAAGTCTTGCACCACCAGACAGCTCTGCTCTCTCGGAAATTCTGACCACGCCGTAGTTTCTGTCAACATCTCGTTCCACTCCACCCCTACCCAAGAAACCCAAACCCAGACCAGCAGAATATCCTACTGCTATCAAAGAGCAGACTGGGATTCGTTCCGTGACTTCCTCTGCGACGTCCCTTGTAACAATGTTTTTAGTCTTCCCGTCGAAGACTGTGCATCAGAGGTCTCCTCCTGGGTTAAAGATGGCATCGATGCTTTCATCCCTGCCAGGAAATTTCAGCTTAAATCCCATTCGTCTTCCTGGTTCTCGCCCTCTTGCTCGGCCTCCATTGCCCACCGAAATCACTTCTTCCGGCTTTACCAACTCGTGTCTGGACTCGTCTGGAATCTATACACCCGACTTCCCACCTAGAACAGAGGCCCAATTAAATGACGTCCACATCACGCCCTCGCTGATTTCTAATATAATCTCAAAACTTGACCCTCACAAAGCGAGTGGTGGGGACGGAATCCCAATCATAGTCTTGAAGAAATGTGCCCCTGAACTCTCTTCTGTCCGTTCTAAGCTATACAATCTCTGCCTATCCTCCTCCTGCTTCCTGCCTGTTGGAAGACTTCTACTGTGGTTCCAATATTTAAGAACACTGGTGAACCCTCGGACCCCGCAAATTACCGCCCTATCAGCCTTCTTCCGATCTTTGGTAAAGTGTTCGAAGCCATTATCAACGCCGAGGTCGTTCAACATCTCACAGCCCACAGGCTACTCTCGGACAAGCAATATGACTTCCGCTTCACAAGGTCTACTGCTGATATGCTAACGACCGTCACCGAGTATATATACCAGGCTCTCGACAAGAATGGTGAAGCCCGAACAGTCGTTTTGGACATCTCTAAATCGTTCGACATAGTATGGCATACCGGCCGTCTACGGAAACTGCGAAGCTACGGCATAACTGGACTTTTGTTGGACCTAATCCAGTCATTCCTCTCTAACCGCACTCTGGAGGTGGTATTGAACGGAATGTCTCTCAGAACTATCCTACAAACGCAGGTGTTCCCCAAGGCTCTATCTTAGGCCCCACACTCTTTCTAATCTACATCAACGATCTCCCCGATGCCATAACATCCCAAGTAGGTATGTACGCCGATGACACCACAGTTTACTCTCGCCTCAATCAAAAATCCAAAACGAAGCTGTTGTCAATTAACCACCACAGACAACCGCACCTCCCCACCCCATTAGCATAGAACAGGCTTGCCTCCCAGAGAGTAAATCACTACGCCTGCTCGGCCTGACACTCTCAGCGGACCTCAAGTAGAATGACTACGTCGAATCCATTGCTAAATCCGTTGCTATGAAAGTCGGCTCTCTGTGCAGGGCCCGGAAATTCTTTCCGACTGAATCTATCCTGCACATATATAAATCTACCGCCCGCCCGTGTATTGAATATTGCTGCCACATCTGGTCGGGTGCCCCTGCTATTCTCCTCGGGCTTCTTGACAAAATACAGCGGAGAATCTGTAATGTGATCGATACCGACTTAGCTGACCACCTGCAGTCACGTGACGTGACTTCCCTGTGCCACTTCTATAAGTACTTTCACGGCTCCTGCTCGGATGAACTTAGATCATTGGTGCCCCTTAGGTGTGAATTTGCACGAGATACTAGATTGGCAACTAGGTCCTACCCTTTTTCAGTGAAACCGATTAAATATAACCGCAATTTCTACTCCAACAGCTTCTTTCCTCGCACTTCCCGCCTGTGGAATTCCCTTCCGCATGATTGGTTCCCCGACAGCTACAACCTCCAGGAGTTTAAATGTAAGGTCAATAGACACCTCCTAACACACTAACTCGCGCCCATTCCCTCCAACGCTCTCCCTACGTACCTCCTGACTTGTCTATCACCATCCCTCTGACATTTCCTATACCCATAACACGTATGGCACTTAACTGGCTGGTCTATAAATATTCATGAAACAGTAACATTTATTTTAAGCGATAAGTATTTTTAAACACGAACTCTCCTTTATCAATTAAATTTATTTCATCAGGGATTTTAATCGCATATTTGAAACAGACAGCTTTATTTTCAGTCCAAAATTTAGTTAATATCTATCAAACTAATTGATCAACTTGCATTTCAGTGGCATTATTATTTTACAACTTAATTTCCAACATCAAATCGATGATTTTAAAAGAGTGACTGGCAAAATCAAAATTTTTGTGTTGATAAAATTCGAATACCTCATAGAATACTTAAAATCGAAAATATTTTAATAGTAAATAACAAGGAAGATGAGCCTCGAATAGTTGAATTTTTATTTTGTTTTTATTTATTATACAATTTTTATCTTCCTTAACATTTAATATTTCGGGCCAATTTGTTTTTGCTAACAATTTAAATGTTAATATCAGTCAGTTAAGTGCCATACGTGATACACACTTGGGCGATCATGTCTTGAAAGAGACATGACAGACTGGACAGAAGATTAACCCGCAGTAGGTTGCCATTGTTTTTACGGTAGACTGGTTGCCAGCAAAGGTTATAGAACCTAATCTGTCTTATTATTTAACCCATAACTGGAGAGAAGAGACGGATTAATACCTTTCCCAAGGGTATTTGTGTGTAAGTTGATGCAAGGAAATTAACTTGAATTCGAACTCGGCACACCAATTTCTCGTTCCGAGCCGATATCCACTGCACCACAACGTACATCCAAAAGGGAGTGTTGAAAAAATTAATGTTCTGTCGGATGAGTTGGGTCGGTCTTCCAAAGTCAAAGCCAAATTTCAAATGAAAAAAGAATCAACGCCAATATTTAAACCGAAACTTAGTGTATCGTTTGCAGCAATGAATCAAATCAACGTAAAATAAGACAGATTTCAAAAAATGAGTCTGATTGAAACAATACACCATTCAAAATGGGCAGTACCAACAGTGTATATAAAGAAAAAATAGGTTTGTTTTGATTTTTCGACTGGGTTAAACAAATGGTTAGAATCAGATGTCTACCCATTACCAAGTTCAGAGAAAATTTCTGCAAAATTAAACGGTGATTGAAAGTTTTCGAAGCTGGATCTGTCTAAGGTGTATTTTCAAATACAAATTAAAGAAGAATATTCAGAGTTAATAACGTTAATTACTCACAAGGGATTATATAAGTTCAACCAATTTCATTTGTGATAAAAGTGGTTCCAGTCATATTTCAACAAGCAATGGACACTATGCATGCAGATTGTGATTTCACAGTGTCTTATCTGGATGATATGTAAACTTATTCAAAAATGGAACTTTGTCTGTGTGTGTATGTGTGTGTGTGTGCGTGTGTGTCTCTGTGTGTGTATGTCTGTTACCTATAGACTCTGAAACGGCTGAACCAATTTTCTTGAAAATTTACACAGTTGTACTATAAGCGTCTGCGAGTGTTCTTAGCTAGGTTTTGTGTCGAGGTATCCTCGATAAATATCGAAAATCGATAATCGAAAAAATCGGGTTATAGAAGGAGTGGTCCGATTTTAATCAAATTTGATACAATCATAGACAAAAACATAAGAAACGATATTCCGAAGTTTCAAGGTTGCAGTTCTTAAAATAGTGCAGAAAATCGATAATACATATATATATAAAAGGCAAGATGTTTGTGTGTGTGTCTGTTCATCTGCCTGTATGTCTGTATTTTTTCAGCTCTTTTATTTAAATTTTTGCTTCGGGTTTGGCTCTAAGTAGGTATAATTGTAGTTCTTAGTCTCAACCATGATACCATTTACTCAGAGGACTTATTTAGCCTTCAAAATTCAGTTTACGACGAAAAACCTTATTTGATATCGATACCAGGAAATCAAAATTTGACTTACATCCATTCATTTTTCTTTCAGTCTACAGTTTCGCTTTAACTGGAAACAACTAATGCTTTTTAGTCTTTCGTGCCAACGTCCAAAGAGTCTGAGCTCCAGGACCATGGATTAGTTTTAAAGCTTTCATTGCACCCGAGCAACGCCAGGCTATACTGCTAGTATTGATTAAAAGTGTATCTAAGGAAAAGCATGTCAAGCATATGAATATAATTTTTTAAAAAATGCGAGAATAAATAAATTCAAGAAACACAATTGAACCGTTCACCAGCAAAATGGCTACGATATCACCAAGATAATTCTAAAAGTTTTGCCTATGCTACATCTTTCTCAACATTCTGAAAAGGATAGGAAAATAGATAAATAAGAAAAAAATTTAAAAGAATCAATGTTCAAAACGCTCCGCTGAATTCATGTAATGTGAACTTTCCTGGTTAACTTCATGTCTTTTGATAAACAAATACGAATAGATCGTTTTTCTTGACAGGCTGATTAAATGCACACCGCGGAAACTAATCCGGGATACTCGAATAATATAACAAGGCTAAAAATGATAATCCATAATTAAAACGGTAACTACACGTAAAACAGTTTGTAACTTATAAAAGAGCTTTTTATGTAAGTCCAGCTATTTTACTTACTCATATTCACAAATGTTTTTTCTGTCTGTCTGTTTGTCTGTATATCTATCTATGTGTATGTATACGTGAATATATTTTATCGTATGTCCGTAATATTGAACAAAAATATGTGGGCGTCCTGAGGATATCAGAGAATTTTTTATGCAAAATAAAGTATTAGCTAAATACTTACATATCAGAGTTTCATAGGCGATTGCTTTCAATAAGCTAAGAACAAAATAATATCCAATCAAATATGACGTTTGCCTACATTGTTTTAATATTTGTCACCCTCCACCCTATCTATCTATCTATCTATCTATCTATCTATCTATCTATCTATCTATCTATCTATCTATCTAGTCTGTTCATATCTATCTATATCTATCTATCTATCTATCTATCTATCTATCTATCTATCTATCTATCTATCTATCTCAGTCTGTTCATATCTATCTATCTATCTATCTATCTATCTATCTATCTATCTATCTATCTATCTCATTACGACCGTATCTATCTATCTATCTATCTATCTATCTATCTATCTATCTATCTATCTATCTCGCTCATTCAGTGAAATGAATTAAGGCGCTCTAGCTATTGGGCACGTATAATGATATGTGCTAAAAAGTCTGCCTACTTCCACCGAACGCCCATAGATTCGCCAACTGACGCCATTTTGGTCGGGTTTCAATCCTGTGTAAAAAAGCAATCGGAGTCTAACCGTACTGATGAGCTGTGATACGGCAAAACAGATCTGTCTGCGGATGACAATATATATATATATATATATATATATATATATATATATATATATATATATATACAAGGGAATAAGGAACGAAGAAAATATTTACAACGTTCAAAACAGTAATTTAAATGAGTGCTCAATATAAAAATAGAGCTATGAATATCTATTATAAATTATATTTTAGAACATGTCCAAAATAAAAATTTACTACAAAAATGTAGGTGTTTTATTTTCATTTTTTAACTATTTAAAGTAATAAGGCACGATGTACTTACGTTTTAATTAGATTTACTTTTCTGGTATGAAAAATAAGTCTGTTTATTACCAATATGTAATTAATGACTAATATAAGTTTCAATGAAAGAGAGAGAGAAAGTGAGAGAGAGATTAAAAATAATGTTCAAACAAATAAAGTCAAATATGTCGGTTGTTAATCAATTTCGTAAATCTGTAACATTGCTTGTTTACATTTGTTTACATTAAGATACTCTTTCAGAGAATGAATATTACGAGGAATCGGAAAATTGTGTTTAGAAGGCTTGATTCAGTTTCGTTTAGTCTGTGGAACCATTCGTTGTCGATCGGTCTAAGATGCGTTAAATCAATATTGTTGGATAATGGGATGACACTTGCTACCAAAATCCCTGTTCCATTCTTCAAGAGATTTATTAGTTACAGGCAAATCCACATTGATTCTCATAATGCAAGATCACAAACGTATTTCAAACATAGGTATTTCGAATAATTACCATCTAGTATAATTGTCGTTTTGATTGATTTTTATTCAAACAATTTACAATTCGAATAATTGTTTCGGACAATTATTTTTTAACAATTTTCTCGATACGGTCTTGATGAATGATAACTTGAAATTGTAAAGTATTTTTGTTAAAAATTCATTGGCTCTTTCCTGTGTAAATTAACATTTTAACCTAATCTTCAAAAGGAACAAACAAGAAACATTTTGATCATCATGTAAGTTGATGCGACCTAGCGTAATTTAAAGTTAACTGCAAAGGCTTGTGGAATTTTCCTCGCTCTAAAACTTTTGAGATTTCTTAATATTTAACAACAAAGAGACAGAAAATTGTCGTCGAAAACAAAGAAAAGGCTCTTATGTGTATGACAGTGAATTCTGTAAAATAACCTCAAAGATGAAGGAGAGACTTGAAGCTATAGAAATGTGGTTCTACATCAGAAGGGTGCTGCGGATATCATGGATCGAGCATGTGAGCAATGAAGATAAATGTGGTTCTACAGAAAGATGCGGAGAACACCATGAACCGAACAAGTGAGTAACGACTAATTTGAGAAGAAAATGGAAACAAAACGAAAACGAAGTGTCATATGTGATACACGCTTTCGGTGATCATGTCTCGAATGAGACATGACTGACTGAGCAGAAGATTATCCCACAGTGGGTTGCCATTGCTTTCTGCGGTAGACTGGTTGCTAACCAAGGCTATAGAACCCAATCTGTTCTGTTATTTAACTCATAACTGAAGGGAAGAGACGGATTAATACCTTTCCCAAGGGTATTTGTGCGTAAGTGAATGCGTAGAATTCAACTGGAATTCGAACTCGGCACGCTGATTTGTCGTTCCGAGTCGATATCCGCTGCACCACAACGCAAGAGGTAGTTGAAATTTCTGGGATAAGTAATGAGGATGGAGGACTTGGAGAACTTGATACTCACAGGAAAGAATGAGGGAGAGCATTGATGTCTTTCAGCAAATGAATAGTAGAAGGGGTTTGGAAGGCATAGCGAAAAGATGTGGAGGGCTATGATCGCCTACGTTTTGAAGAGACACAACATATAAAAGAAGAAGAAATGCTTTCTCAAACTATTGCAATTGGCTGTGTAGTAACCAGTAAAGTCTGAAACCATTACAATGAGTTCAAATTTTACTTGCTTTTCCCCAATTTGCACTTATCTGAACATTATCAATCTCATAAACTTTCAGTACAATAAACTAGTAAACATGATAGTATCATGCCCTATTCATATTGGTAGGGTTCCTGTTCAGTGAGCAAATTAAGTCGCCTATTCATACAAAACAGTACATGATATATTTACTATTCCCACGAGCTAAACACTTTTGTTATTGATAATCGATTAGTTTTTATTTATAAGCAATCTAAAAGTTACTTATTTACCTGAATCTAATCTGTTCATTAATGAAAATTTTATCTGTCTTGCTATCATCCGCAGTAAACTTCAGGTTTCCAAGGAAATATTAAACAAATATCTCTACAGTTTTCTCGTTGTTGGAGAGTTTAGGATCTGTGTGTGTGTGTGTGTGTGTGTGTGTGTGTGTGTGTGTGTGTATGTGTGTAGGTTTAGAAAGAAGTGTTAGATTGTCCGGAAAGAGAAGTTTTTATTGTTTTTCGATTGGTTTCCTTTATACATACATACATACATAGATAAGTAAATAGTAGAAACCCATTTAAAAACGATTTAACGATTTACATTATACATTCAATGCGTTGCCCGCTCAATGTTTGCGTATAGACTCAAGTATAAACCCAACCAATGTCTGCCTCGTGTATAAATACAACCAATGTTTGCCTCAAGTATAAACACGACTAATGTTTGTCTCAAGTATAAACCCGATTAATGTTTGCCTTAAGTATAAACACGACCAATGTTTGCATCAAGTATAAACCCGATTAATGTTTGCCTCAAGTATAAGCACGACCAATGTTTGCCTCAGATATAAACCCGATTAATGTTTGCCTCAAGTATAAACCCGACCAATGTTTGCTTCAAGTATAAACACGACCAATAGACTCAAGTATAAAAGCGACCAATATTTATTCTGTAATTCGCGTTTAAACATTATTAATATTAATATGTAATTCAAGTAAAAAAAAAAAAACTCATTCCAGTATTAAACAACATAATTATCTTGCTATCTTGCAAATTTATTAAAAAAAAACTTTGTTTAACATAAGTTACCAATTTTACTGAAGCCGATTGGAATCTCAACAATAGATTGTTGAGTGCTTCCTTTGTTGTTTACTGAATTTGTTATATTTCTAAGGAAACTATTTCACTTGAATCAATTTTGTTGATTTGGACGTATATTCAAATACGAAATTGCATTTTCTTTCCTAGAAATTTCCTGAAAAAATGTTTTATCAATAACACGTGTTAACATTTCAAAGTCAATTTATTTTCAAAGTCAGAAAAAGATTTTTTAAAATATTCGGAGCCATAAACTTATTTTTATGAATTTAAAAATAATTAAAATAATATTTCTTTTGGTATTATCAGGACACAGAGATAGAAATAATAAATTACGCTTTGATAAAAGATGCAATGAGCTTGCCAATTACATAACCTCAGTATAATTAAAAGCACTGTTTATATTGGTGTATTAGTCGATCTTTCACATTAGATTCAGTAACCATTATTTTTTTACGTGTATCGTGTATAGGTCGATGCAGTTTCTTCCGCTTAATGCAGTTGCAAATTATGATAACAGTAATCTTTTGGCATAGAAAATGCATCTCAGGTGAATTTGCAATAAAGTTTATTTTGTAACCTATTAGATGACAATGGATGAATCTAAAGTCCCAAGCCAGTCATTTAACACGCACGAATCTTCTGTATTTCTATCCAAATAAATTAAATCAATTACGAGACAATATTATTGAAATACGACTTCTCTTTTGTGAACATTTTTTGTGTTTGCAGCAAACAGTAGTTCATCATCCTTCAAGTAATTCCAGGGTTAATTGGAGTAGATAGAACTATCGCCCGGTTCACACTCCACCCATGTCTATTGAACAGGTTAAGAGGCTCATCCCTTGTTCCCTGTTTAGGATGTGGTTTCCGGCTTTCTCTTTTCCAATCTTCTCATTTTGTTTTTGTTTTTGTTTTTTCAATTGGAGTAGATAGATCTATCTATCGCCCGGTTCACACTCCACCCACGTCTATTGGACAGGTTAAGAGGCTCATCCCTTGTTCCCTGTTTAGGATGTGGTTTCCGGCTTTCTCTTTTCCAATCTTCTCACTTTGTTTTTGTTTTTGTTTTTTCAATTGGAGTAGATAGATCTATCTATCGCCTGGTTCACACTCCACCCATGTCTATTGAACAGGTTAAGAGGCTCATCCCTTGTTCCCTGTTTAGGATGTGGTTTCCGGCTTTCTCTTTTCCAATCTTCTCATTTTGTTTTTGTTTTTGTTTTTTCAATTGGAGTAGATAGATCTATCTATCGCCTGGTTCACACTCCACCCACGTCTATTGGACAGGTTAAGAGGCTCATCCCTTGTTCCCTGTTTAGGATGTGGTTTCCGGCTTTCTCTTTTCCAATCTTCTCACTTTGTTTTTGTTTTTGTTTTTTCAATTGGAGTAGATAGATCTATCTATCGCCTGGTTCACACTCCACCCACGTCTATTGGACAGGTTAAGAGGCTCATCCCTTGTTCCCTGTTTAGGATGTGGTTTCCGGCTTTCTCTTTTCCAATCTTCTCACTTTGTTTTTGTTTTTGTTTTTTCAATTGGAGTAGATAGATCTATCTATCGCCTGGTTCACACTCCACCCACGTCTATTGGACAGGTTAAGAGGCTCATCCCTTGTTCCCTGTTTAGGATGTGGTTTCCGGCTTTCTCTTTTCCGATCTTTTCACTATTACGTAGCCCCCTGCACATCAGTGGCGTTACCGCCTTGCTTGGAGTGATACTATTAAAAAAAAAAATTCTAGCGTAATGAGATTATTATGCAGTTATGAATCTAAACTGATTTTATACGAAATGTTTAGTTTAAGAACTTCGACTTATACACGATTAAATATGGTACTTGACTGGATTATAATTTTGATGGAGACGATAAATGTTATTTTAGTCGATTGTTGCAGATTCCATTCATTAGAGACAAATCAATTTTATCTATTTCCTGTTTAGACATATTTACAGTTTCTATTTCTTCAACACAGCTTCTTTTGATAAAGATTCTAACAATACATTTGGAATCATCGTTTTGCGTTGCAAAATGCATTTACACATTGAGGTCAAATCATCTGTGTTCTCATTCCAAAACAACTAAGTCGGCAATGGTTACTACGTTCATAATCAATTCATTGTAGAATTATAAATTCTCTTTTAAATATGCATTTTAGTTGCTTTTATTCCCGTCTACACCATACATACAGAGTCCACCCAAGAAATGTATACACACTTCAGGAAAGAGAAAAAAAAAACTTGTATTCAGTAGATTTTAGACTTTTACTCATGGTTGACTCTTATGGAGGTTGCGTATCACAGAAAATTGACTACATTATCGTCCCTTAGACAAGAAACTGAAAATGCACCTGCGATTGGACACTTTGGCCAACATTGCCCAAGCAGTAGTTCATCGTACTAATAAATGTCTGCAAGATAAAGGACATCATTTTGTGTATTCTTTGTGATTGCTGATTTCAGAGGTAACCTGTATTAATCTCGTGACGTCTGAATAATTTGTTTTACGATATCTATAAAAGTTTTTCTTTTCTTGTGTGTATAAAATTTTGGCGGACTCTGTATGTATGTGCATATGTGTAAGTGCGCGCATGCCGGGCCGTGTGGTTAGAATGTATGCTTTCCGATCGGGTTCCATGGTCGATTTGTCTCCCTCTTGAAATTAATCGATCCCAGCGTGCGTCACCGTGAAGAAAGGACTTGAAAGCCATACCAAGGGTCATAACTGGAACTGCGTAGACGAAACCGTCAGAAAGCCGTCGATAGTTGTGATAGTACAAAAACCACCAGTCATAGCGACCAAAGGTTTTAGCATACTGACCTTTTTTAAAGTGTGGAACAAGCTAAACTATGCTCTCTCTCTCTCTTTCTCGCTCTCTCTATCACACACTATCTATCTATCTATCTATCTATCTATCTATCTATCTATCTATCTATCTATCTAGCATATTTCTATCTATCTATCTATCTATCTATCTATCTATCTATCTATCTATCTATGCCTTTTCATATCTATCTATCTATCTATCTATCTATCTATCTATGCCTTTTCATATCTATCTATCTATCTATCTATCTATCTATCTATCTATCTATCTATCTCAGCATATTTCTATCTATCTATCTATCTATCTATCTATCTATCTATCTATCTATCTATCTATCTATGCCTTTTCTATCTATCTATCTATCTATCTATCTATCTATCTATCTATCTATCTCAGAAACTGTAACTTCCGCTAAGCAGAATTGCAGAATAAACTAGAGCTGCGATTTGCTAAACTAACGAAAACGTCCATGAGTGGGTGTGCTCGGAAATGATTAACCGGCTGCCTATCTGCTGGGACCTAGAAATACCTGGACTGGTATCCTGAAGCACTGTTAGACACCGAGTCTTTGATAAGTTATCCGTCTAGGATTCGGCGTCTATTTTATTTTTTATGCGCTGCCTCCTTTCAGGACGTAGGCGATCATGAATCTCATACTTAATCCTGTACACGGGACCGAACAATTCCATAAAAGTTCGTCTACGAACCTCTGGATTTGGGGCACTGAATATAACATCAATTAGCTGAGATATATAGAAAAAAAAAAGAAAAGTAATAGAAACATAGACTTTTATTTTTACTCCGATGAATAATCCTGAAAGTTACTTGTTTAACGAGATGTGAAAGGCTGTATATTTTGATAGACAACGTGATCAATCTGTTTAATTATTTTTCGAAATCGAAGTTGAACTTCTCATGTACCTGCACACGCATTAGCGCGTAAATACAAATATATCCTTCTAAAATAAAGTCTTCATATTTACTCAGCACATTCATACACGCGTAATGGCTGAATGGTCTGCTTGACGAATGGATCGATTTGCCAAAAAAATCACTTCTTTATGGTAGCGATCCCACTTTTGGAACGTGCTTGAAAGACATACAGTAAGTTGAGTGAAATTGGGTAGACGGAAGTTTTCGGAAGCTGTCAATGGTTGTTCTAGCACGAAATTACCGAGATTTTGAGCTTATTTATGCTGTTCAAACTGCTTTTTATGACAGATTATGCGCTCTCTCACATAGTCTCTAAATAAGACAGATATAAATAGACTTAGATGGATACATAGACCTATAGATTTTTATGCACACACACACAAACACACACACACATATATATATATATATATTTATTTATCTGTAAATTCAAATAAAATTTATAAGGAAAATAGTCATTTTCAAAATAGTCATTTTCAACATGCATTGTCAACCCCGTTTAAACAAAGAATGAGGTAAGAATTCTAATGTCGAAGGCTTGGTCTAGTAAAGGAATGGGTTGGGGGATATTGGCTTTTATAGGGTTAAGCTACCGGAATCTTAGTAGTAATTTCCTTCTATGGTAGTGGGAGGTATGTGGCTTGGTTAGTAAGGTAGGTGGGGAATGGTAGCTGCTTAGCCAAATTTTTTAAAAAATTATTGTGACCGTATAGTTGCAGTATAAATGTTGAACAAACACTCTCTAAAAGACGAGCCTAGAAACACACACACACACACACACACACACACACATATATATATATATATATATATATATATATATCCTCCTTATTACAATAAAGATCGTTATATATATATATATATATATATATATATATATATAGAGAGAGAGAGAGAGAGAGAGAGAGAATCATCCGCAGACAGATCTGTTTCGCTGTACAGCTCATCAGTACGGTTAGACGCCAATTGCTTTTCAACCCAGGATTGAAACCCGACCGAATTGGCGTCAGTCGGCGATTCTACCTCTGAACTATGGGCGCTCGGTAGAAGGAGGCAAACTTTTTAGCGTGTATGCTATCACTATACACGCTCAATTGCTGAATTACGTATATACCTATATGTTTCCCACCTGTCACGGTCACGATCAGTGGGATGGATAATTTTGTTTTATTTTTCTTATGTCTTAATGTAAGATACTCAATAGTAGGTACATCAATATATATGTTGCCGTCATTTTATACGACATATCGATATAAATATTTGTCATCATTGTTGACAGCACGGGCCCGCTCATATATAAATAACATAAATATGTTATGATATTACTACAAAAGTAGCCATTTTGTTTCCACACTATGTTGTCTTATCAAGTGATGAGGGTTATTTCAAGTTGGAAGTTTAAAAATATATATATATATGTAACTAAAAAAAATAACGATTATCTTCTATTTGTTGCATCCTTTCAGGATGTGGATGATGTGGCTCTCCACAACTTTCTGTATCGGGTAGTTTTTAGCTTTTTGCTATACATCTACTCTCTGTTCCGCCAAGCATTTACACAAGTTCTTTAGGTAGGTTATTTGATGCTTTCTTCTGTACATCTTGTGATTGTGTTCATCATATTCGTCATGTCCTCTTTCTTAATAATATCCTCGATGATTTTTAATTGTCTCTTTCTGATTCTGACTATCCATTTTGTTTTCATTTTCCTTAAAACTTCTTTGTTGTTATTCTTAGCATCTTTTGTTAGAACCAAATATCTGTTGCTTCATGTTTTCCCTTCATTTATAAGAATATTGCCCTGCATTCACTGTTAAATACGAGGAATGATATTACATAACAAGGCTCACGGCCTATCACGTTGAATGCACTGGTTCTCGCTCGATCAACGAAGTTAAGCAATGTTGAGTCTGGTCAGTACTTAGATGGGTGATCGCTTGAGAATACCAGGTGCTGTAAGCGTTCAGTGACGGATGTGCGTTGTGGTGCCATGGATATCGGCTCGGAAAGAGAAATCGGTGAGCCGAGTTCGAATTCTAGTTGAATACTCTGCATTTACTTAAGCACTAGTACCCTTGGGAAAGGTATTAATCCGTCCCTTCCCTCCAGTTATAGGTTAAATAACAAGGGTAGGACTTGGGGACCCTACCCTTAAAAACAAATCCCAATGAATCTTGATACTCGAAAAAGAAAAATGTATTACTAGACACAAAACTTATATAAAAAACAACAGTAAATTGTTGAAAGAAAGAAGGTATTACCAACAATAAATAAAGTTTAGTTGGCAATAAATGACCCGCCGAGGGTTTTTTTTTGTTTTGTTCTAATAAAATTATCCGATTTCTTAATACTTAGGTTAGCTTTCGATATTCTAATAAGTCTTCGGGTTTTGGCATCACATTTTCGGTCGTCTGTAATATTTACCCAGATATTTAAATTGTCATACCTGCTTGATTATGACATATCCAATTCGTAAGAATATTAACACAGGCATATTTTGTGGTCGTACATTTTGCGATTCTTGATAACAGAAGCAAAAGTTCGTTAGTAAGTTTAAAACGGGGAACCTATATAGGCATTATAACAAATTTAACAAAAACCCTTCATCTATGTACTGTGTCCCTTCAGTGAGTTGTTGATCATGGCTCTCCACAATTTCCTGTCCTTTGTATCTCTTAATAATTTCTATCTTTTTGTTATCTCTCCTAAATCTTGCTTCTCTAACCATTTACTCAAGCTCGCTAGGTAGTTTATGCATTGTTTTCCTCTGAATCGTCCGTAAATGGAAGTCTTATGTCCTTGCCTACGTCCGCACAGCTGGATCGCTAACACCACAAATTTCTTCTTTCCTTGCACATATAAGTGAAAATATTAATCAGCGAATGGGAACCTAAGAAAATTTGAGAAATCTAACAAGCCTACGCGAAGTTTAGTTTTGTGATATAAATCGAAGAAAAAGTTGAATTCGTCAGAAGGGCTTCCAAGGCTGGCCAATCAGCAACATCCCAACCTTACCTTCTCACCTACCGTCACGTCAAGTTCTTACACCATTTCCTCACAGTGGTCGGCAAGGAAGAAAAAAGGAACAACTCGTCAACGTCTACAGAAGGAAAGAGAAGCAACACAGAGGTACAGACTAGCCTACTCACTCTCTGAGCGACACGTATTTGTTCCCTTTCCTCTTTTGTCAACCTTCCGTTCCCTTCTCTCTAAGGACAACCGCTTTGGAAAACCACACATTACAAACGCCCAGCCTAAAACAAATTCATACCAACATCAGACGCCAACTGGCTAAGAATTAAGGCCAAAAAAAATCCGTAAACCACTCGCCTGTATTTATCAAATAAACGAGATAAATTTGCATCTGGCTTTGTCATTCTTCTTGCAACCATACCCTTGTTTATAACACATAGGAATTTCAACTCTCTCTTCCTGATGTTAATTCTGAGTGCTTTCATTTTTTTTTTTTCTCAAATTTCAGTTTCTTACATTTTCGGTTCATGATATTCTTACTCAAACACGAGCGAGACTTATAGCGTTTAAAATTCAGCTACACAGACAAATTGTACAAATGATATACTATGTAGAAAAATAGAGGAAATGGACAAAAAAAAAAAAAAAAAACGAATGCGCGAGCCAGAAGACAAGAAGAGGGGACGGGAGTACTAATACCAGGAGAAATCTTTCTTTCGTTTTTTGAGAGATGTAAAAAGTATGACTTTAGAATGGAAAGTGAAGAATAGATTGAAGAGAAAAAAAGGAAAAAGAAAAGAGAAAGAAAGATGTTTATCAGAGTAATTTTATCATCTAAATGATTCCTCTAGCTTCGTGATTGGCATCACTTCACTGATTTGTTTCTATCGTTAGGTTTCATAGCGTGTTGCTTTTGTTTAGGGTGAATAATTGTAGATTGCATTGTTAATCAAATACTATTTACTATGAGGCAAAGTATACATATTCATAGTTTGTATTTGTAATTGCGGTTGCTATACACACACACACACACACACACACACGAGAATCTCCTCAAATTTCGTATTGGGCACACAATCCATTCACAAATTAAGTTAATACCAAAATCTATCGAAATGGATATGTAAATATCTGTTTCATTATATATATATATATATATATATATATATATATATATATATATATATATATTACAGAAAATAAAATTATACTCCGCTGTAATTGTAGATCTAGAGATAACTGTCCGGTTATGGATAAATGTAGATCTGCAAATGTGATCTATCAGGCGACCATCTATCCGAAGAAAAATAAGAAAAAAATATAGTGTTTATATCGGAATTTCGGTGGGAATTTGGAAGCAATGGATTTATACACACAGGCACTCATTCCTTAACTTTAATTTAAGATATCAAACAGACCTTTCCCGAAAATAATGGGAATTAAAAGAAAACAAGATGAAGTGGAAACTGATAAGCAAGGCTAGGAACCCTAGTGGCTTAATAGACAGATGTAATCTATGTTTAACAAAAAAAATTAAGATTTTGAACTTTCAATATCAGAATGTACTTCTGAATAAACGTAGAGCGATCATTAGTATTTGTCATCATAGAAATAAATATAAATTACAATAATTATCTTATTCTTCCATTTAGTCACAATAAGTTTTTTTTTAAATTTGGCTAAGCAGTTACCATTCCCCCCTACCTACCATTACTAACCAAGCCACATACCTCCCACTACCATAGAAGAAATTACTACTATGATTCCGGTAGCTTAACCCTATAAAAGCCAATATCCCTCAACCCCTTCCTTTACTAGACCAAGCCTCTGGCATTAGAAATTTAACCTCATTCTTTGTTTAAACGGGGTTGACAATGCATGTCTTAAAATGACATGTTGAAAATGGCTATTTCTCCTCAAAATTTTATTTGAAATAAAAAATATATATATGTGTGTGTAAACGTTTATATGTCTATCTAGCCATCTGTCTATTTATATCTGTCTCGATATATTAACATCTATCTATCTATCTATCTATCTATCTATCTATCTATCTATCTATCTATCTATCTAGCTATTTCTATCTATCTATCTATCTATCTATCTATCTATCTATCTATCTCAGCATATTTCTATCTATCTCAGCATATTTCTATCTATCTATCTATCTATCTATCTATCTCAGCATATTCCTATCTATCTATCTATCTATCTATCTATCTATCTATCTATCTATCTATCTATCTATCTCAGTCTAGTTATGTCTTTATAGCTATGTATCCGTATTCTTTCTTGCTTATTTCAAATGCTTTTCTCTACCAGAGAGATAGTTAACAATGTGCCATTTGTATTAAAGCAATAAAAAAATTTTATTTTTAATTGTACGTGCATGAAATATTTTCGATGGTTTATAATAGTGTATGTGTATATTTGTATATAAACCCTTGTCTGTTTAGGTGTATGCTGGACGGTAACGTTGCTTAATATATATGAGTGCGTATTAATACACGTGTCACGTGTATTGAAGCAAAGGGCAATTTTTAAATATATGTGCACATTATGTAGAAACGCTTGTCTGTCTGGGTGTATTTTTAACGTTAGTTAATATAACTGCATATGTATATGTGTGTGAGAATAAATCAGTAAAAGATATTTCCGATTAAATGTTTCAGATTATATGGAGATGTTGAGATTATCGCAATTGCAATCTATTGCTTTGATACGCGTGACACATATCAGACCAATAAGAATGAATCCCATATCGCAATATACTGTCTCTTTGTTGATTTTTTTCATTTTTCTCTCAGTCTCTGAAAAAGCTCTAATAAAAGTGAAATATCTTAGATTGAATTAGGTCTCCTATTCTTTTTCTTTATTCTATCATCTTATCGGATTCTGATGCATATATTCAACTCATATATATGAGGGTAGACCAATAAGTTCGTACGTTGACACAATTATTAGCAAAGAGATGATCTGGGATTTTCATTATATATTGTTTGAACCTTGTGATCTATGTTTGGTTAAATGGACTAAGAAAGAAGGAGACTATATTTAACAGTAAATATTTTTCATATAAAACAAATGTGTTATTCTTGATGAGGCTATGGAATTGCATATGTTCCATATATATATATATATATATATATATATATATATATAGTGTATCGAGGCGCAAATAATTTTCTAAACATATACTATTAAATATAAGAGACAATAAATGTCTATTATGTTTAATCATGAGCCGTTCTAAACATCGTATTTTGGCTTTAATTTCAGGTGAAAATAAAGACAAAAATTCTCCAACATTTGGATCATTTTTTATTAAGTTGGTTCTAAGCTTTCGGCTCACATGAGCCATATTCAGAGAGGTTACAAGGACGTTAACATAAAACATCCACCATCAGCGACGATTTTATCTTGTGTTGACATAAAACTTTGCTAGGCAACGATAACAGTTACCAAAAATAGCAAACGCAGTTCGTAAATATGTAATGCGGTTCTATGACGTCACATTACATTGCATTTAATTATATGGTTCTGTTATCATTTCGAGCTCTCACGCAGTGTGACGTCATAGAACCGCATTACAAATTGACGAACTGCGTTTGCAATTTTTGATAAATATTAGGGTGTAATGCATAAATATTATACAACGTTACAAAAATTTACATAATACTTTTTTTTTAAATAAAAATTAAATGGAACAAAGGAAATAAGCTAATAGACAAAAGTTAAGGAACGATCTTGTTGATACTTGATTGTGAGCAAAATATCAACAAAATTTAATATTTGGTGAACATCCCCTTATTTTCAATGACTTCTCTGCATCGTCATCCACATGATCTAATTAATTTCTTCTGTATCATGGAATACAGTTCATTTGTGACTAAATCCAGGCGGTTGAGGTCGTTTGAATTGAAATTAGAATCAGTTGAAAATTACTTTATATGTAACGTTTAAACGAAAAAGCTTGTATCGAATGTCGAAACGCAGATATGAGTTCCACCTTCTTAATACCCATCCATAAATAATAAAAATATTCGATTCACACTTAAATAGACAAACCTTTGTTTCAATGAATCCTTGTTGCCTAAATGCACCTCATATATATATATATATATATATATATATATATATATATATATATATATATAATTCCAGGTGAAGAGGACTAAAGTTTTTTTTGTTTTTTTATTTTGAGTGCTCTGGCATTTATTTTATTGTGAACAGTGCTCAATATAATGAGTATCATAGAGCTTGATATAATTATACAGTTATGAATTAATTGTATTAATTCCAATTAACTCATATATATATATATATATATATATATATATATATATATATATATATATATGTATAAAATGTGGATCAGGTCAAATATGGATCAAATATGGATCAGAGTCCGATAGTATGATGAATAAAGAACAAGTAGAAAACGTTCTTAAACTTAAATCTAATGTTTCGTTTTATTAAAATTTCATCAGAAAATGCAGTATGGAAAAACATTTCTGTCATTTTTATTTTTATTTGTTTGATTTTAATTGATTAAGCAGGCTTCACGTGATTCTAACTATTCAAGGAGCGTTCGTGTGTATAGTTTATTTGTGTAAGTAGATCATAATTCTAGTTTAGCCATGCGCGATTCAAAAGAATTGAAAGCCGAATACAAGAAGTTATGTCTTCCATACCAGAAGAGATCACGATGAAATGAGTTGACGCGATTCCTGGGCGTCTCAAGAAGCTGGTAGCGAAACCTGGTGCCTATATCGAATTTCAAATAAAACCTAACGCTAAACGCCTTTCTCTTATATCCATTTCGAGTAAAAATTATCATTAATAAATAAATTATAAGTATTTTAAGTGGGGAGTTACTTTTAAATCACTCTCTCTATATATATAACGGAAATTAACGAATATTATCGAAACGGTTAAAAACAACCGACAATTTGAAATGATTTGTTTGAACATTATTTTTGATCGATACTCGTATTTAAGTAGATATTCTGCTTATAATCAAACTGTATTATATATTTATTTCTACCGGCTTGATTATTTACGATAAATTATTTTTTTGTAACAAAAATTTACTAGATTGGCAACTAGGTCCCACCATTTTAACGTCAGAATAATCAAATGTAACCGCCACTTCTATTAAAACAGTTTCTTCTCTTAGACTTCTCGTCCGTGGAATTCCTTTCTATATAGTTGCTTCCCTGATAGCTACAATCTCCAAAGGTTTTAATGCAACAACAACTGACATCTTCTATCTCCTTGATTCCCATCTTTCTCCTGTCTTTTCTCCGACATCCCCGATAACATTTTCCCTGTTTCTTTTTATTTTCTTTCTCTTACTAGTAACCCACCGCTCAACAGTGGCGGTAATGCCTTGCTTGTGGTGAAACGATTATCAAAAATAAAAAATAAAACATGTTGTCAGGTCCCAGGATGTTTTTTCCACCTGAATCCATCCTGCATATATACAAGTCAACCATCCGTCCGTGCATGGAGTACTGCTGCCATTTATGGTCAGGTGCCCCTGCCGTTCTCCTCAGTGTTCTTGACAAGCTCCAAAGGAGAGTCTGTAATGTGATAGGTACTGATCTGGCGACTCGACTGCAGCCACTTCCCCATCGTCGAAATGTGGCCTCCCTTTGTCTGTTCTATAAATACTTTCATGGCTTTTGCTCGGATGAGCTTAAGTCACTGATGCCTCCTCAACAGGTGTTTACTCGTGCAACCAGACTGGCAACTGGGTCCCACCCATTCACAGTGAGGTTAGCCAAATGCAGACGACAATTCTACTCCTGCAGCTTCTTCTCTCGCACTTCCCGCCTGTGGAACTCGCTCCCGTATTCTTGCTTTCCGGACGGCTACAACCTCCAGAAATTTAAATGCAAAGTCAATACTCATCTACTAACCACTGGACTCTAGCTCTCTCCCCTCCCCTGTATAACTTTCCCTTTCTCTCCACCTATGTGTCTGTCATCGCACCTGCTTTCTCAGTTTTCTGTTGTTCCTTTCTAACTAGTTTGTACTCCTCACTCTTTTCTAATTAATCTTTTTACATTTACGTAACCCCCTGCACATCAGTGGCGTTTCCGCCTTGCTCGGGGTGAAATGATTAAAAAAAATATATATATACGAAATGGGGAATTATCTTTTAAGTCTGAATCTTGCGCCATGACTAAAATAGAAGAAGACACCCGTTAGAATAAATAATACGGTTCATTATTTTATCGTAAGTGTCACAAGAAAAGCAACGCAGTGGCTGGTCAGGGAAGGGGGCATAGCTCGAGAAATAGACATTGTTTTTCACTACGATCAGATTTACTCATCCGCACACAAAAAAGCAAAATATATGAGCAGTTATTTTCTACATATAAAAAAAGCTTATTTCTTACTTCAAAATCTTCAATTGCTAATTTTTCAAAATAATTTTGAAAGCCTAATAAAATATCTCAGAACACGGCACAGACTTTTATTCGAAGGTACAATGGCATAGCCAAAGATGTCTTCCAAAAGCTAAGCAAAATATTGAGAAACGAGAAAATTTCGTTAGAAACAAAAAAAAAAGAGTATTTAAACTGTGATATAATAGAAACTCTCCTATATGGCAGTGAATGCTGAGCAATTTATTCACCAACAAAGAAGCGATTTGAAGCAACAGAGATGTGATTCTGCAGAAAGATGCTGAGAATACCATATACCGAACATGTGAGGAATGAGGAATTTTTAAAGAAAAAAGAGGACCCTTATACTCAATATCAGAAAGAAATGCGGAAAGAAGGCTAAAAGAATTTTCTACTCACAAGCAATATTGAAGGCAAGAAGAAGAAAGAAAAAATACATAACCAACCTAGTAAAGCTTTTTTAAATCAATGATAAAATAGGATTTAGGAGAGACTGCCAATAGACAAGCTTTATTAAGAGCTACAAAGGGCAGGAAATTGTGGAGAGCCAGGCTCGCCAACATCCTGAAAGGACATGGAACATAGAAAAAATCATACGCGTAAAGATACAGAGATAACTAATGAGAACACACACACACACACACATACACACACACACACACACACACACACACATATATATATATATATATATATATATATATATATAATAACGTAAATTAAAAATTAATAAATATACATATGAGGAGGTTTTACATACGTATAGTATTATTATTCAGGTGTTAATAATACAGTGTTTAATGTATGAACAGAGCTGTATTATATTATATATATATATATATTAAATACAAATCTATAAAACCATCAGTTTGAAATATGCACCTGATGATTGCATAAAACATGAAACTCCGAGTCGTGCCATAGACGTAGATAATATATATATGGCATGACTCGGAGTTTCATGTGTTATGCAATCATCAGGTGCATATTTCAAACTGATGGTTTTATAGATTTGTATTTCAGTTGACTCGATGTTCACGAGAATTAAACTTTATAAAATTAAGTTACTGCATTTTTAGTAACAAAATAAAAAATTTTAATACTCTACGATTACATCCGGATAAAAATTTTAGATTTAAATTAAAAATTTGAAATTTAAATTAAAATTAAAGATGTTAAAATGCAGGGAGAAGAAATCAAAGGGGCTAAATGATGATTCTTAAAAATTTAAATATTCAAATTTTACATCCACATGTATTCAAATATCACATGTACATGTAGGGAAAATTAAAATTTTAAAATTTTAAATGAAAATGAAAATATGATAAAAGAAAAGAAAAAAAGAAAAATTAAAAGAAAAATTTAGAGGCAAAATTTAGAATTAGGAATTAAAGTAAGGAGCAAAAATTAAAGGGGTTTAATTCATAATTATTAAAAGTAATATTGCGAGGATATAAATAAATAAATAAATAAATAAATAAATATAAAAAGGGATCTATATCGACCTGGGTCGAAGAATTTAAGTAAGTATTTTTTCTATGACTGCATGTGATCGTTTAATCACTTCTTTTATTAAGCAAATTTACATTCTTGATCTGGTTTAAGATGACAAGTTTTTTTCTAAAAGGCATAGATTACATTTATCACATTTTCCATTGTAATATTTGGATTTAGCTACGATATTCTAGGTCATAATTGGGTTCTAACTGATGTTTTTAATGTTTAATGTATGGATAAAGCAGTACTTTTGCTGTATTTACTATTGTTTAAAGACAACATGTGGTTGTTAAATCTTATCTTCCACCTGTTAGAAGTGCATTTAAAGTAAAATTTAACATCATTATCATCCGAATGAATTCAAGCTCTAGAAACAATACTTTCGGACATACACTGGCCATTCAATATATATATATATATTGAAATTTATTGATAATAATGTTATAATATGTAACGAGTTGGGTTTGAAAAAAAAACAATATTAATAACATGAAGTTAAACTAGTAATACATATCACGTTGAAACACCGGTTCCCGTACGATCACAAAAGTTACCAACGTCGAGCCTGGCCACGACCTAGATGTAAGGCAGCTTGGGAATACCAAGTGTTTTAAGCTCGGATGTACGGGTGGTGTAATTGATAATGGCTCGAATTAAAAATCGGAAAACTGAGTTCCAATCCTCATTGTGTTCATTATATTCACTTGCGCAAATACTACTGGGAAATGTATTAATCACCCCAGCTATGGGTTAATTAGTAGGACTTGTATCATAAACTATTATTTCCCCGAAAAAGTTCTTGCAATCTAAAAATAGTTTCTGGCATTAAATAACCTTCAAAGGCGTAGGAAACTAATCAATCAGTCAATGAAAGAAAAATGCTTCATCTATATCCCAAATAAAATACTCATCCGTTACAAGGCAGTAAAATATAAATTACGGATGAAGTCATGTATGCGGTATGATAAGAAAGGATTAATCATCAGAATTTGCGTGTATGACTAGATTTTTATTATATCTGGATTTCCAAGAATCGACTGAAAATTGCGTCAGTCAGTTAAGTGCCATACGTGATACACGCCTGGGCGATCATGTCTTTTTTTTTTTAATCATATCACCCCAAGCAAGGCGAAAACGCCACTGATGCGCAGAGGGCTACATAAGAGTGAAAAGATTGGAAAAGAGAAAAACCGGAAACCACATCCTAAACAGGAAACAAGGGATGAACCTCTTCACCTGTTCAATAGACGTGGGTGGAGTGTGAACCGGGCGATAGTTTAGTCTATCTACTCCAATTGAATTCCTTGCTCTTTGTAGACTGTGGAGGTTTTGTAGACAAGATGAGAAAGAAAAGTAAAAAATAACTTCTAAGACAGCACACATACACAAAAGGAAATCAGAAACATGTTGAAAGAGACATAACTGACTGGGCAGAATATTATCCCGCAGTAGGTTGCCATTGCTTTCTGCGTTAAACTGGTTGCCGACCAAGGCTATAGAACCCAATCTGTCCTGTTATTTAACCCATAACTGGAGTAAAGAGACGGATTAATACCTTTCCCAAGGGTATTTGCGCGTAAGTGAATACAAAGAATTCAACTGGAATTCGAACTCGGATCGCCGATTTCTCGTTCCGAGTCGATATCCACAGCACCTCAACGCACATCCAAGAATCGACTGAAAATTGCGTGCCTTCTTCAAAATAATGTCGCAGATCGCGTCGGCCATGAAAGCTGTTCTAATATATCCACTAGTAATAGTTATCATGAAATTAACTTAGTACTACATAGGCTTTTCTTAAAGTTTTAGCTCTTTATACCTAATCTGCATATCTAGATAATGGTAATGATTTGCTGGCTTTTAAATATTATGTAATTCTTTCTCGCAAAAACTGGGCACCTCGACGTGCAAGCTTTTCACGCTAGACTGAGTAGTGAGTTCGATCCTCACTGGGTAACCCATACTTTCGGCCTTGTGCCACATCTAAACGTCGCTTAGAAAAAAAACTCTCTCGTAAAAACTGGGCACCTCAACGTGTTGTATGATTAGCAAGCTTGTCTCGCTGGAACGTATTACAAATGAATAGTGAGTTTGATTCTCACTAGGTGTATATACATCTAGCCTTGCGCCACATTTAAGCACCGCTTAGAAAATCAACTCTCTCTTAAAAATCGAATGACATGCACTAATTGTTTAAATAGTTTCAGTCCCCAAAATTAATTAACCAAAGCAAAATATATATTATACTTTAAAACATACAAATTGCAATCTACTACAAAATTGTACATTTTGTTTCGATATTCGATATTCATTAGATAGTTAATGACGATGGTAATAAACGTTATTTTTTAAAAGAAAATGTAAAAATCTCACTTCCATTTATTTTTGGAAATCTTTTTGTACAAGGTAAGAGGATATTAAAAAAGAGGGAAAAAAGAAAGAGGGTAGAAAAGATGAGAAAACAAAAAAGAGAAATAAAAAATAGGGAAAAGAAAGAGGAAAGACGACACAGAGGAAATATAAACCAAAGAGAAAAAAGAAACGAGAGGAAAGTGCCAATGGAAACGGCTCAGGTAGAGAGAGACCCCAAATTTAGGCAGGAAGTAAAATATAGACAAATACAGATATTTGTCACGCGACGTCTGGGTTTAACAAAGAGGAGAAAGTGAAAACATGCACAGAGGGAAGAAAGTGGAGGGGGGGACAACAGAAGCGGCAAAGAAATAGAAATTTCAAACTTTGGCCGGATTATTAATTTTGGGGCTTTTTTCATTATACTTCTCTTTTTTTACAAAAGGTTTGACGATACCTAATTTAAGACCCTCTTAATCTAAATAATTAGTAAGAATGTGTATACATATTTTTTCTACGTTGATCCATATAACATTCTGTGCTATTTGTTCATCAATGGCAAGTTGAAGTCCATCAATCCGACCATCATTTATGACTTAAATATGGCCATAAACAAATATTTCGTCTTAAAAATTATTTGTATCATCAGACATAATTGTTACTGCCATAAGGGTAATTATTATAAGGGTAATTATTATAAGGGTAATTATTATAAGGGTAATTATTTTAATTAAATTCCTAATGCATTCGGTAACTTCCGTGACTCAAGGTGAGGGCAAAAAAAAAATTTGTATTGTAATTATCTTGAGGCTACGAGGAAAAGTAAACATCGTAAACGCTAATCTTACCTTTCATATTCGATAGCTTAGCATTCAGAGTTCAGTTAGTATATTGTCTTTTCTTTTTTATTGATCTGAAATTGTTTCTAATGACGTGTTAATGGTTTCTTCTCGTGTTCAGCTCATCATTAATGCTTTCAAAAGTTAGAAGGCGAGTGTATATCTCTTCGTTCGTCAAGGATTTGCTTTTGTCGCGCGGGCATATCGCAATTTTCCTCATTCCCTACTCCATCCCTATTATTATCATTGCTACGACCATTATTTTATAAGAGTCATGTATTTTATAAGAGTCATGTATTTTATAAGAGTCATGTATTTTATAGGAATCATGTATTTTATAAGAGTCATGTATTTTATAGGAGTCATGTATTTTATAAGAGTCATGTATTTTATAGGAGTCATGTATTTTATAAGAGTCATGTATTTTATAAGAGTCATGTATTTTATAGGAGTCATGTATTTTATAAGAGTCATGTATTTTATAGGAGTCATGTATTTTATAAGAGTCATGTATTTTATAGGAGTCATGTATTTTATAAGAGTCATGTATTTTATAAGAGTCATGTATTTTATAAGAGTCATGTATTTTATAGGAGTCATGTATTTTATAAGAGTCATGTATTTTATAAGAGTCATGTATTTTATAGGAGTCATGTATTTTATAAGAGTCATGTATTTTATAGGAGTCATGTATTTTATAAGAGTCATGTATTTTATAGGAGTCATGTATTTTATAAGAGTCATGTATTTTATAAGAGTCATGCATTTTATAGGAGTCATGTATTTTATAAGAGTCATGTATTTTATAGGAGTCATGTATTTATAGCTGATAAAATCAATGACCTTAAATTTTATATTAATTTTTATTCATTCAAAAAGTATTTCTTATGTCTTATTATAACGTAGCTTGGGTGATCATGTCACTTTCTAGACATGGCAGAAGATTATCTCGCAGTAGGTTGCCATTATATTCTGCGGTAGACTGGTTGCCGATCAAAGCTATAGAACCCAGTCTGTTCTGTTCAGTCAGTAAGTTAAGTGCCATACGTGAAACACGTTTGGGCGATCATGTCTCGAAAGAGGCATGACTGACTGGGCAGAAGATTATCCTTACCATTGCTTTCTGTGGTAGACTGGTTGCCAGCCAAGGCTATAGAGCCCAATCTGTTCTGCTACTTAACCCATAACCGGAGGGAAGAGACGGATTAATACCTTTCCCAAGGGTATTAGCGAATAAATGAATGTAAGGAATTCAACCGGGATTCGAACTTGACTCCCTGATTTCTCGTTCCGAGCCGATATCCATTGCACATTCCAGAACGAGTAAAACTCGGCATGAACTTTTTTGACAACCCAGTACTTTCATAGTTTTCTTTTGTTTTTGTTTGATTACTTACTGTTTACCCATAGCTGGGACCCTAACAGGTGCTACCACCCCAGGTTAGGGTGGACCTGGGAACAACAGTAATTAATTTTGGTTCCATGCTCCTCAACAATCTCCAATTTCCCGATCAGAGGCCTTGCTACAAGATGTAGTTTGTCGTCATACACAGGATATGCATGTCTGCCACACACGTTTATTTCACATACACACACACACACATTTTCATAGCTCGTTTCAATATTTTTTTCTTTAATTTCAACTGTGCACGCGTGCAAACAGCTTTATTAATACATGGCTTAATTTTTGCTCGTTTAAAATGCATTGATTTGTGTTACCAATTTTTTTACCATATTGTTTACGGGATAATATTCCAGAAGCAATAAACATTTACTATAAAATGTCTATACCTCTCGCAAACACAGTGGTGGAATCCTTAACACACACACGCACACACACACATATATATATATATATAAATATATACAGTGTTGAGTATTGACGATGTTTAGCGCCAAGATTGTTGTGTTTTTTTTTTCAATAGTTTTACTAAAAAAAGATATTTTGGCAAGCAGGGTTTTATCGTAATGTGCTTGATATCAGGGACCATACTATAACAAAATATCGAATTATACCAACCTCAATAGAAATTACAAAAAAGGTGGGACACGGCAGCAAATCGAAAAACTTAGCCCTGATGAGTGACGACATCGCAACGGTGCCCTCACGACACTTCGAAGTCGGCATGAATCTGCTCAGTTAGGTAACAAACTTCTCTGCATTAATCCTACGTGTATATATATATATATATATATATATATATATATATATATATATATATGTGTGTGTGTGTGTGTGTGTGTGCGTGTGTTAACTTACTGTGTGCGTGTGTTAACTTACTGACTGAACAGAACAGACTGTGTTCTATAGCTTTGATCGGCAACAAACTTATTAATGCTAGAACAGAAATATTAAATAAGTGTAGAATGCACAAAATGAAGTTTCTTGCTTAGACTATCGGACGTTAATGTGAACCCCCCCCCCCCAATTTTTTTATTTTTATTTTTTTTTTTTTTTATTTCCTCAATCAACCCCTTCCCCCAAATGGGTTAGTCTTAATAGGTGTCTATTTATTTGATTAGTCCTTGGTCTGCCTTTGCCCTGACGAGCCGTTGTGCGAAACCGCGGTAGGTCTTGGCGATCTTGCGATTTTTTTCGTGTGTTTTTGCTCTGCGTAACTGCCTTTTTGTTAACACTTTTTGGTTAGTTTAGTATCGAGCACTTTTCTTTCCTGGTGGTTCGTTCCGTTTGAGGGTTTTTTTTTCTTTACTGTGAAGAACCGTATGTATTGTCGGTCCTACGCAGTTTTCTTTTTTTTCCCCTCTTTGTCCAAAGCTCTATAGCCGAGGACAATAACGGAGTTAGATTCTGCTGGTTATTCGTGGTCTTTAAAAGTTTCTTGCGTAACATTTTAAGATTAGAATACGTACAGAGTCGGTTTTATTATTATTATATATATATATATATATATATATATATATATAGTTTAAAATTTGTTATTTTTATAACAGAAGAAAAGTTAATATCTAATCTAATCTAAACTTATTTATAAATGGAATTTTGTCTGTGTGTGCGTGTGTGTGCGTGTGTGTGTGTGTGTGTGTGTGTGCGTGTGTGTGTGTGCGTGTGTTGTGTGTGTATGTGTATCCGTTACTTATACCTTTCCCAAGACAGAACCGATTTCCTTGAAAATTTACACAGTTGTACTATAAGCGTCTGCGAGTGTTCTTAGCTAGGTTTTGTGTCGAGGTATCCCCGATAAATATCGAAAATCGATAATCGAAAAAATCGGGTTATAGAAGGAGTGATCCGATTTTCATCAAATTTGATACACTCATAGATAAAGACATAAGAAACGACATTCAGAAGTTAAAAGGTTGCAGTTCTTACAATAGTGCAGAAAATCGATAATATATATATAAAAGGCAAGATACCGGGTCTGATCAAAATCAGTTTTTCAGCCCTTTTATTTTAGTCTTTGCTTCGGGTTTGGCTCTAAGTAGGTATAATTGTAGTTCTTAGCCTCAGCCATGATACCATTTACCCAGAAAACTTATTTAGCCTTCAAAATTCAGTTTACGACGAAAAGAACTTCTTTGATATCGATACCAGGAAATCAAAATTTGACTTACATCCATTCATTTCTCTTTTAGTCTACGGTTTCGCTTTAACTAGAAACAACTATTGCTTTTTAGTTTTAAAGTGCCAACGTCCAAAGAGTCTGAGCTCCAGGAGCATGGATTAGTTTTAAAGCTTTCATTACACCCGAGCAACGCCGGGCTATACTGCTAGTCGGAAATAGAGTGTTTATAAATACAAAAGAGTCTGAGCTCCAGGAGCATGGATTAGTTTTAAAGCTTTCATTACACCCGAGCAACGCCGGGCTATACTGCTAGTCGGAAATAGAGTGTTTATAAATACACATAATGTTGACATAAAAATCAAAGGTGTATGATGTCAGTTTCACACTTCATGCGTTTCTTTTCTAAAGATCGCCTTGAAGCGTGAAATTAACAATAACTATACATTATTGACTCCTATATGACCAATATATATATTTATCTTGATATTAAATCTTCAAGTATATATGTATAAAAATGTGTGTGTGTGTGTGTGTGTGTGTGTGTGTGTGTGTGTGTGTGTGTTTTCTTTGAATCCGACTGACAAGTTTTTTTATTTAGTATTTCTTGTTCACTTACAATCTTTCTTTTATGAAGGCCCAGGGCGTCGGGGAATTGTTCTTAGTGCTTATTATCCAAAGCGTTTTCGGCTAATACTTCAGTCATTTTCAAGAGTATTTAATTTTCATATTAACAAAGAGTGATAGTATATGTATATCTCATATTCTGTGTTGAATGAGAGTATTAGTAATTTAATGCTTAGTAGATTATTTTTGTTCAGTTTAACGTAATCAAGGTGTCTTGTGTGTGTTGGAAAAATATTCTTGCACTTCATATTCTCTAAGCATATATATATATATATATATATATATATATATATATATATATATATGTGTGTGTGTGTGTGTGTGTGTGTGTGTTCTCGCTCTACTTTCATACTTTCGTATCGAGCACTTTGCTGTTAAGGTTTTGTCTTCGGTTTTTTTTTTCTTTCAAACGAGCACTAAACGTATTGTTCTAGTGCGCTGTTTGTTTCTTTTTTTTTCTCCCCCTTTATTTAACCCACGAGGGGGTCCCCACCGGGTTAGAAGACGGTTTATATTATTGTTAGTTAGCATTATTTTCGGATATTTAGTCTGTTGTTATTATTAGTCTTGACTTACTGTGATTAAGTTCATTACTATATATATATATATATATATATATGAATAATAGGATAAAGAACAAAAAAGAAGCTTTTCTCAACCTAACATGTTTTACTTTTAGTAAAGCTTTCATATATATATATGTATATATTTCTAGTATTGATGAGGGTTTCCTTCATAATCTTTTGTTTAAGGTAATAGGGAAAGTCAGTATCTTCATCATGCAATTATTTTCTCTTCCCCTTACATTTACTATGCAATCTAGTTGTTACAGTTGCTGGAAGTCTTCGGGCGATGTGATTTTTTATGCGTATATATATATATATATATACCTACATATATAATTCTTACCTATATATAATTCTTACCTCCCATAGTTTCACACAGAACCCATCAAGAGTACATATGTACGTACGAGAAATCGACAACTATTCGCGCGTTGACGTTGACATCACTACACTATTCGAATACACCAATCGTGCGAGTATGTATGTGTGCAACGGCACACATATACATATATATACCGAACCCCGCACAATTCGCATGTGTATGTTTATGCAAGCCTCAGTGACCGAACGCGCGTACGTGTGTGTGTGTGTGTATGTTCTTGCGCGCGTTGATGGGTGTACAAATATATATATATATATATATATATATATATATATATATATATATATATATGTCTGCGTCTGTCGTTACGACAGATGTCCTCCACTTCCACAAAATTACACGAATATAACCAATTTTTAAAAAAAATTAATCAGTTTGTCTGACGATCGCAAAAGCGTGAAACCCAGGTTACAAACTCACACACACACACGCATATATATATATATATATATATATTCTTATTATTCATAATAAATTAACAGTCACTTGTCGACACAGACTTTTGTTCACTTTAAAGTATTGTTAATTAATTTTTCCACTATAAATATAGCTACTGCATTTTTCTCGGCCATTCAATATCTCCCACCGATCTCCAACCTTTAATACATTCTGCTATACATCACTTTATATCTTTGTAGTGACCTTTCAAATTTCTTTCATGCACACTTCAACCCCATGCCATTAACAATAGTTAACTTTCGATTGGTATATCTAGCCACTCGCAGTAGAATAAGGGAACAATAGGTTTAAGTTTCTTTTACATCATTTCTTTACACTTGCAATCATATATCGCCAGATGAGCTGCTGGATATAGCACTGAAACACGAGGGCTCTTGTGTAACAAAAATGTTTTTATTATAAACAATAAGAATATTACTACAAATATTGATCTACTACGTATCGAACAGTGTTAAAAAGTAAATTCTATGAACTGTAGTATATCATTCCACTAGTTCTTAATACTAACACACACACACACACACATATATATATATTTACTTAGATCACTAGTGCCCCCTAAATACGTATTTGAACGAGATACTAGATTAGCAACTAGATCCCACCCTTTTACAGTGAAACCGATAAAATGCAGCCGTAACTTCTACTCCAACAGTTTCTTTCCTCGCACTTCCCGACTGTGGAATTCTCTTCCAAACGATTGCTTCCCCGACGGCTACAATCTCCAGGAGTTTAAATGTAAGGTCAATAGACACCTCCTAACACACTAACCTGCTCCCATTCTATCAAACACTCTTCCCATCTGCCCAACCCTCATCCTCAGTATCCTTACTCATCTGTCACCTTCCTCCTGACATTCCCTATGTCTAACCACTCCTTCTCTTTACCTTCCCCTATGTAGCCCCATGCGCAATAGTGGCAGTGGAATGCCTTGCTTGGGGTGAGATAATAAAATATATATATATATATATATATATATTAGACCAGTACACTGTTGTATTAAAAAGTGTCCAATACATTTAAATTGTAAAACGTTTTAATATTTTCACTTGGAAATGAGTTATTTCAGCGACCTAGAATCCAGCCTTTCTTTATCTTCAGGTGATCTATTGTAAATTACCTGAAGATACCTAGGTTGCGGAAATAACTCATTTCCAAATAATATATATATTGTGTGCGACACTTTTTTTTTAAATCGCACGTGTACCATCCTATGAGGAAGTGAAATTTTATTCTCTATCTATTGTGAAAAATTACCCTGATCCAACACAGATTCATGCATAAATAATACTGTCGTTTTTTACGGGTATGATGCTAGTATTTATGTAAAGAAAATTATATGTTTACCACATTGATACCATCTGCTTCTTCTTAATTACCGAAATATAAACAAGGGTCTTTCAGCTCACAAACCAAAAATGACTAACGATACAAAAAGGATTATGGGATACCTATTTTTAGGAGAGGGGCTCTTTGCTATTAACTTCTCAGTTTTGTGTTTAAGTGCTGTTCACTGCAGAAGAACGTTTGCTCGTAAAGACCAGCAGTTGGGAGTTGACGACGTTTGTCAACAAAACTCAAGAGTACCATAAGTAATTTTTAAAAATATGTAGGTGAACTCGTCTCTCTAAGTATGCAATGTAGGGATGACCAAAAAAAAGAAAACCAAAATGATGTATTTTGCCAAAAACGAATATAAATAGAGACGAAAAAAAAAAACAGTTTTCTGCTACAATTAGGTGCGAACACAATTTCTGGAGATCATATGTCATTACTAATTTTGCTTTTGTCCGCTAAAATGGTTCTTTTGCATGTTTTTCACTCTATTTTAGAATGTCATTCCTGGTTTTCAAGATTTTCTTAATAAAACAAATTATTCCAAAGATATCTACAGATAAAAACAACAAAAAGACGATTCTTTAACAGACCCTTTGCATCAGTATTTTTCAACCTTTTTACTCTTGTAGAAGAACTGAAACAGTTTTCCTCTCTCAGGAACACTTTTTGCTTCTTTTTCTTAAAGTAAGGTTCACTCTGTGAAAAGCGCAGGTTCCACTCGAAGTAGAGGGGACTTTATATTGATAAGAGATGAAAATAATGGTTAACTCTAGATTTGAACAGGTTAAGATAGTAGTGATCGGAGGTAAATCCTCTGTTCCACAGATCAATGGCTCGCGGGAAGATGGAAATGTGGGTTCTTAGTTATTATGTAAGTAACATGGTGAGTCCAAACAGGAACCAAGGAATGTAGTTGGTCCGAGCATTTTCTGTGGAAATAGCGATAGAGCGGTTAAAGACATCCAGCCTCTGAGAGAGATGTTCGATAGAGGAGACTAATTATCTAACAACAAGGACTCGGAAACGCTTTTGAAGTCTGCCAAGACTGGAAAATGAGGTTTGGACAGCTCCCGCCGAAATATGACAACAGTAGTCCATTTTCGGCTCGATTTGGCTCTTATAAAGAGGATAACATGAGGAGTTGTTGGGTAATTATTGGAGCGGTACAGAGAGCCGATCACCGAGATTCACATGACGTCGGGTGTAAGTTTGCATTGGATATCGGCTCGGAACGATAAATCGGGGGAGCCGAGTTCGAATTCCAGCTGAATTCTTTGCATTCACTTACGCGCAAATACCCTTGGGAAAGGTATTAATCCGTCTATTCCTTCCAGTTATGGGTTAAATAACAGAACAGATTGGGTTCTGTAGCCTTGGTCAGCAACCAGTCTACCGCAGAAAGCAATGGCAACCTACTGCGGGATAATCTTCTGCCCAGTCAGTCATGTCTCTTTCGAGACATGATTGCCCAAGCGTGTATCACGTACGGCACTTAACTGACTGACTGAAGAGCTTGAAGCCTTTATTATAATAGCCAAAGATTTTCCAACGCCTTACGTGTACAGTATAATTACGAATATAAAATTAAGCAAATATTGCGAAAAAAAAATGCATTAGCTTATTTATCACTGTTTATCTTGGAATCCCTATCGACCTGTTGCGAACCCTAGGGTTCCAAGAAACACCGGTCAAGAAACACTACTATAGATGTACTCTACAAAATTAAAAAACGAAGATCAATAAAAAAAACTAGCGGAAACTACCTCCCTTGAACACTACCAGCAACAACAATAAGAAACATGAGTAAATCAAAGATATGATAATGATATGATCAAGCTATTAAATTTTCATGCTTCTTTTTTATGTGTTTACTCCTTCATGACATTGTCGATTGTGGCTCTCCACAATTTTCGGAAACTCTTTCCTAAATCCTGTTCTGCCATTTCTTTTGCACAAGCTCGTCATAAAGATTATGCGTTGTTTTTTTCTGTTCCTCTTGTCTTCAATATGACCTGTAAGTGTCAAATTTTCCAAGCCCTCTTTCCTCATCAGAAAATTCAACTCACTCTCTGTGATGCTAAGTATAAGTGTATTTTTGTTTGTATTTTCAATAAAATTTCGTTATGGTTCCCCTGTTCAGTCCGTGGTATTCACAGCGTGCTTCTATTGAACCAAATTTCTCTTGACACAAGTTTTTTCTTCATTTGTGAGATTATCTAACATTCACTGTCATATAGTGAAATTATTGTTTTCATAACATTTCTCTAGTCTTTTTTTCGTTTTTAACAATTTTTTCTATTTTTTAATACTTTACTTAACTGTCGTGAAGGCATCTTTCGCTTTGTCACCTGAAGATACCGAAAGGTTGAAACCTAGGTTGCGGAAATAACGCATTTCCAAATTATATATATATATATATATATATATATATATATATATTGTTTGCGAAACTTTTTTTCAAATTGCACATGTACCATCCTATAAGGAAGGGATGGGAAGTGAAATTTTATTCTCTATCTATCTAGCAGTTAAAGACATCCAACCTCTGAGAGAGATGTTCGATAGAGGGGACTAATTATCTGCCAACAAGGACTCGGAAACGCTTTCAAACTCCGTTAAGACTGGAAAATGAGGTCTGGGCAGCTCCTGTCTAAATATGACCAAAGTAGTCCATTTTCGGCCTGATTTGACTCTTATAAAGAGGATAACATGAGCAGTTATCTAATCGTTTTGCCAAATACAGAAGATTTTGAAGGAAACCAACATCCATATTAGAAAGATATATAAAAGTGGACTTAAAAACAGTTTTAATTTTTTTTTAAAAACTTTCATAAATTTTAACCGACAAAAATAATAACTGTTTGATCAATTAATATCTAATGTTTTTCTGTATGGAAACTTACGTGTGTATCAAGTTGAAACACCGGTTCTCATATGATCACCAAATTTAAGCAACGTTGAGCCTGGTCAGTACTTAGATGGATGACTGCTGAGGAATAGCAACTACTTTAACTTTGAATGAGCAGACGGTGTAATTGATAACGGGTCGTAATTGAAAGTCGGAGAGCCGTGTTCCAAACACCGTCGTGTTCGTTATATTCATTAACTCGCAAATACCCCTTGTGAAAAGATATGGATTTATCTCTTCTTCAGCCAGGTATGGATTTATTAGTAGAACTTGTATTAGTAAATCCTTATTATCTCATAAAATACTTATAATCTGAAAATATTTTCTGGCTTTTAATAACCTGCAAAGGGTTGATAAGTCGTAAAAACAAATCAATCAATTGTGTCTGGAAATGGTTAATCTCATCGTTACAATTGTAGATTTGTAGAATATGCCAACATTTTGAATCTGTCTGTCTCTGTTACTCAGTGAAACCCTAAAATTTCTTCTAAGTGGTGGCTATTCCATTCTGGTAGATGACCACTAGTATGGTACAAGGCCAATCGTAAGATACCAAGCGATGATTAAACAGACGCATTTGTATGTGCAATAAAAAAAATAATCAATGCGATACAACTGACAGTCAGTTAAGTGCCATACGGGAAACACGCTTGAGTGATCATGTCTCGAAAGAGACATGACTGACTGGCCAGAAGATTATCCCGCACTAGGTTGCCATTGCTTTCTGCGGTAGACTGGTTGCCGACCAAGGCTATAGAACCCCATCTGTCCTGTTATTTAACCCATAACTATAAGTAAGAGACGGATTAATACCTTTCCCAATGATATTTGCACGTAAGTGAATGCACTGAATTCAACTGGAATTCGAACTCGGCTCCCCCGATTTCTCGTTCCGAGTCGATATCTACTGCACCACAATGCACATCCGATACACCTGACTTTTTAAAGAAAACTCAGTTTCCGAAAACAAGAGGGGGGCATACCGAACAAAGAACAAGTATGTGCAAAATAAATAATTCAAGTAAATAAACTAACAGTTTATGTTTTCCCGCCCATATAATGGTCAAGATTTATTGAAGAAATTCGTAAAAAATTTCATTCAAGATAATACTGACTTAAAACAAAATGGCGGTAGGGAAAGAAGACGAAAAGTACTAATGGTGATTGTATTTCATTTTATTTTACCCACAATGCATTCGAACCTCGTAAATCTTGGCAATGCACAGTTTACTCTCGCCTCGACCAAAAATCTGGTGTAGGCGACAAAGCTAACCTTGCAGCCGAGCTTGAAAAGGACCTCCAATCCGTAGTGGACTGGGGTAAAAAATGGCTCGTAAATTTTAATGCTTCTAAAACGAAGCTACTATCAATTAACCATCATAGACAATCGCACCTACCACCCATTAGCATGGACCAGACTTGCCTCCCAGAGATTAAAACACTACACCTCCTTGGTCTCACACTTTCAGTGGACCTCAAGTGGAATGACTATATTGAATCCATTGCTAAATCCGCTGCTATTAAAGTCGGTTCTTTGTACAGGGCCCGGAGGTTTTTCCGTCTGAATCTATCCTGCACATTTATAAATCTACCATCGGCCCGTGCATTGAATACTGTTGCCATATCTGGTCGGGTGCCCCTGCTATTCTCCTTGGGCTTCTCGAGAAGGTACAGCGGAGGGTCTGTAATGTGATCGATACCGACTTAGCAGACCGCCTGCAGTCTCTCTCTCACCGGCGCGACGTGGCTTCCCTGTGTCTCTTCTAAAAATACTTTCACGGCTTCTGCTCCGATGAACTTAGATCTCTGGTGCCCCCTAAGTTCGAATTTGCACGAGACACTAGATTAGCAACTAGATCCCACCCTTTTGCAGTGAAACCGATAAAATGCAACCGCAATTTCTACTCCAACAGTTTCTTTTCTCGCACTTCCCGACTGTGAAATTCCCTTCCACAAGACTACTTCCCCGACGCTACAATCTCCAGGAGTTTAAATGTAAGGTCAATAGACACCTCCTAACAAACTAACTCGCTTTCATTCTTTCAAACACTCTTTCCACCCACCCAACTATCTATCACCCCCTTCTGACATTTCCTATATCTAACCACTCTTTCTATTTACCTTCCCCTATGTAACCCCAAGCGCAACAGTGGCAGTGGAATGCCTTGCTTGGGGTGAAATGATTAAAAAAAAACAATGCATTCGAACCTCGTAAACCTTGCCAATGCACTGATTTTATTTTTCTTCATTTCACAGTTTTCCCCGCCACTAAGTTTCATTCAATTTCTGTACTGATCAACTAGTTATTTCTAGTTACAACAAAAATTTGATGATCTATGCATCGAAAATTTAAAAATTTTAACCTAAAATTTGTGTCAAAAATTTAAGCACGCAATTTTTTTTTCTTTTGAAAATAAAGGAAAAAGGGTTGCCAGTGTCCAAAAATCAAAACAGAAGTTACTGAAATACAAATTATAATAAAGAAAATCTATTTTTAATGATTTAACTCTAGAAAATGTTGGCATATAATTGTTTGATAAGATTGTTTGGGTTAAAATATTAATCTCAACTCACAGACCAGGGTTATGATATTATACTAAAACTATTGCTATGCATTCTAAAAACCACATTCTTTTCTATTGATAATCAAGAATTACTTACAGACAGTAGTGATTGTGGAACTCTGAAAGTGGATGGGGGCACTTAGGGGCTATTCTTTTTAGGAGGATAGGGGCAAACTCAAGCTGCGTCTTCATTTTCATATTACACCATCACAACTTAGGAATGAGTATGTTACCTCACTAAATTAAGTAACTGCTTATGTATCTACATATCAAGTTGGGGACATTCTTTCTAATTAACGTCTTCCTTCAGATATAAAAATGTGGCAATTAAGTCTCTTTCTCTTCTTAACATTATGTCTGTTTCTGTCTACCTGGTTGTTTTATTTTGTTTATTTTTCTTTCAAACTGGTCTCTCAGGGAGTCCTTAAAAAGCTAAATGAAAAAAAAAAAAAAGAAAATGCAGAGAGAAAAGTGCTGAAGATCAAATCTTATCAAAATTGGAAACTGATCAGTTTCATAAATTTTTTAAGGTTATACAAATGAGGGGCAACAGAATGGGAGGCAGCCAAAATTAGGGTGTGGCGGGGATTGGCCACTTCTGTTCCTCTCGATAAAATTGTCACTGCTTACAGGTAAGTGTAATTTTTAAATTCAGGGCCTGAAGTTTAGAAACCAATAAAAGGTATGGCTTTCAAATACTAATCTTCGTTAGAAGCCGGCCTACAACGAATGATAGACGCTTTAGAATTTTCTGTAATCTTTTTATGGAGGTACAAACCAGAGTTAACAAAGTTATACAAATTTCTCGATATAATGATTCTAGATATAACCTAATATACACATTAATACATTATTCAGCTAAGTTTTAAGTTAAAACAAAATATGCCACAAACACACTCATGCATATTTCGAAAAATATAGAACGATATATATATTTACAAATATCACACACACACACACACACACACACATCTATCTATCTATCTATCTCTCTCTCTCTATATATATATATATTATTAGATTACCTTTTGTTTGTAATTTTTCAATTTACTCTTCCGTGGGATTTCGTATTTAACTGCCAGGTAAATTTATATATATATATATATATATATATATATATATATATATATATGCGCTAAAAATCACACATACACATATATATTTTAATCTGACATGATTAATATTAGATAGATAGATAGATAGATAGATAGATAGATAGATAGATATGAAAAGGCTGAGATACATTAGATAGATAGATAGATAGATAGATAGATAGATAGATAGATAGAATTAAATAAACATAGATAGATAAATAGATAGATAGATAGATAGATAGATAGATAGATAGATAGATAGATGTTAATCATATCAAGTTATACGCTCTCTCCCAGAAACTGTAAATAAGAAAACTTAGCATATTTGGAGTATAAATATTGACCTCTCTGCAGATGAGCCTGTTCGAAAAACAAATATATGTTTGCGCGCACGCACGTTAGCGCCTACCTTCACATCACGAAAATGGTGAGCAAAGTATAGATCAATGTATTATGATTTCCATATATAAAGAAACACGGATAGATTGTAGTAGATCGACAAACAGACAGCATGGTTGCTTACTTTCCAGATACATAAATAACAGAATTTGTCTCAAACTAAGATGCATTTAAACTCCCATTTTTTTATGTATGTAAAGTTTAATTTCAAACTATAATTTCACAGAAATATGTTGACAAATTTCAAATTTTTTCATCTGAAATAAAAGATAATACCAACTTATAGGACAAAAAAGTAACAGTTTAATCTATCTATCTATCTATCTATCTATCTATCTATCTATCTATCTATCTATCTTATCTTAATCTTATCTATCTATCTATCTATCTTAATCATTAATCATTATCTATCTATCTATCTATCTATCTATCTATCTATCATTAATCATTATCTATCTATCTATCTATCTATCTATCTACTATCTATCTATCTATCTATCTATCACTTAATCATTATCTATCTATCTCTCTATCTATCTATCTATCTATCTATCTATCTATCTATCTTAATCATTATCTATCTATCTATCTATCTATCTATCTATCTCTCTATCTATCTATCTATCACTTAATCATTATCTATCTATCTATCTATCTATCTATCTATCTATCACTTAATCATTATCTATCTATCTATCTATCTATCTATCTATCTATCTATCACTTAATCATTATCTATCTATCTATCTATCTGTCTATCACTTAATCATTATCTATCTATCTATCTATCTATCACTTAATCATTATCTATCTATCTATCTATCTATCTATCTATCTATCTATCTATCTATGCACACATACACACGAAAGAATTACACTAATACAGATACACAAGTGCGCACAGATACAAACACATCTGTTTAAAAGAATTGCGCTTCCCAACCACAGTGCATATATTCTAATAAATACATCAAAATATATACACTGTTCGTGCAGTGTTAACCGGAACAATTTTAATTGATCAAAAAACAAGTAAAGTTAATAAAAGAGCGAAAACAATTACTTACCTCTCACTTTGTAGTGTCCTGTTTTTCTTTTATGAATCTTTGAAGAGAATGAAGAGTTCTTATTCTAATTTTTGTTGCTTTTTATCAGTGAATACACGTGATTCCCTTGATGTCGTCCGTACGACAGATCACACCAATTTGAACTGTATATATATATATATATATATTTGTACTTATATGCATATAATATTTGGATAGTTGTATATATTTTTGTATGTATATATAAGTTATTTACAAGATTAGCTTCTCTACCCGTTTGTCTAAATATCTATTTATGTTATCTGTTAGCCGGAATGGTATATTGACAATTTTTCATTCAGCTTTGTTGCTCAACTATATGCCTCATCACACTGGCTTGCTTTCTGCTGTATTTTCTCGTTTTCCGTCCACCTGCAGGTGGAACACTACTTATGATGCTTACACAGGAACATATATGTATGTATATATACACATATATATATATGTGTCTGTGTGTGTGTGTTTATATATATACAGATAGATAGAGAGAGGGAGAGAGAAAAAGAGAGAGAAAGAGAAAGAGAGAGGGAAAGAGAGAAAGAGAGATCTTAGTTCCAAGAATGTTCAATTTGAAATGTCATAGAACTGTCACCTTGTATTATTTATACACGTTTTTTTATTATTATAATTTCTTGAATCTTCTATCGCGTAGGAGAGAAGCGTATTTAAGTCTATGTTCAAGTTCATTTGAGTCTACTACGTTATATTAAACGTTTAAGTATTTTGTAGCGTGAATGTGTGTGACTGGCTTTATATAGGGGGCTTTTCTATCTTGTATGAATGCGAGTATTTACAATCACCTCGGATATGATTATATGTAACTGTGTGTTGTAAGCGCTAACATAAGTGGGTGGTCGGTTGTAAAGAGACACGTGTGTTCCTGTGAAATTCGAATGTAGGACTGCTGGATATATGCGTGCGTGTAATTGTGTACGAATGGGGTTTTGGAAAAGCTGTTAAGGTGTGTCTTAAAATGGATCTGTGATTTGCTATATCTCAATGCTTTATATTTTCCTGACTGTTTTTCTTTTGCAACTTGTAAAAAAAAGAAAAAAGAAAAGTACTTACGCTAAAATTCGTTTCTAAATATTGTCACTACGCTAAAGTTTTTCAACCTAACTAGATACAAAGGTTTTTTATCACCGTTATAAGTACACGTTTCTGTTTAAGACAACGGTCTGTGCTCGGATGCTGAGTACTTGAGGCGGGCTTGGCTTTAGGTGGATGAATTTGCGCTTGAACAAAATACAGTGGGTGTGTCCGTGTACGTCTGTGTTTGAATATGAAATGGGTGTTTCATTTTAGCCTCCACCCACGTGTCTGGGTACTCGCTCTTATGAAAATATAAATATGTATAGTAAATGCAGAAATTATAATAGGCGGAGTAAAACGACGAAGTACTGATAATGGGTGTCACGGGACTGGAGGAAAATTTTGAAAGGAGATATTACATACATAGATATTACATACATTACAAACATATAAGAAGTTTGCACGCAGACATACAGATACACGCTATACTCTCTACACTAAACAATAAACCGTAAAAATTTAAACAATAACGGTTAAATAAATTAAACATGCTATTTTATCTTTGTATTATTTCGAATTGTTGTTCGTATCTTGGTTGATACAGATACAATGTTTAAGCCAACAAGCAATGGCAACCTACTGCGGGATAATCTTCTGCCCAGTCAGTCATGTCTTTTTCGAGACATGATCGCCCAAGCGTGTATCACGTATAGCACTTAACTGACTGACACTCCGGTCATCATCAAGTGCCTATTGTTTGGCTTATATGGATTATTAGTTGATTATTGTGATATAGCCTACTATTTTTACGTATATTAAAAGCATTTAAAATAGAAGATTTATATATAAAATTATTTTTTTGAACATTATTTTGGATCGATACTCGTATTTAAGTAGATATTCTGTTTATAATCAAACAGTAGATATATTTATTTCTACCGGCCTAATTATCTAAAGTTATTTATAAATGGAACTTTGCCTGTGTGTGTGTCTGTGTGTCCGTTATCCATAGACTTCGAAACGGCTGAACCGATTTTCTTGAAAATTTACACAGTTGTACTATAAGCGTCTGCGAGTGTTCTTAGCTAGGTTTTGTGTCGAGGTATCCCCGATAAATTTCGAAAATCGATAATCGAAAAAATCGCATTATAGAAGGAATGGTCCGATTTTAATCAAATTTGATACACTTAGACTCTTTGGACGTTGGCACGAAAGACTAAATAGCAATAGTTGTTTCCAGTTATGTGGATAGGGGTCGCAGGTTCGAATCCTGCCGAATGATACACATTTTCGTAACAAAAATGTATCGTAAATAATCAAGCCGGTAGAAATAAATATATATACTGTTTGATTATAAACAATATATCTACTTAAATACGAGTATCGATCTAAAATAATGTTCAAACAAATAATTTCAAATTGTCAGTTGTTTATAACCATTTCGCTAATCTTCGTTATATATATATATATATCTACCAAAAGAGAATTTCTCATCAATAAATATCTCCACCTCGTCAAGGGGAATTTTTTTCATCTTACGGGTCTCTTCTAAATGACGGCGATTTTCACTCTCCACAAACTCCACTCCTTTCTCAGATTTGCCTTTTCAATATCTCTCAGAATCCCTATTCTCACATCCATTTACACAAGCTCGTTAGAACCTGTGCGATCATGACCCTCCCAACTTCCTATTCATTGTAGCACGACGTAATGCTTGCCTCTTTAGTGTCCCTCCGAGTCTTTGTTCTCATGGTTTTTTTTACACAAGCTCGTTAGGACATTAGCGATCATGGTTCTCCCAACTTCCTATCCTTTGTAGCACTGTGCAATGCTTGTCTCTTGACTGTCCCTCCGAGTCCCAGTTCTTATAATCCATTTACATAAGATTCTTAGTAAGTGGGCGGACATGGCCCTCCCAACTTCCTATCCTTTGTAGTACTTCGTAATGCTTGTCTCTTGACTGTCCCTCCGAGTCCCAGTTCTTATAATCCATTTACATAAGATTCTTAGTAAGTGGGCGGACATGGCCCTCCCAACTTCCTATCCTTTGTAGTACTTCGTAATGCTTGTCTCTTGACTGTCCCTCCGAGTCCCAGTTCTTATAATCCATTTACGTAAGATTGTTAGTAAGTGGGCGGACATGGCCCTCCCAACTTCCTATCCTTTGTAGTACTGCGTAATGCTTGTCTCTTGACTGTCCCTCCGAGTCCCAGCTCTTATAATCCATTTACATAAGATTGTTAGCACATGGGCGGACATGGCTCTCCCAACTTCCTATCCTTTGTAGCACTGCGTAATATTTATCTCTTGACTGCCCCTCCGAGTCCCTATTCTCACATCCATTCAAACAAAATTGTTAGAATGTAGAGATCATGGCCCTCACAACTTCTTATCTTTTGTAGCACCACGTAATGCTCGTCTCCTTACTATCTCTCCGAGGACTTGTTCTCACGCCCATTTGAACAAGCTCGTTAGAACGTGTGCGATCATAGCTCTCCTAACTTTCTCTCCTTTGTAGCACTATTTAATGCTTATCTCTTTAATGTCCCTCCGAGTCTCTATTATCACATCCATTTTCACAATGGTATTTTAATCGTTGTTTCTCTTTGTTCCATTCACTGTCAGTATATTCTGCGCGTGTGATGTTCAACTATCCCATTTTGATTCTAAGTACACCTTTGCTTTTAGCTTCGATTTCCATAAACATCTTCATTGTTCACATTTTTCCTTGCTTGAAGTTTCCTTTTTATCTGTAAGGAAATTGTCCAACATTCAAAGTCATGTATGATAACTGATATTACATAGGAGTTCACCATGCTTTACTTTGGTTCTTATATACAACTAGCAGTATAGCCCGGCGTTGCTCAGGTGTAATGAAAGCTTTAAAACTAATCCATGGTCCTGGAGCTCAGACTCTTTGGACGTTGGCACGAAAGACTAAAAAGCAATAGTTGTTTCCAGTTAAAGTGAAACTGTAGACTGAAAGAAAAATGAATGGATGTAAGCCAAATTTTGATTTCCTGGTATCAATAAGAAATAAGTTTTTTCGTCGTAAACTGAATTTTGAAGGCTAAATAAGTTCTCTGAGTAAATGGTATCATGGCTGAGACTAAGAACTATAATTATACCTACTTAGAACCAAACTCGAAGCAAAAACTAAAATAAAAGCGCTGAAAACAATACAGACATACAGGCAGATAAACAGACACACACACAAACATCTTGCCATTTGTATATATATATATATGTATTATCGATTTTCTGCGCTATTGTAAGAACTGCAATCTTGAAACTTCTGAATATCGTTTCTTATGTCTTTGTCTATGAGTGTATCAAATTTGATTAAAATCGGACCACTCCTTCTATAACACGATTTTTCGATTTTCGATTTCGATACTCGCAGACGCTTATAAGTACAACTGTGTAAATTTTCAAGAAAATCGGTTCAGCCGTTTCGGAGTCTATAGGTAACGGATACACACAGACAGACAAAGTTCCATTTATATATAAGTTTTGATAATTAAAAAAAAATACTTGCTCAAAAACTTACAATAATTTTCTAAATCTATTATGAAACCGTCCACAAATGTGTACGGGTCTACGATTTTATTTTTTATATTAAAAGCCACAAATTATGACTCACTCCCCACTGTTGTCGTCTAAGTCATGTCGGGTAACTATTAAGGGCTCAACACATCACCAGTCATTATATCCACTTAATGTAACTCTCTATTCATTAAGGATAATTATTGTACAGAAATCAGTTGTCGTGTAATTTTTCGCCCAACTTAAACGTTTCTCTTTATGTTCGCAATACCTATCGGTTGTTTGCATTATTTTAGCCAATATTCCACATTTGCGACACCAGCTACTAATAATATCTTTTTGGTCCATCACCTTTTCTTGTTTATTAACCTTTTAATTTTCTCAAAATTATTTTTATGATATCTATAAATATTTTTGTTCCTATCTTTTCAGTATTTTTTTTATTATTCTCTGATCCCTGCTTAAATCTTTCGCACTTTCTAATGTTTGCTTAACGCTCTATAATTCTATAATATTCTATTTCTATTTTCATGTTATGTCTTTCTTACAAGCCATATAAACATGTTATATCTTTCTTACAAACCATATAAACATGTTATATCTTTCTTACAAACCATATAAACATGTTATATCTTTCTTACAAACCATATAAACATGTTATATCTTTCTTACAAACCATACAAACATGTTATGTCTTTCTTACAAACCATATAAACATGTTATATCTTTCTTACAAACCATATAAACATGTTATGTCTTTCTTACAAACCATATAAACATGTTATATCTTTCTTACAAACCATATAAACATGTTATATCTTTCTTACAAACCATACAAACATGTTATGTCTTTCTTACAAACCATATAAACATGTTATATCTTTCTTACAAACCATATAAACATGTTATGTCTTTCTTACAAACCATATAAACATGTTATATCTTTCTTACAAACCATATAAACATGTTATGTCTTTCTTACAAACCATATAAACATGTTATATCTTTCTTACAAATCATATAAACATTCAAGCTACATAATAGTCGTTTCATACCATCAGTTATAGTACTTATTATTAATGAATGAACAGTTATAATGAGGTAAAATTTTCAGGCGATGTATATCATTTAAATATAGGTACATCGTGCAAGTATTGTTGGTTAATACAGTTCGCATTCTGAAAATATTGACTTATGTAATAAATTCTGATAAAATATATTCATGCTGGTAAATAATTGTACTTATTTGCCCTTCACAAATTTGTGAACGGTGATTGAATCCAGAAAAAAAGTCAAAATTTCGAATACTGAGTCTCAGTAATGGCTAACCCAATTCAAAAGAAAGATTGACTAACGCTAAATATTCTTCATTGCTTGCACATGTGCTGAGGTAATCTAAGCTTAACATTTAGTTGGATATTCTTGTGAATATTCATGTGAAAGGTAAAATATAAACATAATACAAATGTTTATTTATCAGTCATTCTTTGTTTTCTCTCTTTTTATATATATATATATATATATATATATATATATATATATATATATATATATAACTTAGGGTGAAAATCGAATTGAGACGAGAAACTGATAGTACACTGCAGTGTTTATTCTTATCTATATAGAAAAATGGTCTTTCTTTGACACGACAAAATTCCTCCAGATAAATATACCAAATTATAAACTACTAGCAGTATAGCCCGGCGTTGCTCGGGTGTAATGAAAGCTTTAAAACTAATCCATGGTCCTGGAGCTCAGACTCTTTGGACGTTGGCACGAAAGACTAAAAAGCAATAGTTGTTTCCAGTTAAAGCGAAACCGTAGACAGAAAGAAAAATGAATGGATGTAAGTCAAATTTTGATTTCCTGGTATCAATATGAAATAAGATTTTTCGTCGAAAACTGAATTTTGAAGGCTAAATAAGTCCTCTGAGTAAATAGTATCATGGCCAAGACTAAGAACTACAATTATACCTACTTAGAGCCAAACCGGAAGCAAGAACTAAAATAAAAGGGCTGAAAAAAATACAGACATACATACAGACAAACTGGCACGCATACAAACATCTTGTCTTGTATATATATATATATATATATATATATATATATATATAGGAAAGAATATTAAAAAGTTTTGAATTTAAAAATGTATTTTTGGACAGTATTTGTTTATTTTTATTATTGTATTTTATATTTCAGACCATCCTCGGCCCTTCATCAGAAACAAGTGATGAAGGACCGAGGGCGGTTTGAAATATATAATACAATAATAAAAATAAACAAATACTGTCCAAAAATACATTTTTAAATTCAAAACTTTTTAATATTCTTTCCTATACATATTAAGACAGTATACGTGGTTCATCACTATGTTTTATATATATATATATATATATATATATATATATATATATATATATATATATATATATGTATTATCGATTTTCTGCACTATTGTAAGAACTACAACCTTGAAACTTCTGAATATCGTTTCTTATGTCTTTTTCTATGGGTGTCTTAAATTTGATTAAAATCGGACCACTCCTTCTCTAACCTGATTTTTTCGCTTATCGATTTTCGATATTTATCGGGGATACCTCGACACAAAACCTAGCTAAGAACACTCGCAGACACTAAAAGTACAACTGTGTAAATTTTTCAAGAAAATCGGTTCAGCCGTTTCGGAGTCTATAGGTAACGGGCACACAGAGATAAAGTTCCATTTATGAATAAGTTTAGATATATAAACATTTTAAGCTACAAACATACATATACACATATATATGTGTGTGTGTATGTGTGTGTGTGTTATCGCGCGCGCGCGTATGTGTGTGCAGTTTAAATTTCGTTGTTACATAGGTTTATAATTTTGATTTATTTATCGGGAAATTTCCATATATATATATATATATATATATATACAAAGAAGTGTATAGGCGGACCTATCTATTATCACGAATATATGAATAATATTTTTGTAAACAAGAAAACCAAAACCAAAAATTTTAAATTTATGAATTAAATTTCAAAAGGAAAAATCAATAATTAACATATTTAAAACAATTTAAAGTAAAGAAAGAAAGAAAAAGAAAGAAAGAAAGAAAAAAAGAAAGAAAGAAAGAAAAGGAAAAAAGATTAAAATCAACAAAGAAAGAGAAATTGCTGACAAACTAATCAAGTTTAGACAAAACCAGATGACACAGTGTTGATAGCAGACACAGAAAGGAAACTACAAGTCCTTCTACAGAAGGTAGCTGAAGAAAGTAACAAGAAAGGACTAGAAATAAACTGCAAGAAAACCGAATGCATGATCATCAGTAAAAAGGGCAGCCCAATATGCCAAATACAGGTCGGGAATACCAGAATCAAGCAAGTACAAAAATTTAAATACCTGGGAAGTGTTATAACAGAAAACGGAAAGTGCAACACTGAGATTCGAAGGCGAATTGGCATGGCGAAAGAAAGTATTCCAGAAGTTGAGTAAGGTATTAAGAAACAGGACAATTTCACTAGAAACAAAGAAGAGAGTACTGGATTGCTACGTGCTGTCCGTCCTTCAATATGGCAGTGAATGCTGGACAATATCATCAAAGACGAAGGAAAAACATCGTGGATCGAGCATGTGAGCAATGAAGAGGTCTTAGAAATGATGGAAACAAAAAGAAAATTAATACTGAGCATCAGGAAGAGACAGCTGAAATTCCTAGGACGCGCAATGAGGAAGGAGGACCTGGAGAATCTGATATTAACAGGCCAGATAGAGAGAAGAAGAAACAGGGAAAGCAACAGATAACATATTTGAAGGACCTAGTCAGGTGGATGATGGAACGAGAGTTGCATAGTGTAACAGAAGAAGGCGCGCTCAAAGCCACCAGGGATAGGGAAACGTAGAAAGTCGTGATCGCCTACGTCCTGAAGGGACAGGGCACATAGAAGAAGAAGAAGAAGAAGAAGAAGAAGAAGAAGAAGAAGAAGAATAGACAATATAAACAAAACAAAATGAATTATTTAGGGAAAGTAAAAAGAATAGAGACATTCGCTGATTTAAGTAAGAGTCGGTCAGTAAAAGGGGTGGAGTTAAATACGAAGCGATCCGGTCGATCTGCCTTAACCGTGGGGGGGTATTCCATGAAACTGAAAGAAAAGGAGAGAAAGAAGCCAAACGGGGAAAAATCTTCTTGTAGCAGTAATAAAAGTAGCTGCGGTAGCAACGGCTGTAGTGATAGCATGAGTAGTTCTGAAATGCTGGATGATGAGAGATATGTTATTTCTTTTTATGTTAGAGCTGTTATAAACGCCGTATGATCACCTGACGTGGATGCATACGTGGGTGTGCGAAAAGTTGTTAATGTTTAAGTTTGACGCATAGAATTATTTATCATATAAAAACGCAGTTGGATGCGTAGGCGTGTAAGTAACTGGTGAAAACGATGCTGTAAATTTTGATCGATTTGCTTAGTTGTAAACAGACGTAAATATCAATATCTCTTGTTTTGATATTTATTAGTAAAATATTAAGAAAGCGAGTCGTGTATTACGATTATCTGATGCATTGCATTACTTCTATTTTAGTTTGTGGGGCGTGTCCGACCCTGAAAGCAACAGGTTGCTTGTCGGAAGATTTTATAAAACTTGTTAAAAGATTTTATAGAATAGCAACAGGTTACTTGTGGAAAGATTTTTTACGAACAAGAATTTACTATATTTTTTTTTAATTGTTTCACTGTTAATAAAGACAATAATTCTACGAGCACAAAAAGTGGGAGACAAAAAATTAAAATGAAAGTGAAAGTGAAAGTGAAAGTATTTGAGATTATAGAGGATTGGGGAAAAGACTAAAAAAAAAAGCGTTCGATAAAACGAAAGATGGCGATTGATGCTTGTACTTAAATTTTCAAAGATTGTAGTTATCAGGGTATGAGTAAAGTAACTGTTAGAGTAGAAGTGGAGGTTGCATCTATCTTGTCAAAACAGTAAGATCTAGTTGCCCATCTAGTAGAACGCTTAAATTCATGTAGTATGAGCACCAGAGAAAAAAATCTCGTAAGAACAGTTGCCGTGAAAATAGTTTTAGAAAAGGCAAATCGGTGATAAACACACTGAAGTCGAAAGGTCGACCAGGACCGATTACATTACAAACTTTGGATTTTGTCAAAAATCTTGCGGTGTACAGCAAAAGCACTAGACCAAAATATGGCAACAGTATTCAAATCAAGAACGAATGGTATAGTTATAAATATGCAAGATAGATTATGACGAGAACAATTGCCTTGCCCGACACAGTGAACCAACTTTCCTTACAGTAGCAGTAGCAACTGATTCGATGTAATCGTGTTGTAGATTCGTTACTATAATATCTTAGTCGGTGTGGAATTTTGCCATGAAGTGTATTTTGCGCTGGGCGACGCAGATATTATTGTAAGATTTTAAAAAATTGTATTGTTTTAAGATGTGAAATAAGTGCAAAAATGCACGTATCGCTGCGTACAAAAACATAGATGTTGAGCTAGAATGTTTTTATGACTAGCGGGACAAGAAGGGTCAGCGCCTGAGGTAGAATGCATCGAAAATTACAGCTGTAGTGACATTAGCTGAAACGGACAGTCAGTGAGTTTTTAGTTGAATTTTTAGTATTAATTGTCAGTTGAATTTCGGCAGTTGCAGAGATCAGTTTCGCTGGGGTTTTGACAGTTAAAGAAAAGGGGTTGGCCTTCTGGCTGGTCCGTTTCGTTAACGTGTGTGTTCCGATCAAACCAAATTACTCACTCCTTCTTCTTCTTCTTCTTCTATGTGCCCTGTCCCTTCAGGACGTAGGCGATCATGGCTCTCCACGTCTCCCTATCCCTTGTGGCTCTTAGTATGTTTGCTCCTGTTGCTCCTTGCAACCCCCGTTCCGTCATCCACCTGATCAGGCCCTGCAAATATGTTATCCGCTGCCTTCCTCTGTCTCTCCTTCCTTCTATCTGTCCAGTCAGTATCAGGTTCTCCTTCCTCATTGCATGTCCCAGGAACTTCAGTTGTCTCTTCCTTATGCTCAGCATCAATTTCCTTTTTGTTGCCATTCTTTCTAACACCTCGTCGTTGCTTGTATGCTCAGTCCACGATATCCGTAGCATCCTTCTGGATAATCACATTTCGGCCGCTTCCAGTTTTTTCCTCATTTTCGATGATATTGTCCACCATTCACAGCCGTATTGAAGAACTGACATCACGTAGCAGTCTAGTACTCTTTTCTTCGTTTCTCTTGAGATTTTCCTGTGTGTTAGTATTTTGCTCATCTTCTGGAACGCGTCCTTTGCCATGCCAATTCGCCTTCGGATAATACAACCAAAACCACCGCTTTGTCAAAAAAAGAAACAAAAAAGAGCGATAAAATATAATGTATATCTTAATTACATTTTGAAGACATTATGTTTGAAAGGTTTAATTCATCAGTTACCCTGTGAATTTTTAGGAGGTATATTTTCATTGACATTTATGAAACCTCATTTTGGTAGCATCATTATTATTATCGGTAGCATCATTATTATTAAGCAGCATATTCCCGTCATTTGAGTTGCAAATTTATATACCCGACGAAAAGGGTATATAAGAGTCGCTCCACTTCATGGAAAACGAAAACGTGATAGTTGAAAAATTTTTAAATATGAAAACATCTTCAGCAAAATTTGCTTTTAAACTTAAAAAAAGAATTTCAAATCAAATGTCGTCATAAATTTAAATTTAGGTTCAAACTTCCTAACAAATAATCTAAAATTAAAATTACTTGAAATAGTTGTTTTTCTTCTTATTAGTCGTGTAATATTAATATTATATAATTTCCGTGTAATATTAATATTATATAATTTCCTTTCTTAAAAACTATATTCCTTCTATCCGTATATTTTTAACTTATGTTTAACCTTTTTGTTTTAATATTAATGCCATCATAGATTTAAATTTAACTTCGTAATAGTTTTTTTAAATAGTTGTTTCTTTTATTCTTATTAGCCGTAAAATTAAATTATATTATGTAATAAATTTCTTTTCTTAAATCCAGTGTCCTTTTAGTTCTATTGATTTAAATTTTAACTTATGTTAATCGGTTTATTTTGGTATTAACATTATTCGTGACCCTGTAACAGTGGCCTTGAAAAGCCGTAATTTCGTCTGACCTAATTTTTCCTAATTTTTATTTGTATTTTTAATTTAATTTTTTGTATCGCTTTTCGTTACTGTCACCCCCGTGGCAGTTCTAACATGTTCCGATAGTAATGATCTGCCCCTTTTTTCTTTTTTCTTTTTCCCTAACCATACTTTCGTTTTTTACAGACCCACAAACAATTGAATTTATTTTCCCATTATGTTTTGATCATGCTGATTGGATGGGTGTTAAATTTACCGATTTAATAAGATCCTCTGGGATTTACCGCCACGACGAACACAGAAGAGACCTTATATATATTAATTTAACAAATGTACTAGTCATTGACAGAAATAAATTACACCACAAATTCTACCTAGAAAAACGCTATATTCATAAAAAAAAAGAAAACAATTTACGCAGAAATAAAGTTGTCGAGAGCACCGCCATCAAATATTATGAAAATATTAATCTACGCCCCGGTTTTTCTAAATCTCACCTTTCCTAATGAAAACCATACTTTCCCAGACCAGCATACACAACAAAATATAAAAGTAAGTTCAAAGAAAAAAGTTAATTTCCATCTTTTTTAATATTTCATAACATAAAATTATACAGCATATAAAAAATTCTCGTCAAACATGAACTATGACGTTTTTTAAAAGTTTAATATTTTCTTTTAATCTTATAAGTATTTATGAGCATTTTTTTCAAAGAGCCAACTATATTTCTTTATAGATACGTTATTTAAAAAATCATTTTATCTCTGCTTATCACAGAACGAAATGCGTAGGCGAGAAAATTATGGTTTTCTTTTGTCTTTTGTATTTAACCATATTATTCCGTTCCTCAGATTATAACTTTTACATATATAAATATTTTCAGTATAGACTTCTCTGCAATGCTCAAGGATGTTTTCCGGGATGGAGATGTAACTGTCAGGTTCCATCACCGCACTAATGGCGGTCTGTTCAACTTCCGGAGACTGCAGGCGAAAACAAAGGTGAAAACAAATATTGCTCCTGACTTCCTGTTTGATGACGCCTGCGCACTAAATGCCAGCTCCCAACTGAATATGCAAAGAAGCATGAATCACTTTGCCACAGCTTGCAAGGATTTTGGCCTCACCATCTCCACTAGGAAAACTGAGATCCTGCACCAACCAGCACCTACAGTCCCTTAAATTGAACCTAACATCTTTGTAAATGTACAGAGGTTGACAGCCACACGCAAGTTTGTGTATCTTGGCAGCATACTATCAGTCTCAAGCCTCTCCTTCATCCTCGATGATATCGTCCAGCATTCACTTCCATACAGAAGGACATATATCACATCGCAATCCAGCACTCTATTCTTTGCTTTTAATGAGATTTTCCTGTCTTTCAGTACTCTGATTAACTTCTGAAATGTGTCTTTAGCCATGCTAATGCGTCTTTGGATCTTCATGTCGCACTTTCCATCCTCTGCTCAGTGTTTTTACTTGTTTTATTTTAGTTTTTTTCCGGCTTGTAGTTGGCATATTGGTCTCCTCTTTTTTCTGATGACTAAAAACAATTTGTTCGTCGTCTTTTTAAACTGGATTTATTAAAATTGCCTTGCAAAGATTTTCACCAAACAGGAGGCACATCTCTTGCAGAAAACATATCCATTCGACTCCACGACCAGAGTGACACCGTGAAGAAGCTCCAGTCAGTCAGTCAGTTAAGTGCCATACGTGATACACGCTTAGGCGATCATGAAAGAGACATGACTGACTGTGCAGGTGATTATCCTGGTGTAGGTTGCCATTGCTTTCTGCAGTAGACTGGTTGCCAACCAAGGATATAGAACCCAATCTGTCCTGTTATTTAACGCATAACTAGAATGAATAGACGGATTAATACCTTTCCCAAGAGTATTTGCGCGCAAGTGAATGCAATGAATTCGGCTGGAATTCGAACTCGGCCACCCGATTTCTCGTTCTGAGCCGATATCCAATGCACCACAACGCACATAAACATCGATGATGAGGTCATTCACAGGATAGCAAGAGCCAGCGCTCTATGCTTGCGAAACGTGGACAGGCATGCGAAACAACTGAAAGCCCTCCATATGAGGTGTCTGCGTACCTTCCTCAATATCAAATGGCACCATAAAATTCCGGACTCAGAAGTGCTGAAACGTGCCAAGTGTGACAGAATTCACGCCATGCTTCTACGTTCTCAACTTCGATGGGCTGGTCATACACACCGCATGGAGGACAGCCAACTACCAAAGAAGCACTTCTATGGTGAACTCTCCACGGGGAAACGTTCGCTTGGCCAGAAAATGTTGAGGTACAAAGACAGCTTAAAAGAGTCCCTTAAGTGCTGTGACATCCCATACTCCTCTTGGGAATCCATTGCTAAAGATAGAGCTGCCTGGAGATTCCAAGTGAAATCTGGAGTTGCTGAATTTGAAGGGGGTCGCATCAGGGACCTCAAATAGAGACGCTAGAAAAGGAAGGAGCACAAAAGCAACATTCATCAGCTACGGTCTACCCCCTGCATCCCCTGCTCCTGCTGCAACAGGCTCTTCCGTGCAAAGATTGGCCTTATCAGTAACCTCCGGATCCACCCAAATCCTTAGTGACCAGGAGTCATGGTCTTCTTTGCCTGCGAAAGATGATGATGATTATGATCATCATCATCATAACTGTGTCGTGAGTAACTTACATGTGTTTGTGCCACTTGTATACGCAATTTTAATGAGTCTTAAATAAGGCATTAGAATATTATATCTACCTTCTATTCAGTCTGGAAAACTCCTCTATGTTGAATAATGAAATGATAAATTTGGAGAGAAATAAGAAAAAAGGGCTTTATGTGTTAAGCGTTAAAAATAAGTCAGTCAGGTGCCATAATACTCGCTTTGGGCGATCATGAGTGACAGGTCAGAAGATTATCCCGCAGTAGGTTGCCATTGCTTTCTGCGGTAGACTGGTTGCCGACCAAGGCTATAGAACCCAATCTGTCCTATTGTTCAACCCATAACTGGAAGGAATAGACGGATTAATACCTTTCCCAAGGGTATTTGCGCGTAAGTGATTGCAAGATATTCAACTGGAATTCGAACTCGGCCTTCCGGTGTCGCGTTCCGAGTCGATATCCGCTGCGCCACAACGCACAAATGCGACTTTGTTAAACTTTTCTAAATTATTCGATAATAAATCAAATTGTTTTTTGGTTTGGGTTGGTTGATTTTGTTTAGCGGGATATCATCTATGGATTATTTCATTCCTAAATCAAAATATTTTCAACACAATTTTATGACCTCAACTAAATATATTTTGAACGCAACTGTATGTCTTCAACTACAGATAAAATATATTTTTAGTAATTTTACTATAAAATGTATGGGTGTTAATTTTACAACAAATGTGTATTGTTGGTGATTTTTTAATATAACGATTTATTTTTTATACTTTCATACTGTTTTATTTTTGTGCGTTAATGGTCACTATGAGGTTGTGGTCACTATGGGGGTAGTCAATATGAGGGGGTGGTCACTATTTTTATTAGTTGGGAACATAACAGGCGCTAGTGCCCAAATTATTTTTAAATTTTCTAATTCAGTAGAAATATTTTAGGTCAGTTAATTTAAATATGCATTTATACATGCAAGCGTACATCCACGTTTTTTAAGAAATTAAAATACACATGCGACGTGAGAGCTAATTTCCCCTTTTTGTCTGGCAACAACGCCTGGGCTACAGGAAAAGAGTACAAGCTAAAACCGCAGCCCTTTGAAGTCATTTTTGTGTCACCTGTATTTAAACGGAATATATTTTCTAATCTGCAACTCCACACAGAAGAAAAATTTACTTGATACGGAAACAGAGACTAAACCTAGACTGGTGAACCTCAGGCTCTATACACTATTGGGAGCCTACAGTGTTAAATTACATTAGGTTAATGTTGATCAAATTATAGCATTTAGATAATTCAATATGTAAGAAATACCTATCCAAAATATCCAAAATCAAGTGTTTCAAATAATTTTCATCAGCTTGTCTATGTCAGTAGCTTTTGTTTTTACTAATCCATCGTTTTTACTTATCCATCGAAATCGACAAATATTGAAGTTTTTACTTATCTATCGAAATCAACAAATATTGTGCTCTTAGATTTGAACATGATCAGTTATTGACAGAATTATATTTGATGATGAAACTTCTATTGAAAAAAAAAATAATAATGTTCATCCCGTACAATTCTCAAGAGCCAGTCATGGTAGAGAGGTTACAGAGTAAAAGGCACAGTTTATGGAAACATGAGAGGAAGATGACTTAACCGTCTCAGCTTCTCAATATTATAGAATGTTGCCAGTGTACATGTCTCTTTTCATGATTCCCTAAACATATTTATAGAACCGAAGTTTCGAAACAAGACGACCTGGATCATTATGCAGGAAAAAAGGATTTTTGAGCTAAAAACAGTTGTCCTTACGTAACTTGCCTTATCTAATCTAAACTTATTTATAAATGGAAATTTGTCTTTGTGTGTGTGTGTCTCTGTGTGTGTCTCTGTGTGTGTCCGTTACCTATAGACGCCGAAACAGCTGAACCAATTTCCTTGAAAACTTACACAGTTGTACTATAAACGTCGGCGAGTGTTCTTAGCTAGGTTTTGTGTCGCGGTACCACCGGTAAATATCGAAAATCGATAATCGAAAAAATCGGGTTATAGAAGGAGTGGTCCGATTTTAATCAAATTTGATACACTCATAGACAAAGACATAAGAAACGACATTCAGAAGTTTCAATGTTGCAGTTCTTACAATAGAGCAGAAAATCGATAATATATATATAAAAGGCAAGATGTTTGTGTGTGTGTCTGTTTATCTGTCTGTATGTCTTTTATACAAATCAACAATTTTTATCCGAGTCTCACTAAACTTCACACAAATATTCTTTAGGCTGAGTCTGAGCTCCAGGAGCATGGATTAGTTTTAAAGCTTTCATTACACCCGAGCAACGCCGGGCTATACTGCTAGTTTGTCTATATTTCTGAGACGAGGTAGTATTTACACTATTTACATTATTCCGACTATTTTTTTTATCTTTGTTGCCACTTGCACAACGTTTCGGTCGTTGTACGCTCTGGCATTCTTCAGGTGCTAAGAATTTTGAACCGAATTCTGCGGTTGTTTCAACCTTATGGTAGGGTTCAGATGTGGCACAGATCCCCTGAGTCATTGGGGATTATTGTCAACAAGGCACGGTGCAGGGTGATGGTGGCTCCAAAATGTGGTTTGTGTTTTCGCGGCATAGGCTAAGCGTCTCATTTAGCGATTACCGTTACGTTACACTACATCGTGATAAATTGCGTCCTTCACGAACTCCATATCCCACAGCAAGGACGAATAAATCCAGCAAGATAATTTACCGTTTTATCATAACCAAATTGACGAAAAGTAGATTGAGAAACAATCTGGGAGGGCATTGTGAGATTTATTCAGGCACGGTAATGGAAGAGTGGACCGTATCGAGACCGCAAACCTCATCTTGTCTTTAAAAGTTTTCCATTGGTTGATTCAACACCACGATACATTTCACTAGATTAGAGAGAATTACACACACACACACACACACATATATATATATATATATATATATATATATATAAACATTTTACCCCAAGCAAAGCAGAATTCTCATTAGTGCGCAGGGGGGTATAGAAGAGGTGAGTGATGAGAAAGAGGAACAAGTTACAGGGGTGTCAGAGAATGAGTAAGAAAAAGATGAGAATACAGGTGTGAAGAGGGTTGCATGAGAGTGGAGTGGAATGTAAAGAACAACATGATACAAGGGTTGTCAGGGAAAGGATGTGAGTCAAGAAGATAAGAGATGACGACTTTGCATTTAAGTTCTTGGAGATTGTAGTTTTCAGGGAAGCAAGTATACGGAAGGGAATTCCATAGGCGGGAAGTGCGAGCAGAGAAGCTGATAGAGTAGAAATTACGGTTACACTTAATTAGTTTCACTGTAAGAATGTGGGATCTAGTTTCTAGTCTCGTAGCTCGAGTAAATTCATGCGGCAGGCTCACCAGGGAGCTATGTTCGTTGGAGCTGAAACCGTGAAAGTATTTGTAGAAGAGACAAAGGAAAGCCACAGAGAAAGTGACTGGAATTGAGCTACCAGGTCGGGATCAGTTATATTACAGATTGTTCGTTGGATTTTGTCAAGAACCCCGAGATGAAGAGCAGGGGCACCGACCAGATGTAACAGCAATATTCAATGCACCGGAGGACGGTAGATTTTTATACGTACAAGATAGATTTTTACACGTACAAGATAGATTTTTACACGTACAAGATAGATTTTTAGACGTACAAGATAGATTTTTATACGTACAAGATAGATTTAGACGAGAAAATCTTCCTAGACGTACAAATGGAACCAACCTTCCGTGCAGCGGATTTAGTTATGGATTCAATGTAGTCATTAGTTTACTAAAGTTTATATTGGTAATACAATGAACTTATAAAAAACGATATCTTTCACTAATACGGATAAACAAAATATGACGTCATTTTCTAAATATCTTTCGAAGTTAAAAGAAGAAAATGAAACACCCAAAGTTAAATGGAAATTCTCAAACAGGCTAGAATATCTAGATCGGTAAATGAACCATGTTTCCTTTGTCTACAAGGAAAATGGAAATTATTAAAAACATGAAGAGTGATCTATTACTCAGAGGCATGAAACCACAGTAAATTGTAAACATATTAAAGAATTAACCTTAAAACCCTGCTAAAAATATAAAATCTAAGGTTTGAATCTCCAGCAATTATAAACTTTTTACAGTATTAATCTTAATATCTTGATAATTTACTTTATCTGTATAATCTTTCTTCTTTGTTATTTTATCTGTATTTTTATTTTTATTTTTATTTTAAAATTGAAATCTATTTAATGTCTTAAATGTAAATTTAATTTATATTTTTATTTTTAACATTAATTTTTCCTTTACCTTTTATTATTTTTTAATTTAATCTAAGAAGTTTATTATATTGGCATTAAAGAATTTATATCTTTGTCTTGGATTTTTAAATGTCCTCAGATTTGCGCTTTCTGAATAATTCCTATGTTTTTGTATGTGATTTCATAATTTTTTTTTAATGCCAAATGATTTAGTTTTATACAATGTTACGAACAAATGTATCTATCATGCCGGTGAGAGAACGGCTGCAGCCGGTCTGCCAAGTCAGTATCAACCACGTTACAGATCCTCCTTTATATTTTGTCAAGAAGCCCAAGGAGAGCAGCAGGGGCACCCGACCAGATATGGCAGCAATATACACGGGCGGATGGTAGATTTGTATATGTGCAGAATAGATTCATGAAGAGTGATATTACTGAATCGGAGGCATGAAACCACAGTCAATTGTAAACACATTAAAGAATTAACCTTAAAACCCTGCTAAAAATATAAAATCTAAGGTTTGAATCTCCAGCAATTATAAACTTTTTACAGCATTAATTTTACTATCTTGATAATTTACTTCAACTATATGATCTTTCTTCTTATGTTATTTTATTTTTATTTTTATTTTCTACTGAAAATTGTGATTTATTTACAGTTTTAAATTTAAATTTAATTTTAATTTTTAATTTTAACATGAATTTTTTCCTTTAATCTTTATTATTTTTTAAAATTTTAATTTTATTATTATTTATATTTATTTTTATTTTATTTTCTACTGAAAATTGTGATTTATTTACAGTTTTAAATTTAAATTTAATTTTAATTTTTAATTTTAACATGAAGTTTTTCCTTTAATCTTTATTATTTTTTAAACTTTTAATTTTATTATTATTTATATTTATTTTTATTTTTATTTTCTACTGAAAATTGTGATTTATTTACAGTTTTAAATTTAAATTTAATTTTAATTTTTAATTTTAACATGAATTTTTTCCTTTAATCTTTATTATTTTTTAAACTTTTAATTTTATTATTATTTATATTTATTTTTATTTTATATTATTTTTTATTTTTATTCTAAATTCTTTAAACTTTTACATTTTAAATTTTAAACTTTAAATTACTTTTTAATTTTTAATTTTTTCAGGTTAATTTTTTTTTCGAATTTATTATATCAGCACTAATGAATTTATATTTTCGTTTTGTATTTTTAAATTTCCTTAGATCTGCGCCTTTTTAATAATTCCTGTGTTTGTGCATGTGATTGCATCATTAAAAAATGCCAAAGGATTTAGTTTTATACTATGTAACGAACAAACGTATCTATCTGCAATTCACTTCCGACCAAGGTATGAAATTTCTATTTCTCCGACGCTTCTGTTGTCTCCCCAACACTTTCTTTTCTCTGTGCATTTTCTCTCTTTTTTTTTTCTCTTTGTTAAGTCCAGACGTCACGTGACCGATATCTCTATCTATTTTTACTTCTTGCCTAAATCTGGCGTCTCTTTCTCTCTCAGCCGTTTTCGTTGGCTCTTTCCTCTCGGTTCTTTCTTTCTCTCTTGTTTTCCTCTTTACTTTTTTATTTCCTGTGTCCTTCTCTTTTTTCCTCTTCTTTCTTTCTCTTTTTTGATTTTTTTTTTTGCTTTCTCATCTTTTCTACACTCTTTATCCCGAACGAAAGGTTTTCCAAAAATAAAAAGAAAGTGAGTTTTCTTAAATTTTCTTTTAAAAAATAACGTTTATTACCACCATTATTATCTACATGATAAGACATTGTTCTTTCAATGTCGAAACAAAATATTCATTTTTGTAGTAGACTGTAGTGTGTACATGTTCTAAAGTAGAATTTATTATATATATATATATATATATATATATATATATATATATATATATATATATATAAACATGTTACGGAAATTAACAACGAATTTTAACGAAACTTGGTTATAAGCAACCGACAATTTGTAATGAATTATTTTGAACATTATTTTTACCGATACTCGTATTTAAGTAGATATTCTGTTTTTAATTAAACAGTATTTTATATTTAATCTACCGGCCTGATTATTTTACGATAAATTTTATTGCGAAAATGTCTGCTATCCAGCAGGATTCGAACCTGCGACCCCTATTTACATAGGGGATGCTACCATTTGATCTGGTACTGTCCTAACCCCTCGACCATGGATAGCCTCTTGATAAGACGAGGTTTTTATCATTTTTGTTGACATTACGATACATTTCAGAGCAGATATGGTTTGTTAACGGTAGATCGAAAATTGTGTTATATAAGCATGATAAAAACCTTTTGTGTCGAGGTACCCCGATAAATATCGAAAATCGATAATAAAAAAAATAATAAAATAAAATCGGGTTATAGAAGGAGCGGTCTGATTTTAATCAAATTTGATGCACTCATAGACAAAGACATAAGAAACGATATTCAGAAGTTTCAATGTTGCAGTTCTTACAATAGTGCAGAAAAGTTGATATCGATTCTAGGAAATCAAAATTTGACTTATATCCATCCAAGTTCTTTCAGTCTACGGTTTCGCTTTAACTGGAAACACCTATTGCTTTTTAGTCTTTCGTGCCAATGTTCAAAGAGTCTGAGCTCCAGGACCATGGATTAGTTTTAAAGCTTTTATTACACTCGAGCAACGCCGGGCTATACTACTAGTAAACAAATAAAATTATTCTTGGAAATAGGGCATGTAAAACTGTTCCATAATTTTCAGCTTTCCAAGCGCTTTCAATCTCTTCACAGGCCATTTTCAAGAATGTTATTTTTTCGGTTTGTTATGTCCTCATGATTGACTACAATGTAATTTTTTGTGTTTTAGTGTTTTTTGAAGAGGAGCGCCCTTTAAAGCTATCACGTGATGCGCGCGGCGGCTGACATTTACTTATGAACTTATGGACAATAACAAAATCCTGTTTCTTAACGTCAATATGGAGCTAAAAACCAACGAATTTATCTCTTATCTGTAAAAAAAAAAAAAAAAAAAAAAACACCGGTAAGAACTCTTGTCTTCTTAACTGTAAAAACCAATGCCCAGAAAGATATAAAATAGCAGTCATAAGTAATGTCTTAAATAGAGCACATCAAAATTCCTGCTCCCAAAGAATATTTTTGAGCGAACCAAAACACTTAAAACAAACATCAGTCAACCATAATTTTCCAAACTACATTACTGATAAACAAATAAAAATATTCTTACAAAAATACATGACACTAGTATTAAAAATAATACATAAAAAACATAGTCTATTGCAACCAAATGTACATGAGTTATAAACAGGACGAAATTTTCTATACAAAAAATTATTAAACACCATATTACTGCTGTAATTCTTCAAAAACATGTAAAATTTATAATGTATTATAGAAAATCAAAGACAGCAAACCTTGTTGTTTCTAATAAAAAGAACCCCATCAAATCTAAAATAGCGATGACTAATATAGTGTATGAATTCCAATACCCCGTACAAGATTGTTTCTTGTCATAAATCAATTACCTATATTGGCCACACTACCACTTCGTTGGGTAGGCGCCTTGTATGCCACCTATCTAGTAATAATAGTGCAATAAAAACATTTATTAATCCATAACTTACAAGAAGTCTTAGAAAAATTTTGGTTAAAAGCACAAAAATAACATTTAAATCACAATATCAAAGGCACCTCGCTATAAGAGAGGCACCAAATATCAAACAATTTTCTCCTACCATCAACTTTACATTATTTAACAATGGAAATGGAATTTTGAAAGTTTGATGAAAAAATAGACAGACGCTCACACGATGTCCAGCCGGGCGCATCACGTGATAGCTTTAAAAATCTCTCCTTTTAAAAAAACGCTAAAACACAAAAAAAGTAATTACTTTCAAACATGAGGACATAATAACACCGGGAAAATAACATCCGGAAAAATAACAGCATATTATCATACGCTGGTGGCCCGACTCGGAATTTCATGCGTTATGCGATCATCAGGTGCATTTTTCAAACTGATCGCTTTAGCGATTTGAATTTAAGTTCACTCGATGTTCATGAGAATTAAATCATATAATGCTAGGATACTATTTTCTAATTCATTAAGTGTAAAATTTCAATCAACAAAATTTACATGAAGAAAAAAAATTAAAATTGGAATTTTAAATTTAATATAATACATATAAGGTCAAGGGAGATGAATTCAAAGGGGCGTAATTCGTAATTATAATATTTGCAGAGGATAAAAAGAAAGAAAGAAAGAAAGAAAGAAACGTATAGAAGAATCTCCATCAATCAGAATTTATGCACCTATCTCCACGGAGATAATTTAAGTATTTTCTATGATAGCGTGTAGATTGATTTATGCACGTTATTTTTGCAAGTAATTATTCATTCGTAACTTGCATAAATCAATCCAATTTTGTTTATGTCCTAACTTTAGCAATAAGGAAGATCTTGACAACTCCTAAATTTAAATAAATTAATGCATTAGAAAAAGGTAAATTCAACACTGATTTAGAACACCCTGTTAAAACAAAGTAGACAGAAATAAGCAGAAACTTCGTAAGCGTAACATTATTTGGTTTAACCCACCTTCAGCAGTAATGTCCAAACATACAAAAAAAATATTGCTAAATTTAATTCACAAACATTTCTACTGTACATCCACACTAATAAAAGATTTCCAACAAAAAGATTAAATTTAGTTAGTTACGTTAAGAATGTAAACAAATATATTTCGCAACATAATAATATGATATCAAATGAAATATTTGGCCCACTTGAAGAATATCAGTTACCTTACTACTAATAATAATTGCCGAAAAAATAAAACTTGCCCATTGAATGGTCAGAATATGTCCGAAAATATTATTTATAGATGTCGCATCATTTCAGATGATGATAATGATGATGATGTTACATTTTATATTGGATTTACTGTAAATAAGTGAAAATATCATTTAAATAACCATAATCAACAGTAATATACCGCTTTATTCTTATAATTAATCCAGAAATTAAAAATCCATAAATTCTATATATTTTTTATCCAACAATTAATTAAAAGACAACAATTCAATTATTACTTGGAATATCGTCGCTAAAACCAAATTTTATAATGGAAAACGAAGACAGATCTAAATTATGTCTTTTAGAAAAATTTGTCATCGTAAATCATATAATTAACCCTAATCTACTTAGCAAAAAAAGTGAATTGATGACCACATACAGCCATACAAAAAATACTTACTTAAATTCATAGATCCTGATTGATGCAGATTCCTCTATACACTTATTTATTTCTTACTCTCTTACTTCTCCCTTCTTTCTTTTTTTCCTTTTCCTCGTGAAAATTACTATTAATAATTACGAATGATTCTCTTTTGAATTCATCTTTTGAATTGACTCTTGATAAATTAAAAAAATAGTACCCTAACATCATAAGATTTAACTCCTATGAACATAAAGTGAACTTAAATTCAAATCTCCTAAACGGTCATTTTATAATATGCACCTGATGATTGCATAACGCATGAAACACCAAGTCGTGCCACCGACGTAAGATAATATGTATATTTATTAATATATATAATTAATAGCTCTGTTTGTACTAGATTGAGCACTGTTTTATTAACACGCGAATGATATTTTATACCTGTGTATTCCCATGTGTATATTTATTGATTTACACACACACACACACACACACACATATACCTGCTTATACACATACACACACACACACACACATACACACACACATATATATGATGTGTGTGTGTGTGTGTGTATGTGTATAAGCAGGTATATGTGTGTGTGTGTGTGTGTGTGTGTGTGTGTGTTCATCTCCATACTAGACTGTTTCGCTGTATCACACCTCATAAGTGTGGCTAGACATCTAATTGCTCATATATATATATATATATATATGTATGTGTGTGTGTGTGTGTATAAGCAGGTATATATATATATATATATGTGTGTGTGTGTGTGTGTGTGTGTGTGTGTGTGTGTGTGTGTGTGTGAACAGAAATTCAAGATTAAGTCTTTTAAGGCCTTTATGATTTTTGGACCTGGTTTGTCTTTCTTTAGTCGATGTAAAATTACCATGATTGCATAGTGGAAGTCAGACAGTTGCTGATAGGTTATCGGAGCGACTTCTTGCTTTTCTTCTTTCAAACTGCGTGTTGAATTTAGTACTGTTCCAATGTTCCCATCTTTAGCTAAGGACGGTTTAGCCGACCTGAAAAGTAGTTCTGTGATTTATTAAATTAAATATCGGTGCGAGGACGACTATGTGGAGCGAACCAACTTGTGAATCGAGATCCAGATTGGACAACACTTGCCTGCCTGTATAAAACAGGGTGTAGCGAGTAACTGTACTCGCGTGAGTCAGCGAGTGTGTTTCATTTAATTAAAAAACCGGGCTGCGCTTCCGAATATGTTGTTAAGGATGCTGCACCATGCTGCGTCGGTTAAGCATTGACGGATTTAGAGGTTGTTTCCATCAAGCTTCGTCAACCGACTTTGTGCAGGCAGAAAGAGAACTTTATTCGTTCTCTCATGGATGGGTCGGGAGTAATTCTTTTTATAGTCACTCCGGGCTTATTTATACCGATTTGTCTTTTGTTTTGTTGTTATTGCTTTCAGTAATAGATTTATTTTAGTCGTGGCTGATAAATTACTGACCGTGTTTACCTTTTAGAGATTCACCGTTTTGATTATTGTTGCTCTAACGAATGTTTCTGAAGAAGTGTTTGATGAAAAGGGTCCTTTCAAATGAACGCGTTCCGCTAATAAGTTATTTTCAGATAAAGTGTATCGGTAAAGAGTGTCTGTAGAAGAACAAAGCAATTCTTAACGTAAGACTAAGAAGAATTTTTTTCTTTTGTCTTTTTTTTTCATAGATAGATAGATAGATAGATAGATAGATAGAATAAGAGAAGGAATTAGATAGATAGATAGATAGATAGATAGATAGAGAGAGAGAGAGAGAGATATGAATAAATATAGATAGATAGATAGATAGATAGATAGATATGATAAATGAATAAATGATAGATAGATAGATAAATAGATAGAGAGATATGAATAAATGTAGATAGATAGATAGATAGATAGATACGAATAAACGTAGATAGATAGATAGATAGATAGATAGATAGATATGAATAAACTTAGATAGATAGATAGATAGATACTCGTTCTATCTATCTATCTATCTATCTATCTAAGTTTATTCATATCTATCTATCTATCTATCTATCTATCTACGTTTATTCGTATCTATCTATCTATATATCTATCTACATTTATTCATATCTCTCTCTCTCTCTATCTATCTATCTATCTATCTATCTATCTATTTATCTATCTATCTATCTACATTTATTCATATCTGTCTATCTATCTATCTATCTATCTATCTATCTACATTTATTCATATCTCTCTCTCTCTCTCTCTCTCTATCTATCTATCTATCTATCTATGAAAAAAAAAAAGACAAAAGAAAAAAATCTTCTTACGTTACGAGTGCTGCAATTTTAAGCCTAACCTCCTTCCCAAAACCTAAGCAAATTTAATCAGCATCAAAAAATAACCTAGTTATGTTACAGACTTATTGATCACCCTGTAGATATATATATATATATATATATATGTGTGTGTGTGTGTGTGTGTGTGTGAGAGAGAGAGAGAGAGAGAGAGAGAGAGAGAGAGAGAGAAAGGTAATTTGTGCGAGTGAGCGTGTGTGTGTGTTTTAGTATTCTGTATTACAAGGTGTCACATTCACATATAGTCAGTATAAAGAGAGATGCAGACCTAAACACATGGTGATACTAAAAAACGCATGTAAATGTTATAAATTACTTGAGGTATGTAAAAAGAAAGTATTTTATCAATAGATGACAAACTAAATTTTTACAAAATAAATTTACTTGATATATTTAGACACATTAAAAAAAGGAAAAATCAGCAGGAGCAGATAGGATCATGTTCCTCGCTGCCTTAAATATTGACAAGATCACAGAAGCAAAAACCTGGAATTTACGACAGTGGCGTTATAGTAGAAGAATTTAGTAGATACCTGTTCATATCACTATCTAAGTAGGTAGGTGCAAAAGAATACGAGCTCTATGCACAATCAGTTTAATGAGTACACATAGTCAGTCAGTCAAGTACCATACGTGATACACGATTGGGCAATCATGTCTCTTTCGAGACATGGCTGACTGGGAAGAAGATTATCCCACAGTAATTTGCCATTACTTTCTGTAGTAGACTGGTTGCCAGCCACGTTTATAGAACCCAATCTTTCCTGTTATTTAAATTGAAGAGAAGAGACGGATTAATATCTTGCCAAGGGTATTTGCGCGTAAGTGAATGCAAGGAATTCAACTGAAATTCGAACTCGGCTCCTCGATTTCTCGTTCCCAGCCGATATTCACTGCACCACAACGCACATCCGAGTACACATAAACAACCAGATATTAATCCGTCTATTCCTTCCAGTTATGGGTTAAATAACAGGACAGATGGGGTTCTATAGCATTATTTACGATAATTATTTCTTTATTACGAAAATGTGTATCATTCAGCAGGATTCGAACCTGCGACCTCTATCCACATAGGGGAAGCAACCATTTGATCTGGCAACGTCTTAGACCGCTCGGCCAAATAATCAGGCCAGTCGATATAAATATATAATACTGTTTAATTGAAAACAGAATATCTACTTAAATATGAGTATCAATAAAAAATAATGTTCAAACAATTCATTTCAAATTGTCGGTTGTTTATAACCAAGTTTCGTTAAAATTCGTAATATATATATATATCCAGAGAGAATAGGGTGTAGTAAATAGTGACATTTATAAACTGGTATTATGTGGATAACTACTTGAATTTGTAACAAGCTGAAAGAGTTATTCTCTGCACATCTATCTCAATTTACATTATTTCCATAATAAAAATGAGGACAATAGTCCGAACTATTATATTCACGAGGTTTCAGCTGTTGTAAGCTCCATCCATCTTCAAAGTATGTTGTAAGAATCCAAACAATGTAAATAGTTACAATATGACATCTCAAGAATATAGACAAACCAACTCTTTCAGATACGCACATATATATTATATTATATATATATATATATATATATATATATATATATATATATGTGCTGACGCCATTTCGGTCGGGTTTCAATCCTGGGTAAAAAAGCAATCGGAGGGTAAAAAAGCAATCGGAGTCTAATCGTACTGATGAGCTGTGATGCGGCGAAACAGATCTGTCTGCTGATGACAATATATATATATAAGAATTAAAAATTAATGGGAAATTAATGGGTTGACAGTCAACTGTTTGTAGAGATTTACTTTATTAAGAATGCTCGATACTTAATAGTATAAATATGGTAATATTTTTATTATTAAATTATAATAAAAACATAGTTTACTGCAACACAAACGGCTGTAGATTATGTTTTTATTTTAAACTCATAATAAAAATATTACCTTATATATATATATATATATATATATATATATATATATACAGCGCTCTGGGTATTGGCGTATGATACATCATACGCTAAAAGTCTGCCTTCTTCTGCCGAACGCCCATAGCCCAGAGTTAGAATCACCGACTGACGCCAATTCGGTCGGGTTTCAATCCTGAGTTAAAAAGCAATCATATGTCTAATCGTACTGATGAGCTGTGATATAGCAAAACAGATCTACCTGCGGATGACTACTATATATATATATATATATATATATGCAATGTGTTATATATATTATATTATTTATGTATTATATATGCGCGGTATTTATCTGAAAGGGCTCAATATCAGTGATAGAGCTGACATATTCAGTTGGATTGGTGTGAGTTTGTGATCCTATGTTTCACGCTTTTTGAAAAATTGGATATATGTAGGGTTGCGTATATTTGTGTTTTTGGGTAATTGGGAGTAAAATTTGTCGTCGTGACGTCTCTCATACAAACGTTGACATAAATACACACTTATACACCCATTGACGTAAGCAGACACATACACACACGCGCGCTTGCCCACCGGGGCTCACAAAAATTAACTATATGTGAACAGTATGGGGCTTGGCATATATCTGTATATTTGGGCCGTTGTGCACATACATACACATTTGATTAGTGTATTCAAATCGTGTATCTTCCGACTTTATATATATTTTCTTGCAATTCTTAGTTTAAATTGAAAGTTTTAAAATTTTTCTAGCTTTTTTTTATCAGATTAAAAGAAAAAACACTCTCCTCATTATTAGAATGGCTGAAAAGTATGAAATTCATTTAGCCTTTTCCGAAATTAATTCAAGGCAGATCCTTATAGAATTCTTTTGAATGTTTTGAAAGTAACAGATTTGTTTGGAGTCAATCTATGCGTTTTTACCAACTTTCGAGGTGAACTAAGAATTGTAAGGTGTGTGTGTGTGTGTGTGTGTGTGTGTGTGTGTGTGTGTGTGTGTGATAGATTCTGACGAGCATTCCGTGCGCGCTCCAGGGCTACAGGGTTTCTGGACGATTGTTTGTTTTTATTCAATCATTCCTATCGAATCTTGAAATGAAGCTCGATTTAAATGGACATGCTTCTAGATCCATTAAAACTAACGTGGATGTCCCTCAAAGTTCTATCCTAGGTTCAATGATGTTTTTGATCTTCATCAATGATCTTTCTTATGTTATCAGTTCCCAAGTAGGCATCTATGCAGACGACGCTAATATTCACTTCCGTCTGACTAGAAAATCCGCTAAGGCTGACAAAAATAAACCTGGCTGCTGCTCTTGAAATAGACTGTCAATTAGTGGTTAACTGGGGCAAGAAATGACTTGTAAATTTTAATGCCTGCAAAACAAAACTGCCCTCCTTTACCCACCATAGAAAATCCTTCTTGTCAGCCATTACAAAGACTGGTGCAAGTATTTTTAGAGCAACACACTGCTCTTCGTTGGCCTCATTTTTTCAACCGACCTGAAGTGGAACGGATATATCGGATCTATAGCTGCATCTACTGCAAGGAAGTATGGGACACTGTGCCGGGCTAGAAGGTTTGTTTACTTGTCAGAATCCATCTTGCACATTTATAAATCTACTCTTCATCCCTGCATTGAATAATGTTGCCATATATGGTCGAGCATGATCTGCAATGTAATCGAACGTGACTTGGAAATTTCGACTTCATTCCTTTTCTCACTGACGAATCTGTTCGAGTAGCTGTTACATCTAACTATTTTATCGGTAAAAGAGTGGGACCTAGATGCCAATCTAGTAGCATGCTTACAATTATGTGGTCGAGTCACCAAGGAAAAAAGCTCGTAAGAACAGTTGCATGAAAAACAGAGGGAAGCCACGATTTTGCATAATCGATAAATCACATAGAAGTTGGCGGTAAAAATTAATTTCCGGGGCAATATTCATAACCTCTTGGCTGAAAATCGGATCAAGATCCAAGAAAATCACTAGTGTTCATTTTAAGTTATTTATATCAAAGTTTCTAGTGAGCTCTTCCTGTGTCTTAGTACTTTAAAGAGTGCTGGACTACTACGTGATGTCAGTTCTTCAATACGGCAGCGAATGCTGGACAATATCATCGCAAATGAGGACAAAACTGGAAGCAGCGTAAATGTGGTTCTACAGAAGGATGCTGCGGATATCGTGGACCGAGCTTGCAAGCAACGATGAGGTGTTGGAAAGAATGGCAACAAAAAGGAAATTGATACTGAGCATCAGGAAGAGACAACTGAAGTTCCTAGGACACGCAATGAGGAAGAAGAGCCTGGAGAACCTGATACTGACTGGCCAGATGGAAGGAAAGAGAGACAGAGGAAGACAGCGGATAACATATTTGCAGGGCTTGATCAGGTGGTTGACGGAACGGGGGTTGACAGGAGTAACGGGAGCAAACATACTAAGAGCCACAAGGGATAGGGAGATGTGGAGAACCATGATCGCCTACGTCCTGAAGGGACAGGGCACATAGAAGAAGAAGAAGAAGAAGAAGATATCAAAGTTGCAAGAATTATTAACATGTATCTTGGTAAAATATTAATCTGTTAGCGAAAAGGCATATGATTTCTTATAATAAAATATAATTGAACGTCATTGGTTTAACTGCAGATATGTATTGAAAAGAAAGAAAAGTATTTGCCAGTGGTTGTCAGGTATTGATTTTGTTACTGAAAGCCACCAGGACAACGCTTATTATATTGATGCGAAATCATTGTTAACGCTTATAAAATGAATCGGAAATAATTTTAGCGTTAACATTTGGTGTCGAATGATGGTAACATGACCGGATGTGTGTCCTGTATAGTCATAGGGTTTCACTTCTAAACTAGTTAAAGCACTGAATGCGCGTCGTGGTGCAGTAGATATCGGCTCAGAACGAGAAATCGGAGAGCCGACTTCGAATCCCAGTTGACTTCACTTACGCGCAAATACCCTTGGGAAAGGTATTAATCCGTCTTTTCTCCCTCCAGCTAGGGGTTGAATAGCAGGACAGATTTAGTTCAATAGCCTTGGTTGGCAACCAGTCTACCGTTGAAAGTAATAACCTACTGCGGAAAAATCTTCTGCCCAGTTAGTCATGTCTCTTTTGAAACATGATCGCCAAAGCGTGTATCAAGTATGGCACTTAACTGAATGATTGTCTTCTGTATTCACTTTCATTCAATATGTCCAGGCCATATTTTCTCATTATGTTCCCAGCAAAGTTTCAATCGTGTTTTCCTATTCGAAGTATAAGTTTCCTTTTTGTTTCTATTTTCTCTAAAACGTTATTGTTGCACACATGTTCAGCCCATAATATTCTCACTATCCTTCTGTAGAACCCTATTTCTATTGCCTCAAGACACTTTTCTATCTGTGAAGAGATTGGCTTGCATTGATCGTATTATAGAAGGGCCGATATTATTTAACCCTTTACTACTCCTTTCTTTATTTGTCACGAAATTTTAATATTTCTAAAGACTATGTTTGGCTTTTGCAATGGGAAATCTGAGAGTAGAATTCCAATTCAAGGTGTGTTCGTTATGTTTACTTACACGCAAATAACTCTGGGAAAAGTTTGAACGCACCTCTTCTTCTTCCCCTTTAACTATAAGCTAATTAGCAGAACATATCTCCTTAAAATTTCCTAAAATAAAATGTATTTTCTGTATTTGAGAAATGTCCAAATGGTAGACAAGCGATAAAAACAATTAGTCATGTCTCGAAAGAGACATGATCGCCCAAGCCTGTATCACATATGACACTTAACTGACTGACATTGAAGATGGCCTTCTAGAAATTATGTTTTTTTAATTCCTTATTATTCTTCTGTTTCGCTGAAATTTTCTGTGTGTTGTTAGTCGCTCGTTTTGTGTAGAAACGGGAATAGACTTTTTGAAAAAAAAAAAAAACTGAATATTTAACATTATTGCTCTATATCATTTTGAGTACTGATCTTTTATTTTAATGAATTATTCCATCTACCAACTGCATTTTTCTTGTTAATCTGTTTGGACCTTTTGATAACTTGCATATTTTTCGCCGGCATCAGGGGTTAGTTTTCAAATCCAGGTAATGGCCCAGAATTTCTATTGCTGACTTTCAAAACGTCTTAAACTTTCCAGCCGCCGTGACTGTCAGAACACATCTCTTCCATTTAAATTTCTCTTTCTTGTATCGTACGAAGTTTGTTGTTTGGCAACTACCTTTGGACCACTACGCTCTCCAGCTTTCCCCGGGTTCATATGACGTCTATTAATCTTCAAGGAACTATAAATATAGATTCTCTTATCTGTAATTTTAAAGAATACTGGATAAACATATATTTGGAAAAGGGTTCATCAACTGACACAGAATGACCGAACCAACCAATATATATATATATATATATATATATATATTGGTTGGTTCGATCATATATATATATATTATTATTAAAATGATTCATAGAAAATTTTCAATCCAATAATATTTCTTTGTATGCCTGCTCAGATCACAGTGAAGAATTTCTCTTCCAGATTAAATTCTTCTATTGGAAGTCAGCTGCTCTCCGTTTGATTCGTGGATGAAAGACTTTCTTAAAACAAGCGAAAATATGCTTACTTACAGTATTTGATTTATTTTATCGACTCTTGTGTACTGAGAGCTTTTATCTAAAATAATTTTCGTTTGCTTATCACACATGCACCCATGTATAAAACTGAGTTGCATCTGATCAAGATGACGCATTTCTTGATGGACTAAAACACTTTTCTTGAAGGACTAAAAAACTAACCATCAATCTTGGGCAAACTCTCTCCCCACTTATATATTTGTTTAGCAAGATAAAAAATATTTATATCTCAAGATATTAAATGTGGACAAACGTTATCAACGTACTTTTTTAGAACTAGAAACGCAATACGCAATAGAAAACATCTTTTAATTAAATTACCTAAAAACGTTTACACAAAACTAATTAATTGATTTGTTTTCACGGCTAATCAACCTTTTGCAGGTTATTCAAAGGCAGAAAATATTTAGAATTTTTTACGTAATAATGATTGACTGACACTCATTCTGTCCAATAAACTCTTTCTTCCCTAATCTTGTGACTCTTACAAGTTAAAACTAAAGATTTCTATTCTGGGTCATATTACTTGAATTCCCCTTTCTTTGAAAATATTTTTTAGATAATCCGAGGAAATTTAAATCAAACGAAATCGTTGCTTGAAGAGATCAGCTCGTCGAAATAAATTATAATTTATAACCACTTTACATGATCGGTTGACTTTTCCTTTATGTATATTATTATCTTTATTGATTAATGAAAGAATATAGGATTTGCTGTTGTTCATCACACGTTTGCAGAGCCGCCAAGCCTTTGGAGTCGAACTTGCGAACAACTACGCACCGCCTCATTCTCTCAGCAAACAACAGCTTAGAGTCTTTCATGATCCTCTTACACTCATTACGAGCAGAGGCAAATAGGCTCCTGTTGTGGTCAGACGCATGGCTCCGAAATAGCCGGAAGTAGTGGTTCCTGTGGACAATGGCAGCCGAACAGGCAGGAGAAAGCCAGAGGAGGAATGTGGTTTGAGACGGAACTTCCTGATCGGTATGAAGGCATCAATGCCAGCTTTCACCTAGGATGAGATCTCAAAGGCGCAGTCGTCAACTAGGAGTTTGAACACTTTTTCCCCAAGGGACGTCGCATAAGAAATCGCGAATCGCATCCCAGTCTGTTCTTTGGTAGCGGTAGAATTCCTGTTGGTGGAAGACTCCTGGGCGGATTGAGAGTAGTGAGATATATTCATCAAAACAACAACATGATCGGGGTTACCGAGAGGGCAAAGCTGTGAGACTTGGCAGGAGTCAGGTACAAAGGTGAAGTAGAGATCTAGTAGAGAAGTGTGTCCTGAAGGGATACTGGGAAAGCGCGTGAGGAAATTCACCACTTGCATAAGAAATTGAGAAATAGCAAAGTTCATGACGTGAGTGCCAGCTGAATCAGTGACAGCCTTTTAGACACTTGGCAAGATGGGCGCTAAGATTTCCGAATACAAATATGTTAGTGAATGGGTGGGAAAAGTAGCCTTATTTATATTGTCAGAGATGCTGTCTAACAGGAAGCAGTCGGGAGAAGAAGGAGAATGGTACAGAAAGAAAAGGTAGCTAACCGAGAAGTGACGGACAGGGACACGGGTATGGGTGGTCAGAGAATTCTAGAGGTGTCACTCTAGCTAGAGGGAGGTGTTCACCGAGATAAATCCCCAGAACTTGCATATGGACAGTGGAGTCCTTCCTTAAGAGGGGAAGGTAGCCAGGGATCAAGAAGTTAGAAGAGAGAATTGAGGGGTTGAGATTAGTCTCACAGAGCGCTAGGATGTCAGGGGACTTTTCGTGGAGGAAAGATTCAATGCTACAAAAGTTGGTACGAATAACCCGGATGTTAGTGAAGGAAATGTTAAGAGATTTAGGTGATTTTACTTTGCCTGGTTTAGTTTTCTTTTTTTTTTTTTCCTGAGATATGGTCGTTCATATTTGTTGTTGGTGAGGAGAGACCTCAAATAGAGGAGGCAGACGCTCATTAACTGCGACATGCGCTGGAAGGGAACTGGGGCGGAGTGCAGCAGAAGTGTGGCCTCGGGGTTGCCCACCAAAAGCGCTTGCAGGGACACCTATCCATGCACGACATGACACTACAAGAACCCCGATATTATGCAACTGTTGATCAAAGCAGCCGCTTTGACGCTACGCAAGAGTTAGGGCTCCTAACTACCAGTCAGAAGCAGCAATTAGAAAACTGCCATCTGGTACCTTCACAAAGAAGAGACGTTGCCACCAACCACGCACGTTGCAGGAAAATCGCAGAAGCACCAATACTGAGGAATGAGGAGAGGAAGAGAGCCGGAAACCACTTCCTGAACAGGGAAGAAGGGATAAGCCTCTATGCCTGTTCAATAGAGGTGGGAGGAGTGAGAACCGAGCGATAGTAGGATCTATCTACTCTATTTAAAAAATGAATAGGATAAAGACTTACTAAGTTTCAACTTAGTTAAAGTTTAACTGCCACCGAAATTTCTAACAAGTTAAAAAAAAGGGAGAAAAATCATGTGGCGGTAAACGTTGAATTAAGCATAACAGAGACATGAAAGCAGACTTAAGGAAAATGAATATATCTATAAAGAAATACAAAGATACATGAAGATGACTTACACTTAATGAATTCAAGCTTAAGCGAAATCTAGCGCCAGTACACGCTGGACACGGGCAAAAAGGTGGCATTTTTAAGTGGGGGAGAAAAATATTAAACTCACAGCCCACACATACCAGGGACTTGTCTACGCTGAATAAAACAAATCAGTACCTACACTTTTCTTCTGCGGCACAATATGCAACTAATTCAGTAAAATTAAGAAGGTTAATCGGATGTGCCTTGTGGTGCATTGGATATCGACTCGGAAAGACAAATCAGGGATCCGAATTCAAATTCCAGTTGAATTCTTTGTATTCACTTACGCGCAAATACCCTTGGGAAAGATATTAATCAGTCACTTCCTTTCATTTATGGGTTAAATAACAGGACAGATTGGGTTCTATAGCCTTGGTAGACAACCAGTTTACCGCAAATGTAATGGCAACCTACTGCGGGATATTCTTCTACCCAGTCACTCATCTCTCTTTCGAGACATGATCGCCCAAAGCTTGTATCACGTATGGCACTTAACTTACTGATTATGATGCAAAATATTTTATTTTTTTCTAGATTTATTACATAAAAGTCACAAATTTCCTAACCTGAGTTAGCATGCCTGATATATATGTATATGTATATATATATATATATATATATATATATATTCTAAACATATACTGTTAAATATAAGATACAATGAATGTCTATTATGTTTAATCATGAGCCGTTCTAAACACCGTATTTTGGCTTTAACTTAAGTTGAAAATAAAGACAAAAATTCTCCAACATTTGGATAATTTTTTATTAGGTTGGTTCTAAGCTTTCGGCTCACATGAGCCATCTTAATAAAAAATTATCCAAATGTTGGAGAATTTTTGTCTTTATTTTCAACTGAAATTAAAGCCAAAATACGATGTTTAGAACAGCTCATGATTAAACATAATAGACATTCATTGTCTCTTATATTTAACAGTATATCTTTAGAAAATTATTTGCTGCCTCGATACACTGAATTTATCTCTTTATATAGTCATCCGCAGACAGATCTGTTTCGCTGTATTACAGCTCATCATTACGGTTATATATATATATATGTATATATATATATATATATATATATATATATATATATAACCGTACTGATGAGCTGTATATATATATATATATATATATATATATATTATTTGAACATTATTTTTACCGATACTCGTATTTAAGTAGATATTCTGTTTTTAATTAAACAGTATTTTTATATTTATATCTAGCGGCCTGATTATTTACGATAAATTTTTATTACGAAAATGTGTGTTATCCAGCAGGATTCGAACCTGCGACCCCTATTACATATTAATTTCCGTAACATGTTTACATTTGTTGACATTACGATACATTTCAGAGCAGATATGCTTGTTTACGGTAAATCGAAAATTGAGTTATATAAGCATGATAAAAACCTCGTCTGATCAAGAGGCTATCCATGGTCGAGTGGTCAAGACGGTACCAGATCAAATGGTAGCTTCCCCTATGTAATAGGGGTCGCAGGTTCGAATCCTGCTGGATAGCACACATTTCGTAATAAAAATTTATCGTAAATAATCAGGCCGGTAGACATAAATATAAAAATACTGTTTAATTAAAAACAGAATATCTACTTAAATACGAGTATCGGTAAAAATAATGTTCAAAATAATTCATTAAAAATTGTCGGTTGCTTATAACCAATTTCGTTAAAATTTGTTAATTTCCGTAACATGTTTATATATATATATATATATCAGGCATGCGCCGTCAGTAATATATATATATTAATTTGTGCATCGCGTTCCTTTCTAAAGTGTAAATTCAAGACACGTCGAAAATATGCATGCTTTTTAAAGTATTTTGTACAAATATGTGTTTTCATTTTTGTTTTGTTTTCATTTTCTTTTGTTAGTATTGTAAATGTCTAAATTTCAGGAATAGATTATATCTTTTTTAATAAAGTAAATTTGGAATAAAAAAGACTTAGTTATTGAGAAAAGAACTGAACAAGAAGCGGAAAATGATTGTAGTCTGTCTTATTAATAAAGGTGTTACGAAATTTCTTTCGTTTTTTATGAATTTCACAGCAAAACCTTTTTCAGGATTGCATCACAGGCTATCTATTAATTCAGTATATTGAATAATAGTATATTACATTGTTGATCAAAATCCATTTACTATTCGGCAAAGTATAAATATTCATAGTTTGTATTTGCAATTGCAATTACTACCCATAAAAAGGCCTGCTCAAATTTCGTATTGTGCACACCCTCCGTTCACAAACTGAGGCAAATACCGAAATCTATCTATCTATCTATCTATCTATCTATCTATCTATCTATCTATCTATCTATCTCATTTCTTTATTTATTTCTTTATCTTTATATCTATCTATCTATCTATCTATCTATCTATCTCATCTATCTATCTATCTATTTCTATCTATCTATCTATCTATCTATCTATCTATCTATCTCATCTCAGCATATTTCTTTCTATCTATCTATCTATCTATCTATCTATCTATCTATCTATCTCTAGCACATTTCTTTCTATCTATCTATCTATCTATCTATCTATCTATCTATCTATCTATCTCAGCATATTTCTTTCTATCTATCTATCTATCTATCTATCTATCTCAGCATATTTCTTTCTATCTATCTATCTATCTATCTATCTATCTATCTATCTATCTATCTCAGCATATTTCTTTCTATCTATCTATCTATCTATCTATCTATCTATCTATCTCTAGCATATTTCTTTATCTATCTATCTATCTATCTATCTATCTATCTATCTATCTATCTATCTATCTATCCCATTTTGTTTATGTTGATCTATGCATCTGCTATCTGTAAACTCTGATAACGCGAGCTATACATACATGCATGGATGTGCCTCCTTCTACACAGAGGTAGAATCGCCGACAGACGCCAATTCGGTCCGGTTTCAATCCTGGGTAAAAAGCAATCGGATGTCTAACGGTACTGATGAGCTGTAATACAAAACGGGTGACTAACGCTTCTAATAATATATCTTATATTTTAAAACATTTTTTGTTTAATATTTTTGCATGCGTTTTTCAACATTTAAATTCTGATGATACCTTTTATCATTTTTGCCAATAAAACTTTTCTTGTGACTTTTTTTTTTTATAAGCGTTTCACCCCGAGCAAGGCATGCCACTGCCACTACTGTGCAGGGGGCTACGTAGAGTGGAGAAAGGCTGATTAAATATAGGAAATGACAGAGGGTGGGTAATAGGCGGGTAAGGACACCGAGAATGAGGGTTGGGTAGATGAGAGTGTTCTGAGAATAGTTGGGAGTTAGTGTGATAGGAGGTGTCTATTGACCCTACATTTAAACACCTGGAGATTGTAACTGTCGGGAAAGCAGACTTGTGGAAGGGAGTTCCACAGGCGGGAAGCGCGAGAAAAGAAGCTGTTGGAGTAGAATTTACGGTTACATCTTATTTGTTTCACTGTAAAAGGGTGGGACCTAGTTGCTAATCTAGTATCTCGTGTAAATTCGTGCTTAGGCGGCACCAGTGATCTAAGCTCATCGGAGCAGAAGCCATGAAAGTACTTGTAGAAGAGGCACAGGGAAGCCACATCACGCCGGTGTGAGAGCGGCTGCAGCCGGTCTGCCAAGTCAGTATCAACCACGTTACAGATCCTCCTTTGTATTTTGTCAAGAAGCCCAACTATCATTTTAATCAGAATTGATTATCAGAATTAATTATAAATAATCAATTTTTTATTGTTTTTTTAATCAGTTGCATATACAATTTTCTTTTTAATATTTTTGAATGCTGTTTTCAGCTTTAAATTCATATTAAATTAATAGCAATGCCTGGAAAAATCATTGATTACATGGAAAAATGCGCACATGAAAAGTAATATTCTTAAGATTATATTAAACCTGGAAAAGAACAGGACAAGTTATTAAACCAGGAAAAGTAAAGGATAAGATATTCTGGTGAAGTAAAAAATGAGAAATTTCTATTTTATTTTATTTTTAGTTGCAATATTTTAAGTAAGAAATTCTTTACTTTTTATTTCACTAGAATATCTTGTTCTTTACTTTTCCAGTTTTAATAACTTTTCCTGTTCTTTTCCAGGTTTAATATAATCTTAAGAATATTACTTTTCATGTACACATTTTTCATGTAATATATATATATATATATATATATATATATATATAAGGTGCATCAGAAATACCTCCGTATGTACCATCCAGAAATACCTCCCACATACTGGTAAGTCATTAACAAAATTAAGGACACTATTGCTACTAATGTTTTACCATTATGTGGGAGGTATTTCTGGGTGGTATATGCGGAGGTATTTCTGCTGCACACTGTAAATACGCTGATAGTTGAATAAGTCCGTGCCTTAATGATAAAAGTTCTCATTATTTTTCAGTTGAAATGCCTACATGTAACCGTAAGTTCTATGCTAACATTTTCTTTTCTCGCTTGTGAAACTCTCTTCAGGCTTCTTACTTCCCAGTCAACTTTGATGTTTTTTTAAGTAAATACAGTGCTAATCGTTATCTTCTATCTTATTAATTGTGTTTTTTTGTTTTTTTTTTTTGTTTTTTTTTTTTGTATGTCAAAGAATACCAAAATTTAGATTAAGGAATTTACCACAAAGTCACTTTTCTTGATACAAAAAAAAAAAACAATAATCAAAAAACAAACCATGAACTTCCGACAAGTTTATCCACAACTTTAAACACAATACTCAACACCTAATCCGACAGTTGGAAAAATACAATTAAAAATTAAACAGAAATCTCTTTAATTATATATATAGTGTTGACTTGTTATAATGTGATTGTTGATTTTTTAGTTGTTTTACTGATTAATGTTCTTTTGTCAACAGGTTTTTAACGTAAAGTATTGGGGTGGGGATAGAGCGTTGATAGGTTTAATGCAAATAATTTTTCACTTTAACTGAGCAGGTTCAAGCTGACTTCAAAGTTTAGTGAGGGCAACGTTGTGATGCCTCAGTCATTGGTGCAGTTTTTTTTCCTCTGATTCGGTTGAGTTTCGATCCTGACCAGAATCAAGTAGATGTCTAGCCACACTGATGAGCTGTGATACAGTGAAACAAGCTTGTATGTGGATGACAAATATATTATGCTCTCATTACGATTGAGCTTTCTGGAGACGAAAATTTTAAAAACAGATACCACTTCTGCGATTTACGCGTTGCTCCTTAGCAATGAATTGAGTTCTTCTGGTGACTGGCGTGTGTATACACCGCTTACATATAACACGATAAAATTTTCCCATTCTCATTCTATGGCTTCGAGAGTAGAAACTGCGATTGAGACCAAATCGGTCGAGTTTCGATCTCAGCCAGAAGCAAGTAGATGTCTAGCCACACTGACGAGCTGTGATACAGCGAAAAGGGCTTGTATATTGATGACAAATACACGCACACACACACACACACACACACACACACACACACACATATATATATATATATATATATATATATATATATATATATATAGGCGAAAATGTCAAGCCCGTGAAAACGGAGAGGATAATCCAAAAGATTTTGAGTAAATAATATAAAATATTAAACAAATAAAAACAGAGAGCTCAATGGATATTATCCAGAGCAATATGAAATATTGAGAGGAAAACTCAACTCATATTTAAACGGTTATAAATCCAGAATTTATTTCGGCAGTAGTAAGAATACAAACTGCTTCGTTCAGACGTGGAAAATAAATAGATAAAAGTTGATTTCACTTAGAACATTCGAAAAAAGGTTCTTAGCAAAAGGGAAATCGATTTCTTGCAGAGAAAATTTGTCTAGCCGCAAGTGTCAAAAAGTTTAAGAACATATACATCAAATCACACACACACACACACACACACACACACACACACACACAGAGAACAAAGAACACATATTCAAGGAGAACATGTATACAAACACAAAAAGGAGGAACAAAATAGACATACTCAGCATAAACACACCGACAAAATCTATATAAGCATATACTAATAATAACACACACAACAAAAAAATTAATAATCAAATAATAAAAAGTGAAACAAAATAATGGGATAAAGTGTTTGGCCCATCAGTTGAGCACCTCGCTTCTGTGGTCTCCTCCTGAGTGAAGGATGACATCGATGCTTTTATCCCGGCCAGGAAGTTCCGTTCTAAACCTCATTCGTCCCCCTGGATCTCTCCTGCCTGTTCCGTCGCCATTGCCCACAGAAATCACCTTTTTTTTGGCTAAATCGGAGCCACACGTCAGACGATAATAGGTACCTTTTTGCTTTCGCTCGCAATGAGTTTAAGAGGATCCTAAGTGATGCTAAGCTGTTGTTTGCTGATAGAATACAGCGTATAGCAAGTTATAGCAAGTTTGGCTAAAAAAACTCCTGGTGACTCTAGAAAAGTGTGTTGAACAACAGGAACCCCTCCATCCTTCTTTTAATCCATACATTTTCAGTCCCTACAGCCACAGAAGCTGAGTGCTTTGCTCCTACAACTACACATTTGACTTGTCTGGAATATACGCACCCGATTTTCCGCCTAGGACTGAGTCTCAGTTGAGAAACGTATATATCACCCCCTCTCTGGTCTCTAACATAATTTCTAAGCTTGAACAGCACAAGGCGAGCAGAGATGACGGAATTCCGGTCATCGTCATGAAGAAATGCGCCCCCAAATTCTCCTCTGTCTTCTCTAAACTCTACAACTACTGTCTGCTTCCTGCTTTCCTGCCTGCTGGAAGTCCCCCTCTGTGGTCCCTGTATTTAAGAACTCTGGAGAACACTGGGATCCCTCAATTTATCGCCCTATCAACCTCCTACTGATTTTTGGCAAAGTGTTCGGGACTATCATTAATGCTGAAGTGGTTCAACATTTCACAGCCTATAAACTATTCTCCGACAGACAGTATGACCTCCGCTTCGCCAGGTCTACTGCTGATATACTAACGACTATCACTGAGTACATATACCCGGCTCTCGATAAGAACGGTGAAGCAAGAGCTGTTTCCCTGGATATCTCCAAATCATTTGACAGAGTCTAGCACGCTGGTCTTCTGCGCAAGCTACAAGGCTATGGTATAAGTGGACGCTTTTTTGATTTGATTCAATCGTTCTTATCAAACCGTGCAATGAAGATCATTTTGAACAGAGATGCTTTTAGATCCTTTCACACAGACGCAGGTGTCCCTTAAAGCTCTATCCTAGATCCGACGCTCTTTTTGATCTTCATCAACGATCTTCCTAATGTGATCAAATCCCAAGTAGACATTTATGTTGACGACACTACCATTTACTCCCGTCTCGATAAGAAATCTGCCAAGGCTGACAATGATAACCTAACTGCAGATTTTTAAACAGACCTCCAATTTGTGAGGAACTAGGGTAAGAAACGGCTCGTAAATTTTAATGGTTCCAGAACAAAGCTGCTATCATTTAACCACCATAGACAGTCCCTCCTAACCCCACATCAGCATGAATCAAGCTAGTCTCCCGTAAAGCAATATACTGCATCTCTTCGGCCTCACTCTCTCAGCCAGCCTCAAATGGAACGACTACAATGAATCAATAGCTAAATCTACTGCTAGTTTGGGTCACTGTGTCGGGTAAGGAAGTTTTTTCGCCTGAGTCAATCTTACATATATACAACTCAGCCATTCGCCTATGCATTGAATACTGTTGTCATATCTGGTCGGGCGCCCCTGCTATTCATCTCGAGGTTTTTGACATGATCCAGAGGAGAATCTGCAATTTAGTCGGTTCTGACCTGACAGCTCGACTCCAGTCACTTTCTCACCAATGGAATGTGGCTTCCCTCTGTCTGTTCTACAAATATTTTCACAGCCCCTTCCCCGACGTGCTTAGTCCCCTCAATACGAACTTACTCAAGCAACTAGACTGGAAACAAGGTCACACGCTTTTACAGTCAAAACAACCAAAATGCAGCTGCCACTTCTACTCTGTCAGCTATTTTCTTGCATTTCTCGCCTGTAGAACTCCTTTCCGTATACTTGCATCCCTGACAGCTACAATCTCCAAGAGTTTAAATGCAATGTCAATTGCCAGCTCTTATCTCCTTGACTTCCATCTTCCTCTTATCCTTTTCCCGACACCCACTGTATCTTGTTGTTTTCACTCTACTCTCACACAACTTTCTTCACACCAGAATTCCTATCGTTCTCTTACCCATTCTGACACCCACTTTAACCAGTTCCTCTTTCTCTTCACTCTCCTCTTAAGTAGCCCCTGGCGCATCAGTGGCAGTACTGCCTTGCTTGTAATGAAACGCTTATAAAAAAACGTAATTAACAATCACAAAAAAACCCAAAGAATTTCCAAAAATTTAAGTATAAAATTAAAATGTATAGATGAAAATAATAATAATAATAATAATAATAATAATAATAATAATAATAATAGAAAAATTGAAGCAAACAGGCCAGACATTATTGCTAAAAACCAGAAAAGAGAAAACTTGTCTATTAATTGATATGGCTTGTCCAGCGGATTGTAACATAGCAACCAAGGAATTTGAAAAACTGTCAAAATATAAAGACCTGGAAATTGAAATAGAAAAAATGTGGAAATTGAAAACAAGAGTTGTGCCAGTGATTGTAGGTGCACTTGGCATGATAAAAAATCGAACAAAGCAGCACATTGAAAGAATCCCTGGAAACCCCGACTTAAGAGATATACAAAAAATTGTATTATTAAGTACAGCCCACACACTAAGGAAAACTTTATTTATGTAATGCTAGGGTTGATAGGGAAGATAGAAAAACATGAAATGGGGCCATAACAACACGCCACGACCTGCCTTAGGTCTCCCCGCAGACTTGGTTGGTAGTGAGACCAAAGCAGAAATCGAAATATGACGAAAAATGACATAATAATAATAATGATTTTAAAAAAATTCAATTAATTTTAAAAAAAAACAACTTTAAAACTATCTGTGACTGAAAGTATGTGTTACGTCGGGTAACAGAATTATGTGTTACGACAGGTAACAGAATTATGTGAAATAATGCAAAACAACGTAATAGTATAAAAGTAGGTGTATTGACAGGAAAGAGAAGTATTTACAAGAGGTGAGGATTAGTAGAATACAGAACAAGGGAATTAGTATACAGTATAATCGTAGAGACGTGATAGATTGACTAGTAGCACACTTCCGGTGCAATACCAGAAATACCCGACGGACTCGCTCACTCGACTTCCTTCCTCGAGGTATAATCACTACTATTTTATATAGTGATTCGAATAGTCCATTTCCGTGGAAAGGTGGAGAGCGCCTCAACAGTTATAAATAAAGAAAAATGCCGAACTGCCATGTTATGCCAATCCTTCTATATGGAAGTGAATACAGGACAATTTCTACACAGGTGAAGAGAAGATTTCTAAACAGTCAGGAAAATAAAACGATTGAGCATTATATCTGTTACGTCGGGTAACAGAATTATGTGAAATAATACAAAACAACGTAATAGTATAAAAGTAGGTGTATTGACAGGAAAGAGAAGTATTTACAAGAGGTGAGGATTAGTAGAATACAGAACAAGGTAATTAGTATACAGTATCGTCGTAGAGACGTGATAGATTGACTAGTAGAACACTTCCGGTGCAATCCCGGAAATACCCGACTGACTCGCTCACTCGACTTCCTTACTCGAATTTCTCCCCCGACTTCCTTCCTCGAGGTATAATCACTACTATTTTATATAGTGATTCGAATAGCCCATTTCTTTGGAGAAAGGTGGAGAGCTCCCCAACAGTATGTTATCTGGCTCGTTTTCTTTTTCTCATTTTTCTTTCTTGGTTCCATTCCTCTATTTTCTTTTTCTTTTTTATGTTTTGCATATTATGTTTGTGTGTGTGTGTGTGTGTGTGTGTGTGTGTGTGTGTGTGTATGTGTGTGTGTGTTATTATTAGTATGTCTATTCCCTTGCTCCTTTTTGTGACTGTATACATTCTCTCTTTAAATATGTATTCTTTGTTCCGTGTGTTTGTAGTGTCCGTGTGTGTATATGTATTTCTTAAATACTTGACACTTCCGGCTAGACACATGTACATATGAATGCGTTGCTTCTCCCTCCAGACATGGACTAAATAGCAGACTATGTCGGGTTCTATAGCCCTGGTTAGCTCCCAGTCTACCCCAGAAATAATGGCAACCTAGTGCGGAAAAATTATCTGTCAAGTCAGTCATGTAAGTCATTTCGACACATGATCGCCCAAACGTGTAACACGTATGGCACTTAACTAACTATATATATATATATATATATATATATATATATATATATATATATATGACAAAGTAGAAAAGGTTTTTATGTGACGCGTTTCATTGGACGAGGTTTGTTGACGTTGATGTGAATCGCAACAAATACTCGATTTCCCCTTAATTCAAAATCGTCTTTCGAATGTTCCGAGTGAAATTAGTTATTTATTCTCCACGGTCTGAATGAATTCTTACTACTGCCGAAATAAATTCTTCATTTATGAATTTATAACCGCTTATATATGTGTTGAGTTTTCCTCTCAATATATATATATAATCAAGAAACAAAAGTTGGGTATTTTTACAAATCCATTGGTAATATCATATTTCGTGGCTCTCACCGCACGTCAGACCAATTCCTATATTGTTGTATGAATTTGATCTGACGTGCGGTGAGAGCCGCGAAATATATTATTACCAATGGATTTGTAAAAATACCCAACTTTTGTTTCTTGATTATAATACTCTGTTAAGTTTAACGATAAATTTTAACATTGAGTTCTTTTTGCAATTAGTGTCCGTTGGAATTCACCTTACCAAATATCAATGATTCTATTATATATATATATATATATATATATATATATATATATATATATATATATATATATATGCGATAACGATATATATTTTTTTTATATATCAAGAACATTTTTGGTGGAAAGATGTTTTACAAAGTGGAAAAGTATTCGTACGACGTGCTTCGTCTCTTAAGACTTCATCAGAATAGGTTTGTTTACGTTGATGCGACTATATATGCACATGAATGAGAGGCTTGGAATATTATATTTTGAAAATAATTTTAACATTTTTTTTAATATGTTTTTTTTTTAATAATGTCATGGGCATATAATCTTGCCAATGTCATTTGGATTTTTTTCTTTTCTTCTTGTTTCTTTATTATTAAATATCCCATTTTTAATAATAAATAATAAATTTAATGATAATAAATATCCATATTTAATAATATAATAATATTTAAATATCAATATTGTAATAATAGAAGATTTATCAAGGATGGTAAAACGCTGGAAGAACCGGGGCGCAAAATGAATTCAGCTGGAATTCGAGTTCGAATTCAAGCCAAATTCATTGCATTCACTTACGCACAAATACCCTTGGGAAAGGTATTAATCCGTCTCTTCCTTCCAGTTATGGGTTAAATAACAGGACAGATTGGGTTCTGTAGCCTTGGTCAGCAACCAGTCTACCGCAGATAGCAATGGTAACCTACTGCGGGATAATCTTCTGCCCAGTCAGTCATGTCTCTTTCGAGACATGATCGCCCAAGCGTGTATCACGTATGGCACTTAACTGACTGACTGAACTATGTATTATAGAACTTTCTAAACGTTTTCGTTTTAGTGAATTATTCTTTCTTTTAAATTGCGTCACATTTTTTCATGTCAAAATTGTGGCCAATCACGTTACAGTGAACAACTAATGCTTTTTGTGTGCTACTTTTTAAAATGTCTCTTTTGTGTACATATAATCTTTTATTTGTACTTCTTGAGCTTTCACCAATATATTTTTCCCGACAGCCTTTGCAAGTGCTAGAGTAAATTTATCCTTCAAGGTTTGGCTTTTTGCTAGTCGCATAATCGTAAACAGACCTAGTCCAATGAAACACGTCACACGAAAACTTTTTCCACTTTGTCATATATATCAGTCAGTTAAATGCCATACGTGTTACACGATTGGGCGTTCATGTTTCGAAAGAGATATGACTGATGGAGAGAAGATTTTCCCGTTGTAGGTTACCATTACTTCCTGTGGTAGTCAATAGTCATCACCTATCTCACTAACTTGCATCCTCTCTCTCATGAACCTTTCTCCATTCACACCACTTTCATCAGTATTCCCATCCTTTTCTTACCCACTTCCAGACACCCTATATAAGCTATGACTCTTTCTCATCAGTTTCCTCCTATGTAACTCCCTGCTCACCAGTAACCTTGCTTGGGTCATATGATTATAAAAAAAAAACTCTGCTGCGGTTAGTTATTGAACTCACAACTCTTTGGGTCAAGCCACTGGATTGCCTCGATCAACGTTTTTATCTACTAGTCATAATACGAACAAAAATGGAAACAAGAAAATATTATTCGAGTTGCTGCGATAAATCATTGTCATTTCTTATGAGATTTTGACTAGCATTTTTTCACCTTCCAATTCGTTTTCAGATTTTTTCCGCCATGTTTTCCATCGGTTGTTGCAACATTTCCTAGACTGTTCAAAGGCGCACACGAGCATCCAAGCGATGAGGAAGTTTTAAGGAAAGGGGGAACAAAAATAATGCTTATACTGTGGCGGTTCTTCTGTTCTTAGCTGAAATAAAAAGCAGTGGCAAACAAAATGCACACATATAAACGACAGTTGGTCATTATTAGTAGAACTGAAAGAAAATGGAATATATTGTGACACTATCTCACGCGGTGATGCTTTCCCTTCTCCCGCGGGGATGCTTTCTTTGCTTGGTTTAAAACAACGGAGAGAGAAATTGAAATTGGTGATATTATTAATGTTTTGTTGCGTCACGCAATGTGAGCTTAGAAAAATAATAATTTTAGTCCCATCAAGTGCTTCTAAAAAACACGGGAGCATAAAATAAAATATACATTTCTCGTCTTTCAGGATTTTCGCCTCTTTCATGGTCACTATGGATTTCTCTTAGATTTGAAATGTATTCCGCTGATCTGAAGACGCGTTGACAAAACAAGCGTCAGAGTGATTTGATAAGGTCACCCGGAGGTCAAGGCCGCTGGTGGGTACATAGGGTCCGTGAGAACCGAAAATAGAATCAAGCTCCAATATGAGTTGGCAAAATCTCATTCGTTGAGCTAATGACATCCACAAATCGAGTGGGCGGAGACCGATTTTCATTGGCCGAAGACTGTGAGCCGGCCGGATCCCCAGAGAGGATCAAAATTGGTTATAAAAATAGATGCTCGACACGAAAATTTCAGTTGGAGAGCTAATTGTTCAGATTTTGGACAGAGCGCCACCGCCGTCAGTACCCACACACACTCCACCAGCGGCCGCTCCGATTCGGCACATTCCGTCAGATTCCGTCAAGGACTCGAAAGAACTTTGCTGTTTTAGAAGTTACATAGGAAAATTGACAATCCTGATTATAGAGAATTAATGAAAAGTCTTTTAATGAAATACAAGAGACTTTGGCGAATATTTGAAGAGATCTGTTTATTTCAATGCTAACGAAACTTAGACATTTTACTTGAAGATTAGAAGCTTTGATGCTTTTGGCAAACTTTCTCTCTCCACTGTAAAAATCATTTTCGACGATTGTATATCATTTTCGACAACTGTATTCTTGGGAAAAGACAGACATTGTTTTTTTCTTTATATAAAGACATTCTACGTAGCTCTCCAGGCGTGTTCGACTTCTTTCATTTATTTTATTAATTTAATTTATTTATTTTTTTTTTGTGCCGTGTTTATTTATTTTTTTGTTTTTTTCAACCCACAAGTGTACACCAGTGTTCGGACTGGCTAAAAGGGACGACTATTGAAATTGCACGACGAGACTTCTGGGATCTAATCACAACGTGGGACAGTGGCCCGTTGTTGCAAAATACGTCCTGTACCCCAGCTTTTGTGGCGACATCATCGGACCGGATCGTCCCGACCAGCGACTGCGACCAGACCAACCGTACGACCGGCTGGCTGTGTCACCACTGGGATCGTCACGACCGTCATCGAGGACGAGCGTCACATTAGACAGACGGCCAGCCCGGCCTGAGGCATCACATCTGGTCCCGTTTCGACCAGGATCTGGCTTAAGGGCTACCGTGCCCTGTGTGGTATCACAACTGGTTGTCGCCGGGCGAATTGAGGGCCAGCCGCACTGCAGTGCCACAATAATTTTTTTAAAAAGCGATCTTTTCTGCTTTTTTTTTTATTCATTTCATCCCAACCAAGGCATTCCACTGCCACTATTGCGCAGGGGGTTACATAGGAGAATGTGATGAGAAAGAGTGGTTAAATTTAGGAAATGTCAGAAGGAGGGTGATAGACGGCTAAGGATGTACATAGGAAGAGTGTTTGAGAAAATGGGTGCGAGTCAGTGTGTTAGGAGGTGTCTATTGACCTTACATTTAAACTCCTAAAACAATTTCCTGATTAACGAAAGAGAGAAAACACTCTAATATCCATGTAAATATGACTGAAAAGAGAGAAGACTTTAAAATTTAGGCATTGTGTGAGTGAACTGTGTGCATGTTCGAGCGTGTTTGTGTGTGTGTGTGTCTAAAAGGTTTCAGTCACCCAGAGGAAAGATATTTCCATTTAGGGGACAGGTCTCGTTTGGGCGTTAATTCTGCCGCATGCTAAAAAAAATTAAAAAAGAAGACGAAGAAAAGTGAAAGACGAAGGGAAGTATCCTATTTTTTGAGTGGGGTGTGGCTGTTTAACAACACCACCTAGCGTCATCTTCGTGAATATAAGAGGGAGTAACTCGCAATACTTCAAATCAGAAACAGACAGTTAAAATTTCTTGGAAATCATAAAAAGGAAAGTGTGTTACGAGAATTCGGTACTCACAGGACATATTGAAAGCGAGAACGATAAAAAAGAAGCATTGGAAAATGCATGTGGCGGGAGATAAACTGGGGGCGGGGAGTAAGATGAATGATGACATGATAGAATATTTGAATAGGCATTTTCTGTTTTTTCTGTTTTTCTGTCTCTGTCTGTGTCTCTGTTTCTCTCTCGCTTTCTCTTCCAAAATATTTTAACTAATTCACCCCAAGCAAGGCGATAATGCCACTTGGAGTAGATAGACTAAACTATCGCCAGGTTCACACTCCACCCACGTCTAATGAACAGGTGAAGAGGGTCATCCCTTGCTCCCTGTTTAGAATGTGGTTTCCGGTTTTCTCTTTTCCAATCTTTTCACTCCTTTTTCTTTTTTTTTTTTTCAATTGGAGTAGATAGACTAAACTATCGCCCGGTTCACACTCCACCCACGTCTATTGAACAGGTGAAGAGGCTCATCCCTTGTTCCCTGTTTAGGATGTGGTTTCCGGTTTTCTCTTTTCCAATCTTTTCACTTTCGCGTCGCCCCCGGCACATCAGTGGCGTTACCGCCTTGCTCGGAATGATATGATTTTTAAAAAAAAGATGCAAAAAGTTAATGAGAGGGAAAGAGAATGAAGAGTTTAGAAGGAACAGGCAACCAAATACTAAACAGACAACAAGGATAAATTTTTATTCCTGTTCATAAAACGAGGGAGGAGAGTGAACCGGACGAGAGGTGAATCTATCTACTCACATTCTTCTTCTTCTTCTTCTTCTTCTTCTTATTATTATTATTATTATTATTATTATTATTATTATTATTATTTTGCGATAACATTTTATTATTTTACAATAAGATCATATTTTTTAAAATAATATTCACAAAGAGTGTTTAAAATTGCTTGGATTAGGAGTTGTTACATTTGAACGACCATTCATCAAGACTGAATTCTTACAAACTACTCTGTTAACTGTTTCACCTTAATTTTGTTGCTAACTAGTGATCGTAGAATAATGACCTGGAAGTTCCAATGAAAAGTAAGATAAATATAGCGAAAAATATTAAGAAAAATAAACAATATTGGTCAACATTTAAAACGTAAATAACAATCATTGAAAATATTCAATCAGGTCTTATAATTTAGGATAAAAATATAAGTGTCTGAACATATGTATATATAGTGCGATAGGTGAATTGTCTGAATTGCGCAAAAAGGAGGAGACATGACTGACTGGGTAGAAGATTATCCCGTAGTAGGTGGCCGACCAAGGTTATAGAACCCAATCTGTCATGCTATTTAACCATAACTGGAAGGAAGAGACGGATTAATACCAATTCCAAGACTATTTGCGCGTAAGTGAATACAATAGATTCAACTGGAATTCGAACTCGGCTCCCCAGTTTCTCGTTCCGAGCCGATATCCACTGTACCACAACGCACATCCTTAATGCTGTTACCAAAATTACACAAAAATATCTCCAAATACTAAAGAGTTCCTCTTTGGTGTTACAAGTAGTTTTGTTGGTCTCTCGTTCAATTGCGACATACACATAAGAAGCAAGGGGTTGCACTCTGAGGAGTTAAGTTGCCAAATGGAAGGAATAATGTGGTCAGAGAAATTGTCAAACCGTCATGATTGGATTCTTCTCCTTCTGTGGCATGGTGCAGTTACCCTCTTGACCCAGGGCAGTACGACTTCCTCAAGATATAGGCCTCTGTTTTGAGTCTTAGGCCCTCACCAACAAATTCGAGAGTTTTTTTTTCTTATCAGAACGATCAACTTTCCCAGCTGCCCTACCCTCGTAATCCCCATTAGACTCATCCAACTCTTTCCAAATCTTCTGCACTACCCTCAGATTGACACCCAAACACTCTGAAATATTCAGAGCTACTGGGGCAATTGCCAAGCAATGCAGCATGGCGTTTCCAAATTTATGGAATTGAATTGCGTCATGGTGCTCTATTTTACAGATGGTGCCCAACTGACCATACTATACTTTGCACTCGACAAAATGAAAAATCAAACAACGCGCATTCGCGAAATTTAAAAATGTAAAATGGCGACAATTTACTCATCGCAGACTGTGTATTCCATTTTCAATCCCACGCATAATCAATGTCGCCTCCCGTCGGTCTATCCCCACCACACCGCTTCAATAAATTCTATCCTCCGTCATTGAAGAAGCCCTGATCGTCGACAATTCCTTCATATTCTATTTACCGGTCTGCTGATCGTGAAACCGAGGAAGATTAAGTCAAATCAAATATTTTCTTCCTATTCTCGGCGTAAATCTCCTTCCGCGAACCAAACAATCTATCTCTAAGCCGCTTCACTTACCGCCCGAGAAGTATCATTGCGTGGGTGTTATATATATATTTTTTTTTTTCATCATAAAAGGCGTTTTTCGAATACTTCAACTCACTAAATATAAAAACCCTGCCAAATGTTTCCTACGACTCTTTAAATTCCTTTAGCCGATCTCGTTCTAAAGATATTTATGACAAAAGAAGCATGAACTATATAAAGATGAATTAATTTATTCGTAATTTACGGCGAGAAAAAAAAAGTAGATTTCAGTGATAAGGAAGAATCTAACCAGTTTGATTGTTAAATCGCATTTAACTCCCATTGGGAACTGAATAACTGAATATGTTCTGCATTTAATCGATGATCATTGTGGTGTAATGATCATCGGCTCGGAACAAAAAATCAAATAGCCGAGTTCAAATTCCAGTTAAATTCGTTGCATTCACTTACGCGCAAATACTTTTGAGAAAGGTATTAATCTCTTCTCCTTCCAACTATGGGTTGAATAGCAGGACAGATTGGGTTCTGTAGCCTTGCTTGGCAACCAGTCTAACACAGGAACTAATGGCAACCTGTTGCGGGAAAATGTCTTTCGAGACATGATCGCCCAAGTGTGTAGCACGTATGGCACCTAACTGACTGACGGTATTTATATTATTTAATTTCGCAATAATAACTTTGAAGTAACGTAGGAGGAAACATTCGTTTTATTTTGAACGAAACAGAATAAGGAACTTTTTACAAATTTACACATTTGAAGTTGTCAGTAGCTTGTTTCAAGAAAAGTGATTAAACATTAAAAGTTCGTAGATTCGATGAATAGTCAAGAAACAAAAATGTTCCTATTAAATCATCTGACATGATGTAAATATCCAAAATTGAGAGAGTTCGTTTCACATAAAAGTTTTACAGTTGTATTCAACATGAATAAAAAGATATATTTTGAGGTCCTTAGTTGAATAGAGTTCATTGAAATTCCGCGTTATTTAGACGCATGCAACTCTACCTTTTAGTTTTTGTTGACGGTGAGTAGGTGTAGAGGAAGGAGAGATAAAGAAAGCAGTACGAGATAGAAAGTGAGGACCTAGCAAATGTGAATAGCCGGGACATTTCTGTTCGATCGGCGGCCCGAGAACTTTCTGCTATATTGTGATTGTTTGTTCTCCTTTCTCTACTCTCTTCTTTTATTTATATAAAAAAACATTTGATATCGTCTCGTTACTTTTTCTCAGTTTGTAAGTCGCTCCCTTTTTCTATTGGCCAAAATAAATTTCAAACAGGTTCGCAGAACCTTGCCTTTGTCGTTTCTTCAGCCTGGAAATTTTCGCAGTGGCTCGCGAATTTGAAAGCAGTGAAGAAAAGCGACTCAATTTTATTCCGTATTTCTCGAATTTGTTGGTGAGGGCCTAAGACTCAAAACAGAGGCCTACATCTTGAGGAAGTCGTACTGCCCTGGGTCAAGAGGGTAACTGCACCATGCCACAGAAGGAGAAGAATCCAATCAACTTCATCTTTGTTGTTGTTGTTTTAACAACATTTTGCATCAGCAAATCCACGAACCAATGCTTCAATTCATGAGGTTCTTGTCATATGGGTTATAAAGACTTTAATCATTCGAAATAGAGAGAGTAATACTGAAAAATTCACCTTATTTATTGAATGACCCTCGTTACTAAACAATAATAAAATAAGAGCTAGCAGAGATGTCCCGAGACACGGCCAGCGTAACGAGAACAATCAAACCCTGTAGATTCTTCTTCTTCTTCTTCTTCTTCTTCTTTGAGCCTTGTCCTTTCAGAACGTAGGCGATCATGGCTTTCCACATCTTCCTATCTCTGGTGGCTCTTAGCACGCTTTCTCCTGTTACACCATGCAACCCCCGTTCTGTCATCCACCTGCTCAGGCCCTTCAAATATGTTATCCGTTGCTTTCCACTGTCTCTTTTTCCCTCTATGTGACCTGTTAGTATCAGGTTCTCCAAGCACTCCTTTCAAATTGCATTTCCCAGGAACGTTAGCTGTCTTTTCCTTATGCTCAATATTAATTTTGTTTCGTTTCCATTCTTTCCAAAACCTCATTATTTCTCACATGCTCGATTAATGATATCCGCAGCATCCTTCTGTAGAACCACATTTCAGTTGCTTCAAGTTTCCCTTCATCTTTGATGGTACTGTCCAGTATTCGCTGCCATATTGTAGAACTGACATCACACAGAAGTCCAGTACCTTTCTTTGTTTCTAGAGAAGTTTTCCTGTCTCTTAATACTTTACTCAGTTTCTGGAACGCGTTCTTTGCCATGCCAATTCGTCTTCGGATATCAGTGTCGCACTTTCCGTCTTCTGTTAGAACTTTTCCCAGGTATTTAAACTTATGTAGCTGCTTGATTCTAGTTTTCTCCCACCTGTATTTGGCATTTTGGGCTGCTTAAAGGATTTAATTCGATATTCACTGAAATTTAACCGGATCGACTGACACCTAAAAAACTATAGATGGCCCAACGGTCAAAGTGTTATGATAATAACGACAAAGATTTGGTCATTAGTTCGAATGCAAATAATGATAATTCCTGGCCCTAAAAGTTAAAATATAAAGACCTGTACTGTGTTTTAGTCATTGGTTCTCAATTCATAAAACTAAATAATTTTATTTTACGTATTATTTCCCAAATAAGTTACCGGAAGAAATTATATTTAATTAAAAAAAAAACATTTTATTAACGGTTTAGGACACATATTTTTATGAGAGATTTTATTTGAGAAATATTTTGTCATCTGCTTCAAAATAACTATTACTCTCATAACATTCATCACTAACTTAATAATTCTTCTGAAACAATATCCGATTCAGTTCTAGGGTATAAAGACCCAAGGTAAAGCGTATCTCGCGTTTCTTGAGAGATAAATTGTTGTCCAATCCAAAGTAGTTAAAACGAGGGAGGAAAATGAAACAGACGAAAGGCGAACCTATCTACTCATATTATTATTATTATTATTATTATTATTTTTTTTTTTTTTTTTTTTTTATTATTATGTCATTTTTCATCATATTTCGATTTCTGCTTTAGTCTCACTACCAACCAAGTCTGCGGGGGGACCTAAGGCAGGTCGTGGTGTGTTGTTATGACTGCATTTCATGTTTTTCTATCTTCCCTATCATCCCTAGCATTACATAGATAAAGTTTTCCTTAGTGTGTGGGCTGTACTTAATAAGACAATTTTTTGTATATCTCTTAAGCTGGGGTTTCCAGGGATTCTTTCAATGTGTTGTTTTGTTCCATTTTTTATCATTCCAAGTGCACCTACTATCACTGGCACAACTCTTGTTTTCAATTTCCACATTTTTTTTATTTCAATTTCCAGGTCTTTATATTTTGACAGTTTTTCAAATTCCTTGATTGCTATGTTACAATCCGCTGGACAAGCCATATCAATTAAAAGACAAGTTTTCTCCTTCTGGTTTTTAAAAATAATGTCTGGCCTGTTTGCTTCAATTTTTCTTATTATTATTATTATTATTGTTGTTGTTGTTGTTGCTGTTGTTGTTGTTGTTGTTGTTTTGTTGTTGTTGTTGTTGTTGTGCGATAACATTTTTTTATTTTATGATAATCATCATTTACTAACCACCTCACATCAAGGCATCCAATTATTTCCTTAACTTATCTAAGTCTGGTACAACGACTCCTCTCCATTCCCATAATATTCCATTGGTAAAGAAGAATTTCCACTCAGATAGCTTCTTCCTAACCATTACACGATAGTGTACATCCCAGATTAACTGGTCATTATAAAAAAAATATCCATTACAAGTCCCCAATGATTGAATAAACAAGATCTTGACTATATTACAATCTATTTCCGTTATAAATTGAATGGAAAATTTTGTAGAGGTCAAAGTTAAATTGCCTAATCTCGATATCGATTGGACTGTAAATTTTATACAGTAAAATCGATATGGGCACCAATGAATTGATTGGAATCGTGCCAAAAGACGACTGTTTCTGTAGATTTTGCAATATGAGAGACAGTGTTTATAAAGACGCCAAAGTGTGGGGTAAAAGTCAGGCTTGTACGGTTGGCCATTATTACTGGGTAGTGATTTGGATCTTCACTAGATGATTTATGCAAGATCTGAAATTATTTAACTCAGAGAGAAACGTTATTTAATATTCAAAGTTGTGTTGAAAGAAATTGCCGCAGAGTGAATGTTTGCAAGCCAATTCTGCAATTCATGATTAATGCACTGAGTTGAGTCGAACTCTCTGAACTTGTATAAAAAAAATGGTTTACTACTACTTCTCTCACATAATTTCTCTTCTCACCCACCCCTAATCCAAATGGGCTTGTTTGATTGGCTAAGACGATTTTTCTTGACCAATCAGTGGACACCCAATTTTGGCGGGCTCAATGCAAAAATCCTTCTATCTTCCTCTTTTTTCAAATGTTCTAACAAGGAACAACATGTAGGAAATTTCCTCTCCTTATTTGAGGCTACTTTGAACATTCTAAGAGCCGTCTAATTTATTTGGATGTTAAAGAACATTTCATAGTTGGACTTCTAAAGCCGCAAACACAACTAGTTTTGCAAGGACTTTTCTTCTCTGTTATTGCCATAATAATAATTACTTGTTTCTTTATCTGTCTTGTGTCCTTTGTATTCCTTTTTTTCAGCAATTCCAACTAAATTCACCTTACTTGTGGTCTTGTGCCACGTTGAGCTAAGCTTCTAAATATCAATGATATATATAATTAAGATCTTTTTCTTTATGTGCTGTGTCTCCTCACGACGTAGACAATTATACCTCTCCTCAACTTCCTGTTCTTTGTAGCTCTTAAAAACAACTTTGTCTTTCACCTCTGTTCTGCTATCCGATTAATCGAGCCAACTGTCTCTTCCTGATGTTAAATATTTGTTTCCATTTTCTTCAAAACGTTGTCATTGCTCAGAATTAAGATACTTCCCGCGTATGACGATAAACTACATCCGGCATCAAGGTCTCTAATCGGGAGATTTTGAGGAGCACGGAACCATCTATTAATTTGCTGTTGTTCCCAGGCCCACCCTGACCCGGGCTAGTAGTACCTGTTACTGTCTCAGCTATGGGCAAATAGTCAACCCCCAAACAGAGATCAAGACAGCATGGGAGTATAAAAATACATTTTTGTAATAGAAATGGCAGTAATGCATTTTTATAGCAAAGAAATTACCAGCAATACATTTTTGTTGCAAGAAGTTTTACAAGCAATACAGTTTTAAAATAGAAAAATTGCCAGCTATACATTTTTGAAAAGAAAATTACTAGTAATACATTTTTTGTAAAAGAAATTACAAATTCTCCCAAGAAAATTAAGTTTCAGCATTAAATCAAGCATTAGTTGACATACTGTTAAACCAACACAAAAAAGAGCACAAACACATAATTATGATATTTTTTTAATTGTATCACTCCGAGCAAGGCGGTAACGCCACTGATGTGCAGGGGGCTACATAAGAGTAAAAAGATTAAGTAGAAGAGAGTGAAGAGGAAGACGAACCAGTTAGAAAGAAGCAAAAAAAGGATGGGAATACAGGTGTGATGACAGTTGCAAAGGTGGAGAGAAAGGAAAGGATATACAGGGTGGTGAAGAAAGAACTAGAGTCAAGTGGTTAAGAGATGAGTATTGACATTGCATTTAAATTCCTGGAGGTTGTAGCCGTCAGGAAAGCAAGAATATGGAAGCGAGTTCCACGGGTGGGATTACGAGAAATGGAGCTGCAGAATAGAATTGTGGTCAGCATTTGGTTGATCTAACTGTGAATGAGTGAGACCCAGTTGCCAATCTGGTTGCACGAGTAAACACCTGTTGCAGTGGCACCAATGACTTAAGTTCATTGGGGGCAGAAGCCATGAAAGTATTTATAGAACAGACAAAGGGAGGCCACATCTAGTCGGTGGGGAAGTGGCTGTAGTCGAGCCGCCAAGTCGGTAGCTATCACATTACTGATTCTCCTTCGGAACCTGTCAAGAACACTGAGATGAACAGCAGGGGCGTCTGACCATATATGTTAGCAGTATTCCATGTACGGACGAATAGTTGATTTGTATATATGCAGGATGGATTCAGGCGGAAAAAACATCCTGGCCCAACATTCCTAGCAGTGGATTTAGCTATGGACTCTATGTAGTGGTTCCATTTGAGATCAGAAGAGAGGGTAAGGCCGAGGAGGCGCAGTGTATTGCTCTCAGGGAGACTTGCTTGGTCCATGCTTATGGAAGGCAGGAGAGGTTGCCTGTGATGATTGACAGACAACAGCTTGGTCTTAGACGCATTGAAACTGACAAGCCACTTCTTACCTTAATTCACCACAGAATGTAGATCCCTCTCAAGGTCAGCAGCGAGATTATGTTTGTCCGAGGTCAGAAATCAAATAATTCAATTTTAAAATATTCTTTTTAAATATAAGCTAAAAGTAAATAAAGCATCTTTTTATCGCGAACAATAATTAGTGTAAATTATCATAACAATTATTAGCGTAAACCATCATTGGTTTAAATTATTATTAGTGTAAATTATTATTAGTGTAAATTATTATTGGTGTAAATTATTATTAGTGTAAATTATTATTGGTGTAAATTATTATTGGTGTAAATTATTATTAGTGTAAATTATTATTGGTGTAAATTATTATTGGTGTAAATTATTATTAGTGTAAATTATTATTGGTGTAAATCATTATTGGTGTAAATTATTATTAGTGTAAATTATTATTGGTGTAAATTATTATTGGTGTAAATTATTATTAGTGTAAATTATTATTGGTGTAAATTATTATTAGTGTAAATTATTATTGGTGTAAATTATTATTAGTGTAAATTATTATTGGTGTAAATTATTATTAGTATAAATTATTATTAGTGTAAATTATTATTGGTGTAAATTATTATTAGTGTAAATTATTATTAGTGTAAATTATTATTGGTGTAAATTATTATTGGTGTAAATTATTATTAGTGTAAATTATTATTGGTGTAAATTATTATTGGTGTAAATTATTATTAGTGTAAATTATTATTGGTGTAAATTATTATTGGTGTAAATTATTATTAGTGTAAATTATTATTAGTGTAAATTATTATTGGTGTAAATTATTATTAGTGTAAATTATTATTGGTGTAAATTATTATTGGTGTAAATTATTATTGGTGTAAATTATTATTAGTGTAAATTATTATTGGTGTAAATTATTATTAGTGTAAATTATTATTGGTGTAAATTATTATTGGTGTAAATTATTATTGGTGTAAATTATTATTAGTGTAAATTATTATTAGTGTAAATTATCATATATTTTGGGTCAAGTGATATGACGCAGCCAAAAATTACTTACTCGTTTTAGTTATTTGCATACAATTCATAAAATAAAACAGTATAGAAAAATGTTTCATTAAATTAAGAAGACTTCTTCCGGTCTAAGAAAATCTGGTGGTTCATAATAATGGCCTCTAAACTATTACAAGCGCATCAGAATCCGCACAAATTCACAGTTGGTTATTATTAATGTGTACCGGCTATTCTTCTTCTTCTATGTGTCCTGTCCTTTCAGGACGTAGGCGATCATGATTCTCCACGTCTCCCTATCCCTTGTGGCTCCTAGTATGTTTGTTCCCGTTACTCCTGTCAACCCCTGTTCCGTCAACCACCTGATCAGGCCCTGTAAATATGTTATCCGCTGCCTTCCTCTGTCTCTCTTTCCTTCCATTTGGCCAGTCAGTATCAGGTTCTCCAGGCTCTCCTTCCTCATTGCGTGTCCCAGGAACTTCAGTTGTCTCTTCCTGATGCTCAGTATCAATTTCCTCTCTGTTGCCATTCTTTCCAACACCTCATCGTTGCTTGCATGCTCAGTCTATGATATCCGCAGCATCCTTCTATAGAATCACATTTCCGCTGCTTCCAGTTTTGTCCTCATTTTCGATGATATTGTCCAGAATTCGCTGCCGTATTGAAAAAACTGACACCACGTAGCAGTCTAGCACTCTTTTCTTCGTTTCTATTGAGATTTTCCTGTGTGTTAGTATTTTGCTCAGATTCTGGAACGCGTTCTTTGCCATGCCAATTCGCCTTCGAATCTCCGCGTCGCACTATCCATCTTCAGTTAAGGACACTTCCTAGGTATTTAAATTTTTGTACTTGCTTGATTCTGGTATCTCCCACAACTTCATCTTCAGTAATCATTGTACACATTTTTCAAACTATGCTTGCATTCTAATGTGATCGATACCGACTTGGCTGACCGCCTGCAGTCACTCTCTCACCGGCGTGATGTGGCTTCCCTGTGTCTCTTCTATAAATACTTTCATGGCTTCTGCTCTGACGAACTTAAATCACTGGTACCCCCTAGATGTGAATTTGCATGAGATACTAGATTGGCAACTAGGTACCACCCTTTTACAGTGAAACCGATGAAATGTAACCGCAATTTCTACTCCAACAGCTTCTTTCCTCGCACTTCCCGCCTGTGGAATTCCCTACCGCATGCTTGCTTCCCCGACGGCTACAACCTCCAGGAGTTTAAATGTAGGGTCAATAGACACCTCCTAACACACTAACTCACACCCACTCTCTCCAATTCTTTCCCTGTGTACATCCTAAGTCGTCTATCACCCTTCTTCTGACATTTCCTATACCCAATTGCTCTATGTAACCCCCTGTGCTATAGTGGCCTTGCTTGGGCTGACACGATTAAAAAAAAAGAAATTCGTTCACAATCATCTTTTGGGCTGTCATGTTGATTTTACTCGCTACTAAAGCGGTTTTTGACAAATAACAGAGACAGAAATGGACAGAAAGAAATGCAAAAGTTTAAACACGATATTTAGAACTTGTATTTGATGCGTTCAAAACGTCTTAAATTTTCAAACAGTCATTATCGATATTGATTTCTCCAAGGCACAAATGTTAACGTTATTATTCGGGAGTCATAATATGAAACAACAAGTTGTCGAATTTTAAACGATGTTTCTGAAACTTGGCCGGTTAGATTCATCACAGATAATTCATTTTATAACTGAAAAGCCTTCATTAAAGGTTGCACTGTCCGTGGGTTTTGTTATGCTGCATGTGGCCAAATCATATTTGAACCAAGACGATGCACACCAACTTTCTTGATATTTTGCCTCAAGTTTTCTGTTTCAAAATTATTATCAGCAGACCCTTTTATCATATTGATATTATAAAATATAATATTCTTTAACGAAAAAAACGATAACTGTATTCAAAGATACATAAAATAATATATTACTGCTGCGTAAAAGATGCGCTCGGTAATTTCATCATAAAAATATCTATTTTCGACATATTGGAAGGATTAAAATCTTGACTAACTTATTTAAAGGAACCGCCTGCAGTCTCTCTCTCACCGGCGCGACGTGGCTTCCCTGTGTCTCTTCTATAAATACTTCCATGGCTTCTGCTCCGATGAACTTAGATCACTGGTGCCTCCTAGGTTCGAATTTGCACGAGATACTAGATTAGCAACTAGATCCCACCCTTTTACAGTGAAACCGATAAAATACAACCGCAACTTCTCCTCCAACAGTTTCTTTTCTCGTACTTCCCGACTGTGGAATTCCCTTCCACATGACTGCTTCCCCGACGGCTACAATCTCCAGGAATTTAAAAGTAAGGTCAACAGACACCTCCTAACACACTAACTCGCTTCCATTCTTTCAAACACTCTTCCCATCCTCCCAACTATCTATCACCTCCCTTCTGACATTTCCTATATCTAACCACGCTTTCTATTTACCTTCCCCTATGTAGCCCCAAGCGCAATAGTGGCAGTGGAATGCCTTGCTTGGGGTGAAACGATTAAAAAAAGAAATAAATAATTTGTTTTATTTTGAACGTTTATGACATCCAAGGAAAAAAGAAATGGACAGAAAAAAAGACATAGAAAGAAAGAAAGAAAGAAAGAAAGAAAGAAAGAAATGTACAAAATTGCTGTTTTATTGAGGTTTATGCGGGATAATTTTCCCGATGTTATTCACAATGTTAGTTTCATAATATTTGTATTTGATACATTACAAGCGGATTAGTGTCAATACATGTCCTCAGTTAGTCCTTATTTAATGGTTACCGGCCATCCTTTACGGCAGACATCTTTAAGTAATTCTTTGATTTAAAACCTCCCCACGAATTATAATCAGCACGGCCATTAAATTTAACTTCAGTAAACGTACATATTCTTCAAGCTATTTCTGATGCTAGCATTTGAAAACAAATGTGTGTCATTTTTAATGAAAGCTGCATAAAAGAGAGCTTGCTTCTCAAATCTAAACTTATTTATAAATGGAACTTATGTGTGTGTGTGTGTGTATGTGTGTGTGTCCGTTACCTATAGACTCCGAAACGGCTGAACCGATTTTCTTGAAAATTTACACTGTTGTACTATAAGCGTCTGCGAGTGTTCTTAGATAGGTTTTGTGTCACGGTATCCCCGATAAATATCGAAAATCGATCATCTAAAAAATCGGGTTATAGAAGGAGTGGTCCGATTTTAATCAAACTTGATACAATCATAGACAAAGACATAAGAAGCGATATTCAGAAGTTTCAAGGTTGCAGTTCTTACAATAGTGCAGAAAATCGATAATATATATATATAAAAGGCAAGATGTTTGTGTGTATGTCTGCTTATCTGCATGTATGTCTGTATTTTTTTTCAGCCCTTTTATTTTAGTTTTTGCTTCGGATTTGGTTCTAAGTCGGTATAATTGAAATTCTTAGTCTCAGCCATGATACCATTTACTCAGAGAACATATTTAGCCTTCAAAATTCAGTTTACAACGAAAAAATCTTATTTGATATCGATACCAGGAAATTTGACTTACATCCATTCATTTTTCTTTCAGTCCACGGTTTCGCTTTAACTGGAAACAACTATTGCTTTTTAGTCTTTCGTGCCAACGTGCCAAAGAGTCTGAGCTCCTGGACCATGGATTAGTTTTAAAGCTTTCATTACACCCGGGCAACGCCGGCCTATACTGCTAGTATACAATATATAAAGAATGAGACGTTCTATTTTCAGAATTTATTGGATTACTATGTGATGTCTGTTCTTTAAGAGGGCAGTGAATGTTGGACAATGTCATCAAAGATGAAGGAAAACTTGAAGCAAATGAAATGTGGTTCTAAAGAAAAATGATGCGGATATCATGAATCGAGCATGTGTGCAATGATGAGGTTTTGGAAAGGTTGAAAACGTAAAGGAGATCAATACTGTGCATCAGGAAGAGACAGATGAAGTTTTTAGGACATGTGATGAGAAAAGAAAGGCTTGGAGAATCTGATACTCACAGGTCAGATAAAGGGAAAGAGAGACAGAGGAAAGCAGCGGATAACATATTTGAAGGGCTTGAGCAGATGGATGGCAGAGGGGAATTCGGGTGGAGTAGCAGGAGAAAGCGTGCTAAAAGCTTCCAGGAATAGGGAGACGTGGAAGGTTATGATCGCCTACGTTCTGAAGGGACATGGAACATAGATGAAGAATGTCAGTGATTGAGTTTATTTATACGAATTCTAGTTGAAAACTTTTACTCTTCCAGGCAACTGTGTTTAAAAAAGAATTCAAAATAGAGTATACGAGTATCTGATTACAGAAAACCGGTATTTGCCCACTAGTCTCGGCCTAATTTTTTTATATCATTGATTTTTCAGTTCTATCTATGATGGTATGTGTCTACCAAAATTTGGATTAACACGATTTCAATAACTATTGTAGTTTGAGTGCATCAATTTTGAATAGACTGAAGTATACAGATTAGATTTAGAGAAATAACATCAGAAAAAGTCAGCTAAAGTTTCTGAGACATGTATTGAAGAAGGAGGGATTGGAGAATCTGATGCTCATGAGTCGGATAGAGGAGAGACAAGGGAAAGCAGTGCGTGACATATTGATGGACTTAAGTAGATGGGTGGTGGAGCGGAGGTTGAGCAGGACAATAGGAGAAGGGGTGTTAATGATAGGGAGATGTAGAGAGCAATGACTGCCTACGTCCTGAATAAACACGACACATAAAAAAATGGAAATCCTTTGTTTTTTGAAGCTACATTGATAATTTAGGTGCACTGAGGAGCTGTGATATAGCGAAACAGGCGTGTCTGCAGATAATTATTATTTGTACTCGCTAGTCGATCGAGCATTTAGAGAGGGTGGTTGATTTCATGTTAAACGGTGTCGGCTTATGGCTTTATGCTACGTTCTTTGACTACTGGTTTGAACGCTGTTGTGTTAAGGATCGGCTATCAAATGAACGCTCAACGTCATTGGGGTTTGTTTACATCTTGTGAATAATCCGCTATAAAAAGCTGCCATGTATGCATAGCCCAGATGATCGTCTAATGACAAATTAGTCGTATTTAAATCCCAGCTTGAAGCTACACTGATAATCTAACTGCACTGAGGAGCTGTGATACAACGAAACACTCTTATATGCAGATGATTATATATATATATATATATATATATATATATATATATAATAAATAAACAATTTTACATCCCCAACTCCCAATATATACACACATATATATATATATATATATATATATATATATATATATATATATATATATATATGGAGGATTGGGAATGTAAACTTGTATATTTATTACAAATATATAATAAATATACAAATTTACATCCCCCCACATCGTTCATTCAGCAATGAATTAGAATAATCTCGACTATCGGGCGCGTATAATGTGTATACACTCTTCCTTCTACCAAGCGCCCATAGCTCACGGTCGGGTTTCAATCCTGGGTTAAAAGCAATCGGAGGTCTAATCGTACTGATGAGCTGTGATACAGCGAAACAGATATGTCTGCGGATGACTATATACAATTTTACATCCCCAACCCCATATATATTTGGGGGATGTAAAATTGTATATTTATTATAAATATAAATTATAGATCCGCGGATTTCATTTGAGATCGTTGCCTTCACTTTCACGCAAATATCCTTTGGAACGGTCTTAATCCATTTCCTTCCTCTCCATCTATGGGTTGAATAGCAGGACAGATTGGGTTTTATAGCTTTGGTTGACAACAAGTCTACCGCAGGAAAAAATGGCAACCTACTGCGTGAAAAGCTTCTGCTTAGTCAGTCATGGATCGAAATAGACATGATCGCCCAAGCATACATCACCTATGGCACTTAACTGTCAGACTGATAATCCATCGAAAACTATTTTATAAGAAACAGCACTCAGTATGCGATATTCTATATTTATATTTATGTATGTATATACCATATGTTTTTATCAGCGTTGTTTATTATCATACTTGCAGCATAGCCCGGCGTTGCTCGGGTGTAATGAAAGCTTTAAAACTAATCCATGGTCCTGGAACTCAGAACCTTTGGACGTTGGCACGAAAGACTAAAAAGCAATAGTTGTTTCCAGTTAAAGCGAAAGATTGAAAGAAAAATGAATGGATGTAAGTCAAATTTTGAAGTTTGGTGAGAATCGGATAAAAATTGTGGATTTGTATAAAGGACATACAGACAGATAAATAGACACACACAAACACATTGCCTTATATATATATATATATATATATATATATATATATATATATTATCGATTTTCTGCACTATGGTAAGAACTGCAACCTTGAAACTTCTGAAACCTAGCTAAGAACACTCGCAGGCGCTTATAGTACAACTGTGTAAATTTTCAAGAAAATCGGCTCAGCCGTTTCGGAGTCTATAGGTAACGGACACACACACATACACACACACAGACAAAGTTCCATTTATAAATAAGTTTAGATTAGCAACAGGGTGGCCACTTCGACGTGGTATAATGGTTAGCAAGATTGTGCCGCTAGAATGTATAACTGAGTCGTGAGTTCCATCTTTATACTTTTAGCCTTGTGCCTCATCTAAGCTACTCGGAAAAAAATCACCACATTAGCAACAGGGATATTTAAACGTCAGTGATAGGGTTGAGAAGGTATTGGCGCGTGACCGAGGGGTTAGAACGTTCGCTTTCTGAACATGAAGTCTGGGTTCGAATCTCACTATAGTCGATTTATCAGGAAAGTAAATTCTTGATATTATCAGTCTGGTGGAGGCAATTCCAGCACCTGAAAACCATATCCCGGCTTGACCCAAGCCTTGTGACGGCTCCGTTTAAGGAGTCGTCGATGGTTGGAATAGCACGAAGTCACAAATCGTCTTGAGCGTCTTGGCCTTGTCCAGACTGTTGTTCACGGTAGATAACGTGAGCTCTCCCAGAAACTGTAATTAAGGTCTATTCAGCAGACAGGTTGATTCTGTGGGTGAACAAACACAAGTCTGCCCGACCAAGCGTCTAGATGGTAGACGGGTATCCTCGAATACGAATGGCCAATTTAAGCCAAGACTCGATCTTACCCTATTCAGCAACGTTTGTAACGTGTCGGCTGTCTTTTAAATGACACATCAATATGGAATCACGATCACTAATTTCTAGTCGATGAGTTTATCGACAGTAAACGCTTTCATATCATAAAAATAACATCTGGTCACCAGTAATAATGGGTGGTTTTGTTATATACTCCGTTCAAGTTAAATCCATTTTTCTTGTCATTATCTTTTAAGCAATTCAGCTAAATGATTTCAAAAAGAAATATGAATTTGTCATCTGACCGTTAATCCCTGTAGCAAGGTTATAACTTTGATGCCGTATACTTATTCCTCAAATAAAGTAGCCAGCGTCAAAAACTAGAGATATTTTATTTGTACAGCATAATCATCTCTCTCTCTCTCTCTCTTTCTCTCTCTGTCTTTTTCAATCACTATCTCACTATCTCTCTATGAGCCAAGCTCTTTCATGACAAGCGGTGATATAGTGTCTACTCTACAGCTTTCTTGCTAGGTCTTTTAAAAATCCCTTTTAATGTGGTAACTGGACTTTCATTTTTTTTTTTTTTTTTTAATCATTTCACTCCAAGCAAGGCAGAACCGTTACTGGTACGCAGAGGGCTTCATAAGAGGTGAGTGATGAGAAAGACGAACAAGTTACGGGGGTGTCAGAGAATGGGCAAGAGAAGGACGAGAACACTGGTGTGAAGAGGGCTGCATAAGAGCAGAGTGGAAAGGAAGAAGAACATGATACAAAGGTTGTCAGGGAAAGGATGTGAGTCAAGAAGATAAAAGATTACAATTGACTCTACATTCTTTGAGATTGTAGCAGTCAGGGAAGCAAGTATACGGAAGGGAATTCCACAGGCGGGAAGTGCGAGAAAAGAAGCTGATAAAATTAAAAATTATTAGTTATAAAAAAATAAAGTTATTAAGAATAGCCAAATATTTACCTGACGCTTTCTTCCGCCTTGGGAAGGTTAAATTCCTCGGCCTTCATTGTGCGTTAGACAAGATTTCAACTCTCCCTTTCTGATAACATATTCTGCATTAGTCAGTTAAGTACCATACGTAATACACGCTTGGGTGGTCATGTCTCGAAAGAGACTGGGCAGAAAATTTTCCCGTGGTAGGTTACTTATTAGACTGGTTGCTATAAAATCTAATTTGTTATGTTATTTAACCCATAGCTGGAGATAAAATACGGATTGATACCTTTACCATAAATATTCGCGCGTAAGTGAATAAATTTCACTGGAATTCGAACCAGATACTTAGATTTCTCGGTCCAAGCCGATATCCACTTCAAAATGAAGCATATCTACGCTAGTACCATGGATTTGTAAAAAATAAAGAAAACTACAAATATTTTTTCTTAATATATAACAAGTAACTAGGAATTATTAGTCAAGTGGTTTTCTAAATACCTTTGTGGGATATTTAAAAAAAGTTTTTTGTTTTGTTTTTGTCATAATATCTAATAAGTTTCTTGTTTATTGTTTGGAATGTAAAAAAAATCAATTGAAGAAAAGATAGATTGATCATAAATTGATTTAAAACATCATGTTGAAAATAAAATGGAAATTATTTTTGCATATTTGATTTTTTTAACTTGCAAATTCATTTTTTCTTACTAACCTTTTAATTTCCAAATAGACCCTTTCTTATTATTTATACTATAAAAACCAGAAAGAATCACTATATGAGAAGCAAAATTACTAATTAAATGATATATCAATAATATTACGGAATTATACGAAACTGGTACTAGCCTTCATATTTTGAATTTTGTTTGATTTAACATAATTATTTTTAATGAAAACTCGTATTTGAGTGGATATACTGTTATATAAATAATAGTATCTTGTATCTTCTGGCCCTAGTCGTTAGAGAAATCTTATTTGGGGGGTGGAAACTATATTCCGACATGAATCGAATCTGCATGCTCTCAATAACGAGGAGATACCGTCTTTAAATCAGACGTGTCTTACCACTAGGCTACGAAAGATTTCATAAACTAAAGCAGACTCAAATATAAGTATCCATTAAAAAATAATGTTAAAAAAAAAAAATTCAAAATCTAATAATCTTTAAATATTTTTTAAATAATCTGTTCCAATACTGTGACGATGTCTCACTGTACAAACGGAGTGTTAACAGAGAGTTAGCCGTACTGGGTATGACGATAAACTACATCCAGCAGTAAGGTCTCTGATCGAGAGGGTTTGATAATTGTTATTGCCCCCAGGTTTACCATGACCCGCAGTGATAACACTTGTTAGAGTTCCCAGATATGAGCAAATCGTTAAACCTTAAATTCGGATCAAAACACTATGAAATTATAAAAATAGATTTTGATATTACGAATACCAACAATACATTGTTAAAAAAGAAAATATAATATAAGCAATATATTCGACTATCGACAAAACCCTCTTTACAAAAATACGTCAATGAAACCTAATCTTTAAACTAATCTCTTACAAAGAATACATATTCTATTCATATGAACCTACCCTAAAAATTGTGTTGACATTAAATATCCCATTGAAGTTGACATGTTGTAAAACAGACTAAATCAAATCACAAAGTTAGTCAACATTTTTAGGACGGCTCTTAAATCTAATCGACAGAAACTTGCTTTAAAACTCCTTTCAACATTTATACTATTTCGCAAACACTTTTATATACTTGAATATAAAAAGGCAAATTCAAGATATATATATATATATATATATATATATATATATATATATATATATATATATAACAGATCAAATGAACCGATCAGTTGTCAAAAGTAAACAGAATGTACATGTTCCTCAATTGCCTTCACGCGTGCGGTCTCTTTTTATTTTGTTTCCAATATCAAATTCTCCGCTCTTTTCGACAATGTCTCCTGGGCAATCAATTAGTTCATTTTACATCCGACATTTACGAGCTTCAGGCCTCATTTTTTCACATAAGTAGTCGGCGCACGGCGACGACTAATGCTTAATTCTAGCAGAAGATAACCAATTAAGTGTTAACAAGATTATGTTTCCTGTTTGTCGTCGCAAATGACAATCAATGCTGGCAGGAATTTTTCGGCTACGGCAGGATCAAGTTATCTTGATGCTGAACGCAAAAAGCAAACTTTGGGAAAATGCACTGAAAAAATGCAAGAGAGAAAATAAGAGATAAAACAGAGAGAGACGAAAAGGGCCTTAAAATGAGAAAGGAAGACAAAGTTTGTTTATTTGTTTAGTTTAGCGGCGTATAATGTATCATTTAATACCGAAATTTAATTTTCCTGAGAGCTTTAGTAACTTTTTTTTTACACAAAAAATATTACTGGTATTTTTTTTAAATGTCTGGTAAAAAATATGGTAAATTTTTGTTTTGTTCCCCAAAGGCCTTCACCCCTTCAAATCTTTCCAAAACATCCTTAATTCCGTGCAAATGTATATTCTGAACGCAAATCGGTAATTATTTATTGAAGAAATCTACCTTTTTTCATTTTATCGAGCAGAAAAATATGGAACTTATTGTCGCTGTTTATCTCACTACGTAACCACGGTTCAAAAATGTTGTTCACTGCAGGCTGAATTCACGCGTAGTTTTACGATTTTTCGCTTTTTTTTACTTCCTTTTTCCAATTAGTACGCTGAAAATGAGTTCCGAAACCAAACAAATCGCGGTAGTAAATCGGCCAAAATAAGTATCCTACGCTTCATGTCATTCAGCGGTGAATCAGATATTAGAAAAGTGGAAAGGGGTGTGATATAGACCGATTTTTTCCTGGTCGATAACATGAAAAAAGGTAGGTTTCTTCAAGAAACAATTATTGATTTGCGTTCAGCATATACATTTGCACGGAATTAAGGATGTTTTTAAAAGATTTGAAGGGGTAAAGGCCTTCGGGTAACAAAATAAAAATTTACCAAAAATATACAGCTGGCAAGTTTGTTTTTTATTTAACTTTTTTTTAAATTATTGCTAGTAATATTTTTTCCAAAAAATGTATTGGTGTTAATTTTTATTTTTTAACAAAAAATTTAAAAAAAAATATATTTTATATTATTTTTTTGGTATTATTTTGTTTTTTGATCTATTGCTGCTACTTGTTTTTAATGTGTTGCTGGTAAGCTCTTTTTTTAAATTTATTCCTTTTAATTATTTTGCTCTGAAAATATACTGCTAGTATTTTTCCTACAAAAATGTATTTTCCCTATAAAAATGTATTTTCCCTATAAAAATGTATTTTCCCTATTAAAATGTATTTTTTTACTTTCTTTATTCCTTTTAATTATTTTGCTCTGAAAATATACTGCTAGTATTTTTCCTACAAAAATGTATTTTCATATAAAAATGTATTTTCCCGATTAAAATGTATTTTCCCTATTAAAATGTATTTTTTTTACTTTCGTAGTTATTTTAACTCCAGTTTTAGGGTTAACTATCTGCCCATAATCGGAACCCTAAAAGGTGCTACCACCCCTGGTCAGAGTGGATCTGAGAACAACACCAATTAAGAAGTGGTTTCAGACTTCTCAAAACCACCCGATCAGAGGCCCTGCTGCCGGATATAGTTTATCGCCATATCCAAGACGCAGAAGACAGGAAAGAAAAATTAAGGAAGATATTAAAAATACGCAAAAAAAAAAAAAAAAAAAAAATAGGGAAAACTGAATATTTAAGAAATGATCAGGAAAGCAAAAAAAAAACCCCACAGTAAAATTTAAAGAAAACAATAGACAATATTTGCAAGAAAGCAATATTAATAAGTGAATTAAAAGTGAAGTTTCATTTAGAAAGACACATGGCACAGCGATTAAAAGCACTAGTTAAGTTATTCGAAATGTGACTTGACCCGAAAAGTTTTGAATCCAAAGCAGAGGGAACCAAGTCTTAAAGAGTTAAGTTACTAATGGGAATTAACTAAAACCGAGATATCCAAAAAACCATAACATGTGGAATTAGAATAATCTACCTCCGTGGACAAAATAAAGGGTTCCGTTTGAAATTCCAACGTGTATATCCTAAAGAAAGCCAGAGCATACAACGGTCGAAACGTCGCGAATATGGTAACAAAGATGAGAACAACAGTCCAAAGGATGTAAATAGTGTAAATCATTTTAAATTTTAAATTTAAAATCATTAAATGTAAATCATTTTAAATTTTAAAAATTCCAACGTGTATATCCTAAAGAAAGCCAGAGCATACAACGGTCGAAACGTCGCGAATATGGTAACAAAGATGAGAACAACAGTCCAAAGGATGTAAATAGTGTAAATCATTTTAAATTTTAAATTTAAAATCATTAAATGTAAATCATTTTAAATTTTAAAAATTCCAACGTGTATATCCTAAAGAAAGCCAGAGCATACAACGGTCGAAACGTCGCGAATATGGTAACAAAGATGAGAACAACAGTCCAAAGGATGTAAATAGTGTAAATCATTTTAAATTTAAAATCATTAAATGTAAATCATTTTAAATTTTAAAAATTCCAACGTGTATATCCTAAAGAAAGCCAGAGCATACAACGGTCGAAACGTCGCGAATATGGTAACAAAGATGAGAACAACAGTCCAAATGATGTAAATAGTGTAAATCATTTACAAACTGTTAAGAACAATGTGGCAAAATGACAACTGAAAATAAACTGGAAAGTAAAATGTGGTAACAATGAAAATAAGAGAAGAAAATATTTTAAAGCATAACTGGGTTCCCCCCCACAATTATTGTTTGAATTCGGGTAAACAACATAACTTTCGAATATTGATTTTCAAAGTAGATAAGCCATCACTCAAAAAATATTGAATGAGAACAGTCTTCCTACTACTAATTTTATATATTTGACTTGGTACCCTATAACGCTCTCAGTTATGTGAGTACCAATCGCTTGGGCGATCATGTCTTAAAAGCAACATGACTGACAGGGCAGAAGATTTAAGCGCAGTAGTTTGCCATTACTTTGTGCAGCAGAATGGTTGCCAACCAAGGCTATAGAACCCAATTTGTTCTATCCTAACGATAGCTGAAGGGATTAATACCTTTCCCGAGGGCATTTCGTTAGTAAATGCAATGAATTCAACTAGAATTCGAACTCGGCACTGTACCCTATAAAACCAAGTTGAAAAGAAAGATATAAGAACAGATTAGGGCTGGCGTTTTTTAGATATTTCCGCATCTCTCACAGGTAAGAGATAGGGCACTTCGACAGGACACTCCTCACGTGATGTAATGGTTAACAAGCTTGTCTCACTAGATCAATTAAGACTGATTAGTGATTTCGATTCTCACTGTGTGCTCCGTAATTTCTATCTTGCGCCGAATTTAACCTACGCTTGAAAAATCACCTGTCTGAGCTAAAAGCTGTACTTTAGAAGGCTGACGCAGCACAATCTTTCTACTCTCATACCCCTCATATGGTTTTAGATCTTAGTAAGATAAGCCCATTTAATATAACAAAAAATAAATTGAAAAAAATGTCTAGAAGAGAGAAAGCCTAAATACCTTATTCCGTTTTAGTGAGTGAGATTCTCGCTGGGTTCGCAATACTTGTTGCCTTGTGTCACATCTAAGTCATGCTTAGCAAATCGCCATTAAAAGAAGGAATATTTAAACAAGTACGATGATTTATGGTTTTGCAAGGATGATATCTCTACAACGACGTGTGCATATTTTTTTTCAGATGAACTCCGGGATGTAATGCAGTATGCACTGCCGGGCAGAGACCACTTGATCCCTGCGCGTGCATCGGCACAAATATGTCACAATAAATGTCAAAGAAATGAATGAGATGACGATGGAAAATCACGGACAAACAAAACAGACGAGGCAATAAGCAGCATGGTTGGTGGTTACCGAAGGATGTTCATATTACAATAAGCAGCATGGTTGGTGGTTACCGAAGGATGTTCATATTACAATAAGCAGCATGGTTGGTGGTTACCGAAGGATGTTCATATTACAATAAGCAGCATGGTTGGTGGTTACCGAAGGATGTTCATATTACAATAAGCAGCATGGTTGGTGGTTACCGAAGGATGTTCATATTACAATAAGCAGCATGGTTGGTGGTTACCGAAGGATGTTCATATTACAATAAGCAGCATGGTTGGTGGTTACCGAAGGATGTTCATATTACAATAAGCAGCATGGTTGGTGGTTACCGAAGGATGTTCATATTACAATAAGCAGCATGGTTGGTGGTTACCGAAGGATGTTCATATTACAATAAGCAGCATGGTTGGTGGTTACCGAAGGATGTTCATATTACAATAAGCAGCATGGTTGGTGGTTACCGAAGGATGTTCATATTACAATAAGCAGCATGGTTGGTGGTTACCGAAGGATGTTCATATTACAATAAGCAGCATGGTTGGTGGTTACCGAAGGATGTTCATATTACAATAAGCAGCATGGTTGGTGGTTACCGAAGGATGTTCATATTACAATAAGCAGCATGGTTGGTGGTTACCGAAGGATGTTCATATTACAATAAGCAGCATGGTTGGTGGTTACCGAAGGATGTTCATATTACAATAAGCAGCATGGTTGGTGGTTACCGAAGGATGTTCATATTACAATAAGCAGCATGGTTGGTGGTTACCGAAGGATGTTCATATTACAATAAGCAGCATGGTTGGTGGTTACCGAAGGATGTTCATATTACAATAAGCAGCATGGTTGGTGGTTACCGAAGGATGTTCATATTACAAATATCCTGATTTAGCTGCTCATCTAGTTATCGAATAAGAATGATTTCATCAAATTCACTCTGATAAGCGGAAGCGGAAGATGTTAACAAGCTGGGCCATTGAAGTTTACAAGAGAAGCAAAAGCATATTAACCCTCTAGGGCCATTCGTATCATATTTGATACAGTATGAAAACAAGCCTTGAAAGAAATATTTTCCTGAAAAAATTTTTAAGAGAAATATTTTATAAATTTCAAATGAAAGCAGTACTGACTGCTCAGTCAATGAATACCAAATGTTTCCTTATAGGGAAATACCAAATGATTCCTTATAGGGAAATACAGTATCAAATATGATACGAATGGCCCTAGAGGGTTAACAGGAAATAATCTTGATATTTTATAACGAATAATCGGAAAGGAGGCCAAACACAAAACCAAAAAACCGCTAAAGATAGAGTGCTATTGAATGAGGTGTGGGATATGAACGCAAGAGGAGGAAGTAAGAATCAAAGATAACGATCGACCCTAGATTTAAAGAGATTAAAATTGTCCTGTTCTGGGAAGCAACCCCGCAGGAATTTGTTATATAAAGTAGCGTTTCTTGTGAAGAAGTTTACGGAGTGAAACGTCATTCTTAACAAAATAAGAAATATAAGAAATGAAGGTTATTAAAACCTGTGGGTGTAGCAAGGCGGGTCTTGACAGCATAGATCTGAGCTAGTGACGACAAAGTATAAAATTCATCAAACAATTTGCCATGAAAGTATGTGACATGAATCTGTAAAAAAAAAATGTCCATTCTTTCCAACACATCATCATTGCTCACATGCTCGGCCCATGATATCCGCAGCATCCTTCTGTAGAACCACATTTCTGCTGCTTTAAGTTTTTCCTTTATCTTCGGTTATATTGTCCAACATTCACTGCCGTATTGAAGAACTGACATCACATAGCAATCTAGTACTTTCTTCTTTGTTTCTAGTGAAAATTTCCTGTGTCTTAGTACGCCACTTCCCCATCGTCGAAATGTGGCCTCCCTTTGTCTCTTCTATAAATACTTTCATTGCTTCTGCTCGGATGAGCTTAAGTCACTGATGCCTCCTCAACAGGTGTTTACCCGTGCAACCAGACTGGCAACTGGGTCCCACCCATTCACAGTCAGGTTAGCCAAATGCAGACGACAATTCTACTCCTGCAGCTTCCTCTCTCGCACTTCCCGCCTGTGGAACTCACTCCCGTATTCTTGCTTTCCTGACGGCTACAACCTCCAGAAATTTAAATGCAAAGTCAATACTCATCTACTAACCACTGGCATCTAGCTCTCTCCCCTCCCCTGTATAACCTTCCCTTTCTTTCCACCTATGTATCTGTCATCGCACCTGCTTTCTCAGCTTTCTATTGTTCCTTTCTAACTAGTTTGTGCTCTTCACTCTTTTCTAATTAATCTTTTTACATTTATGTAACCCCCTGCACATCAGTGGCGTTTCCGCCTTGCTCGGGGTGAAGTGATTAAAAAAAAAAAAACTTTAGTCAGCTTGTGGAATGCGTCCTTCGCTATGCTAATTCGCCTTCGGATCACTGTGTCGCACTTTCCATCTCCTGTTAGAACACTTCCCAGGTATTTCAATTTTTGTACTTGCTTGATTCTAGCATCCTCAACCTGTATTTGACATTTTGGGTTGCTCTTTTTGCTGATACATAACCTTAAGAATCTGAAACAGATAAAAGAACAGATAAAATTAGAAAAGAAATTTTAAAGAATTTCCAAGAAACAGGAATTCAGTTTTCTTGTAGTTTATTTGTAGTCCTTTTTTGTCACTCTCTTCAGCCACCTTCTGTGGGAGGTCTTGTAGTTTCCTTTCAGTGTCTGCAATCAGCACTGTATCATCTGCGTATCTTATGTTGTTCAAATTGTGGCCTCCGATCACAAATCCTGTCATAGCATCTAGGGTCCTCAAAATATTCTCGCTGTACAAGTTGAACAGATCCGGTGAAAAGACACATCTTTGTCTTACGCCCCTTTTCTATGTTTGTAAATCTGCTGAACTCGTTACCTGTCCGTATGCAGGCAGTTTACTGCCAGTAGAGATTCTTAATTACTCCGATGAATTAAACTTGTAAAAGGCAAAAGAATAATAAAGGTAATCGTACTACATATTTTCTGGAAAATCAAAATAATTTTCTTTCTTAATTTCTGTGATGAGGATTTATCATTATTTACACTATTTAAACGCAGAATACTGTCTTCATTTTTGCTGTTGTTGAGAGAACTCCAACGCTTAAAACTAATCCTAAAGAATTAACCCACGATTTTAGCGCAGTAGTTTGCCATTACTTTGTGCAGCAGAATGGTTGCCAACCAAGGCTATAGAACCCAATTTGTCCTATCCTAACGATAGCTGAAGGGATTAATACCTTTCCCAAGGGTATTTCGTTAGTAAATGCAATGAATTCAACTAGAATTCGAACTCGGCCCTCGAATTAACCCACGTAACAATAGTCGGTTCGTGAATATGGAGATAAAGTAATTATGAGTTCAATCCCTGGGAACTTTACTTTTTAAAAATTTAAATACCTGGGAAGTGTTCTAACAGGAGATGGAAATTGCGACACAGTGATCCGAAGGCGAATTGGCATAGCGAAGGACGCGTTCCACAAGCTGAATAAAGTATTCCAGGGATTGAATGTATCGTGTAAACAGGGCAAGCAAATACTAAAAATAATAACTAGATGAGATATCCATAAACATGGATAGTGTAACGAGAACAATGTACTTTTGTAAATTAAATAATGGGTTAAATTAATAATTCCTTATAGGTTTTCCGGATTGACAGACGAAGAACGGAGAGAAAAACAACCGAAATGTTGAATTTTGAATTCAGCACTGTCCTTCTCTCCAACTGACGGCCATCCAAAGCTACAGGTCCAAGTTTACTTTGCTATTGTACCCATAGCAGGAGTTAAAATAAATGTATTCACGAATTTTCAAAGGAAAATAGACGTGAAATTGAGATGAAACAAACTTCGGAGATAACCTAATATGCACCGCAAAAAAGTGAGTCAGAAAAAAAATAAGCAAAAATCCTACCAGAAGAAATTAACACTGAATTAAAAACAGCTTTAAAACTAATCCATGGTCCTGGAACTCAGACTCTTTGGACGTTGGCACGAAAAACTAAAAAGCAATAGTTGTTTCCAGTTAAAGCGAAACAGTAGACTGAAAAAAAAATGAATGGATGTAAGTCAAATTTTGATTTCCTGGTATCGATATCAAATAAGTTTTTTTCGTCGTAAACTGAATTTTGAAGGCTAAATAAGTCCTCTGAGTAAATGGTATCATGGCTGAAACTAAGAACTACAAATATACCTACTTAGAGCCAAACCCAAAGCAAAAACTAAAATAAAAGGGCTGAAAAAAATACAGACATACAGGGAGATAAACAGGCACACACACAAACATCTTTCCTTTTGTATATATATATATATATATATATATATATATATATATATATATATATTATCGATTTTCTGCACTATTGTAAGAACTGCAACCTTGAAACTTCTGAATATCATTTCTTATGTCTTTGTCTATAAGTGTATCAAATTTGATTAAAATCGGACCACTCCTTCTATAACCCAATTTTTTCGATTATTGGTCTGTACATAGACGATGGGCTCATAACCTTAAGAATCTGAAACAGATAAAAGAACAGATAAAATAAGAAAAGAAATTTTAAAGAATTTCCAAGAAACAGGATTCGAAATCAACATAAGCCTTTCCTATATCGGAAACTTTTGGTCGCAATTAATCGAACTTTTCGCTTTAATGTTGGTCAAAAATTATAAAATCTTTCTCTCAAAACGCTCTTTTTGCTGACAAATTAGGGTCTCACATTTTTTTAAAGCGTTATATCCACTTTTTCATTTAGGCCTTGAAAAAAATCTGATTGGCGATTGAGCCGACTGCGCACTACAATTCAAATTCTGCGTTGGGTGAAAACAAATATTGGCTTTTCGGTACCTCATTCAGTTTCACGCAGAGCCAATAATTTGATAGTAACAAACCGTATCTGAACTAAACATTTTCAACAATTACAAATTGGCATTGTCTCGAAGTAAGAAATTGTATATTAATGCCTTCCTCTGCTTATATATTGTTCGGATGGGAGAAACGGTTTTAAAATGGTAATAGAGAATTCAATAAAGAAAAACATTCAGCATTCACTAACCGAATAGTCAGATTTAATATCGGTTCAAATTTATAAATATTTCTCTTAAAACAGTTTTTTTTTAAAAAAAATAAGGTTTCTCAAGTCCACTAAATGTTGTGGCTCTTTCTATTACGGGAGTGTGTTTTGTTTGAAAAACTTTGGATTTTGGTACTGCAGAAAGTAAATATCTTGATTATATCACTATTTTATTTATTAGTGCTTCACAGTTTTCTTCTTGCTATTACAAGTAAGGTAGTTTTTATATATGGTAAAGTTATTTAAAACAAACCAAAAAAATATCGACTTTGTAGTTGTAAATTTCAAACTCCAAACACCACCTGTATCAAGCGATCAGTAAACCACACGTCAACTTCCTTGATATACACACTTACTTCATCCAAACACCACCTATATCAACCGATCAATAAATCACACGTCAAATTACTTGATATACACACTTACTTCATCTAAAGACCACCTATGTCAACCAATCAATAAACCAAACGACAACTTACTTAATATACACACTTACTTCAGCCAAACACCACCTATATCAACCGTTCAATAAATCAAACAACTTTCTTGATATACACACTTCCTTCAAACAAAAACCACCTCTATCCACCTCTTGTTATACACACTTACAAACACCACCATTATCAACCGATCAATAAACCAAACGACAACTTACTTGATATACAAATTTTCTTCATTTAGACACACAGCATAGCGAAACAAACTCTATCAGCTGCAGATTATCTGAAAACTAGTCAAGATTATGTTGTTTACTTATACGTGTTTAGTGTAGGATATTTATATTTGTTAATAAATAAGGTTTTAAAATTGTCATTGCAATTTTCCTTATATTCGTTGCTGAGTGTTATAAATTCTTAAAAACATTGAAATCAAGATTATCTGGTTAAAACTAACATTCTGAAAGAAATAATTATATTTTTTGGAATCAATAATTCATGACTGATCACAAAAAGCGTAAAATTTAACATTATTAAAAACTTACAAAACAATTGTTGCCGAGATTAATTAGCTATAAACGAAAATAAAACATTGTAGTGAAATGATAAATTGTTTCTATTTTGCTGAAAATAGTAAAAGCGGACAGAATAGATATGGAATAAAGATTTAAAGTTAAAACCTTTTTCCCAACAATATTTTATGAACTGACAAATCACGTTCAACGACCCAGATAATGAAATGCTTTATGAATTAGTTTCTCGCAGCAAAACTAAAACGTTTTATAATATATATATATATATATATATATATATATATATATATATATATATGGTTAGTAGAGTCAGAGTCTGCATGAATACACTAATTAAAAAAAAAATTGAGCTAGTTTACATAAAACAAGTCCACTTTACCCAAACGTCTCATCAGCCCAACTATTTTAATAATTAATTAACACCTTGGTGTTTCTACTTCAAAATATCACATGTTAGTCGAACATCAGCGAAAAGGAAGGTGTATAATATATTTCTAAGAAGCCATTAAATTCTTTTATCGGATATTATTTCTTATTTTTTACAATGTTATGCAGTAGACACCCATGTTTAAGATGGCGCTCTATTTGAACTATCTCTACTGGACTGCGCATGTGTGTGTCTTAATAAAGAAAGTGTGTCTCACCGGCCGTTTCTCTAACGAAGGGGGACGCAAATTTGAAGTCTATGAAAGGACATATATTTTTTATAAAGTCCCTCGAATACACAGTACGTTAAACATAATTCATATGGTTTATATGTGTATATACAGGGCGGTTCAAAAAGAGACAGCAGTAAATGAATACATTTATTTTGAGATTACATATACAATTTTATTTATTTATCCAATTATTACATTGACAAATTTTATTGTGCACAATAATACAAAAGAGCTTAAATTTTATCAATGCAGGTGCTCAAACTGTTGTCCATTACTATTTACAAAGCTTTAAAGTCTATCTCTCCGCTTTGACAAACATTTTTGCACAAAATGCGACAGGTACTGACTTGGCGGCTCGACTTCAGCGACTTTCTCACCGACGGGATGTGCCTTCCCTCTGTCTATTCTACAAATATTTTCATGGCTTCTGCTCCGACGAACTTAAGTCACTGGTGCCCTTGCTACATGAGTTTATTCGTGCAACCAGACTGGCAACTGGGTCCCACCCATTCACAGTTAGATCAACCAAATGCAGCCGACAATTCTACTCCAGCAGCTTCTTTTCTTGCACTTCCTATCTGTGGAATTCTCATCCATATTCTTGCTTTCCTGTCGGCTACAACCACCAGGAATTTAAATGCAATGTCAATTCACATCTCTTAACCACTTGACTCCAGTTCTTTCTACATCACCCTGTATATCTTTTCCTTTCTCTCTATCTTTGTAACTGTCATCACACCTGCATCCCCATCCTTCTCTTGCTCCCTTCTCTAACACCCCCTGTAACTGGTTCGTCTTTCTCTTTACTCTCCTTCTATTTAATCATTTTCTCTTCTATAGCCCCCTGATCATTAGTGGCGTTACCGCCTTGCTTGGGATGAAACGATTAAAAAAAGTCTTTGTGTATGATTTCTTGAAATACATCTCTTGTATAATTTTTAAAATCACCAACACTTCTTGGTTTTCGACTCTAAACTTTGTCCTTGAGCACTTCCCCAAAAGAAGAAATCCACTGAAGTCGTGTCAGTTGGACGTGCTGGCCAATCAATTGGACCCATTCTACCAATCAATTTCTCAGAAATTGTTTAATCAAGATACTGACGGACTGCTCTTGAATATTGTGGACGGGCGCATCTTGTTCGAAACAATGAACATCATTTTATTAATATAACCTATATACAAACCTATTCTACCTATAGTTCACCTACTTTTGGACAACTCTATATACACATATATATATATATATATATATATATATATATATATATATATATATATATAAAACAAGTCCACTTTATCCCCCACAACAATAATATATATATATATATATATATATATATATATATATATATATATAACAAACAAGTACACTGTATCCCCCACAACAACAATAATATATATATATATATATATATATATATACAAGCCCACTTTATCCCCCAAAACAATATATATATATATATATATATATATATATATATATATATATATATATATATATACTTATTCTAAATGCAAATAAAAAAAAAACAACGTTCGTAAAAGATATGAAGTGTCTTATCAGTGCAGTAATCATATATATTTAACAAAATATGAATTATGTAACGGTCAGTCTTAACCCATCACCTGAAGATTTCATTGTGCATGATTCGTGATACCATTAAAGAAAAATATGTAAATATGTAAAGTATAAAACAGACTGTCACCAAAGTCTTTTGATATCAATTTCTACTTTTATATTTACATTCGTTTTATTCCTGCTATTAAGCACTTCAACCTATAAATATAGCATTCCTCAAAACTATTTATATTAATTTTCTTTTTTAATCATTTCACCCCAAGCAAGGCAGAACTGCCACTGGTGCGCAGAGGGTTACAGAAAAGCTGAGTGATGAGACAAAAGGAACAAGTTACAGAGGAGTCAAAGAATGAGAAACAACATGATGAGAATACAGGTGTGAAGTGGGCTGCATGAGACTTGAGTGGAAATGAAGAAGAACATGAAACAAGGGTTGTCAAGGAAAGGATGTGAGTCAAGAAGATAAGAGATGGGAATGACTTTGCATTTAAATTCTTGGAGATTCTAATTTTCAGGGAAGCAAGTAGACGGAAGCGAATTCCACGGGCGGAAAGTGCGAGCAAAAAGCTGATTACAAGTTGCGATTACATTTTATTGGTTTCACTGTAAACGAATGGGACCTAGCTGCTTGTCTAGTAGATCGAGTAAATGCATGCATAGGGGGCTACCAGGGAGCTAAGTTCGTCAGAGCGGAAGCCGTAAAAGTATTTGTAGAAGAGACAGAGGAAAGCCACATTATATCGGTGAGAAAGTGACTGGAATTGAGCTACCAGTTGGGGTCAATTACATTACAGATTCTTCATTGTATTTTGTCAAGAAGCCCGAGATGAATAGCAGGAGCACCCGACCAGATGTGACAGCAGTATTCAATGAACGGGTGGATGGTAGATTTATATATGTGTAAGATAGATTTCGATGAGAAAAACTTTCTGGCCATACAAAGGGAACCAACCTTCCGAACGGCAGATTTAGCTATGGATTCAATGTAGTTATCCCACTTGAGGTCGGCTGATAGATTTAGACCTAGGAGGCGTAATGTTCTGCTTTCCGGGAGACTAGCCTGATTCATTCTGATGGCGGGGTAGAAGCGGTTGTTTATGGTGGTTAAATGATAGCAGCTTCGAAGCATTAAAGTTTACGAACCATTTCTTACCCCAGTCCACCACAGATTGAGGATCTTTTTCTAGATCTTCTCTCTCTCTCTCTCTCTCTCTCTCTCTCTCTATATATATATATATATATATATATATATATATAGTATTGTAACTAAGTTGTTAAACTCGTAGGTTTTTTAAGCTTTTGTTCATGCATTTACTTTTATAACGAGTGCTCCATACAAATGTAGAGCGTTATACTGTAATGGTTGTTACAATGTTTTTATAAATTCATAGTATTCATAGTATTATATAAATTCATAAATTTATAAATTCATAGTATTCATAGTATAAATTCATCGTATGAATTTATAAAAACATTGTAACAACCATTACAGTATATATATATATATATATATATATATATATATATATATAAACGTTGTACAAGAAACTTTATAAGCATTTTTTCTCCTTTAATTCATTTAAAGGTACATTTAATTCATGACTTAATTAATTAAAAAATGTCCACTTGTAAAAAATTCCGTCATTTTTTTTTTCATAGTACTGCGCAATTGTGTGATTAATCCTTCTCCGTCTATCTGAAATAAATAGAATCTGAAATTTGAAAAGTATTTGCTAACAGTGTGTCTTAATATCGCATTACTTTGAAATTTAAGCGTTAGGCTTGCTTCTTTAAAACTGTTTTTGTGAGATAAATGTCCTTTTGACTGAAAAAAATGAGCATACCGAAAAACGGTGTAAGAATGCATTTATCATTTCTGATCTCGTTAGAAATATATTTTATAATCAAATGTCATTCACGATGAGTAAACAATAACATTAAAACAAATTTGCTAAAATTCTCGAGATATACTTATTAAATTTTTCGTTATAAACTTATTGCAATATGTTGGAAGAATTACTCTGGTATATTTATATGCACCGTTTAGCTTCAAATTATGATGTCTGACCTAAATAAAATATATATTAATAAATTATTTTGTCTATGTCAGGTTTTATTCTACAACGTTCAATTTAATTGTTTATGCATCCATAAATCTTAAAAATATCGGCCAGGACAATGTATATAATATATTGATTAATACAATATCCCTGAATTATTAATTAGTTTTCCTATCAATGACAGATCTTTTTAATATGTAAATTAGGATTCGCGTTCTGCTGTAATGGATATCAGAATAAGAAATCGTAGAGCCGAGTTTGAATTCCAATTGAATTCGTTGCATTCACCTACGCGTAAATACACTTGAGAAAGGTATGAATCCATCTCTTCTCCCACTAGCTATGGGTTGAATAACAATTTTTATAGCTTTGACTGGCAACCAATCTACCGCAGAAAGAAATGGCAACCTGATCGGAAAATAATTACGCTTTAGAAGCAAGAATATAAAAACAAATATATATATATATATATATATATATAAATGGAAATTTGTCTGTGTGCGTATGTGTGTGTGTGTGTCTGTGTCTGTGTGTATTCGTTACCTATACACTCCAAAACGGCTAAACCGATTTTCTTGAAAAATTTACGCACTTTTACTATAAACGTCTGCGAGTGTTCTCAGCTAGGTTTTGTGTCGAGGTACCCCCGATAAATATCGAAAATCGATAATCGAAAAAATCGAGTTATAGAAGGAGTGGTCCGATTTTAATCAAATTTAATACACTCATAGACAAATACATAAGAAACGATATTCAGAAGTTTCAAGGTTGCAGTTCTTTCAATAGTGCAGAAAATTTGATATTGATACCAAGAAATCAAAATTTGACTTCCATCCATTCATTTTTCTTTCAGTCTACAGTTTCGCTTTAACTGGAAACAACTATTGCTTTTTAGTCTTTCGTGCCAACGTCCAATAAGTCTGAGCCCCAGGACCATGGATTAGTTTTAAAGCTTTCATTACACCCGAGAAACGCCGGGCTATACTGCTAGTATATATATATATATATATATATATATATATATATATATATTACTTAAACATTATTTTTAGTAGATACTCGTCTTTGAGATTTGAGTAGACTCTCCGTTCATTCATTAAACATCATATTTATTTTAGTCAAGACAAAGTGATCCCTCGAAGAGTTCGAACCTGCATCCACCTTTGTAAGGACAACCATCGTTTTATCCAGTGTGCGTTATCGCTAGCCTCAAAGTACGTCACATCCCTGTAGTTTCTATTGTCCGTTTTTAAGGAAAATACATCCTCTTTATTCAGATCCATATCGGCTCAGTTTCGCATTTTAATGGTATTAATTAGTCTTTTTCAGCAGTTCAGTCAGTTTAGGTGCCATACGTGATACACGCTTGGGCGATCATGTCTCTAAAGAGACATGACTGACTGGGCAGAAGATTATCCCGCAGTAGGTTGCCATTGCTTTCTGCGGTAGACTGGTTGCCGACCAAGGCTATAGAACCCAATCTGTCCTGCTATTCAACCCATCACTATCACCAAATATAACAACGTATTTTTAAAATATAAACAAGTGTGGATAGATTTAATTCTAATAACAGTATCTCATGCTAAATTCCTCATCCAAGCCATCTTATTTGTATCCGACGTTCTTAAATGCATATCGATAATATACACACCCCTTCAGATTTTATTATGCGAATAAATGATTTTTTTATAATCATATCACCCCGAGCAAGGCGGTAACATCACTGATGTACAGGGGGGCTACATAAGAGTAAAAGGATTAGAGGTGAGTGAGGAGAAGGACGAACCAGTTAGAAAGGAGCAAGAGAAGGATGGGAATACAGGTGTGATGACAGTTGCAAAGATGGAGAGAAAGGAAAGGATCTACAGGACGGCGTGGAAAGAACTATGTCAAGTAGTTAAGAGATGAGTATTGTCCTTGCATTTAAATTCCTGGAGGTTGTAGCCGTCAGGAAAGCAAGAATATGGGAGCAAGTTCCACAGGCGAGAAGTGCGGGAAAAGAAGCTGCAGGAGTAGAATTGTCGTCTGCATTTGGTTAATCTAACTGTGAATGGGTGGGACCCAGTTGTCAATCTAGTTACCCGAGTAAACACCTGTTGCGGAGGCACCAGTAACTTAAGTTCGTTGGAGCAGAAGCCATGAAAGTATTTATAGAACAGACAAAGGGAAGCCACTTCTCGTCGGTGGGAAAGTGGCTGTAGTCGAGCCGCCAAGTCGGTACCTTCAGGAACTGTTCGATTATGGCTCTTCAAAACTTCCTCTTTTTGTACCTCAGGGTGCAGTCCGTCTTTTAGCAATGCCTCTAATCCCTGTTCTGCTATTTACGCAATCTTCTTAGGTAGGCTATTTGCTTCTTCTTCTTCTTCTCTCTCTCTCTCTCTCTCTCTTTCTCTCTCTCCCTCTCTCTCTCTCTCTCTCTCTTTCTCTCTCTCTCTACTCTAGTAAGTTCTGTGAGTGCCAAATTCTCCGAGTTATGTTTCCTCGTTATGTATCAGAAAAATTTCATTAGTATCTTTCTGATTCTATGTATAAATTGAGAGAATATGAATTTTTGCTTATTTTCTTTCCCCATTTTCCTGGTTTCAGATGAAGATTGAAATATAAATTGTCGGATGCTCTAGTGATTTTACAAGCCATTGCAAAATACATTTTGTTAATACTCATGTGACTATAAACACGCAATGTGTCTTTTTGTGCTTTGTTCATTTTAATCTTTTTTCATGCATCATTTTCTGCTATTTTTGTATTTTTAAGTTAGGAATATATTTAATATTTGTCCATAAATTTGCCAAAATTTTATTGGTGTTGAGTTGTTTGTTTTTATGTTTAAGGCTTCTTAATACATATTGCCAAAATCATCGACTCTGGCGGAGGGTGCCCCAGATGGAATCAATGGCTGAGTGCCTGTGACCGCTGTGAGCTATTAAGCGGGAGGGGATCATCTGTGTTCTGACATGGAGAGGAATGGTTTCCGCCAGGTCTGCTTTATCCAAGACACGTTGCATGTGAATGAATAACTACCGGGACATGTAGTCAGCTATTCAGCTGGGCAGGGATCTTACGACGACACTGAATCTGATGGTGTCAGTGATACACAAACATATATACCAATATCATCTGAAAAGGGTATCGTAAAACTTTGGTCAAAACAAGTGCTCAATGCGCAAACGAGTACATGTAATCGGGTTGTAAGCTGGAGACATACATTTTTACGAGAACTTGCGGTCGCTTAGGTCACTGCATAATGTTTATAGGGAGACAAGCGAACACATGTCACTGAAAACACAGGCTGAATAAAGACAAGGTCGAAGACAAGATAAAAACATCACTTACTACTCTCTTCACGTAAGTATTTGCGATATGTACATTAAATGCCAGTTAGAGAGGCTCATTGTTACATGAGATCAAAACATGAACTTGAGTATTAATTGAGTGGACAGAGATATTAGTAATCTTTAGTTCCATCCTACGTACTATATTGATCGGCAGATGGAAAATAAAAAATCTTCACACCCATTTCTTTTACTCGAGTCTTGTTAACTATTAATAATATTTTCTATCTCCAATCCCGTATCTTCATATATAAAGTTTTGTATCAAAACTTAATACAAGTGTTGTTTAGAGTAGGCATGCAGCTGGGAATCTTTCAACTTAAAAGAGTATAGGTTTGTCTAACGTCCGGTTCAAACTCCTCTCCGTTTTTGGAACAGAAATAGAGGTTTATCACTTGATTCCTGTTTAGGATTGCTTTCCCGGATTCTTTTCAAAAATTCTTCAAAGCTACACTTGTGTCTCCGCTTAAAACTCTGAACATTGATGTTATGGTGCCCTCCTACGAGAAATGGACTCTTCCTCTTACTATATTTTTTACTTGCAAAAGCAGTTTGTGTTCTGCCTTGCGCATTGTCGAACTCTCTGCCTTCAGGTGGAGAGTAATAACCCAGTCGAGCCCCAGCCGAAGAGTAGAGTCTCGTCTGGGGAAAATCAGACATTAATTTTTGCCCGGGCTATATGGCTCAGATTCATCATTTATCCATCACACCCAATGGTGTATAGGGCAGCAACTTTTTGTTGCTGTTACTGTAACAAGCCGATTTTATGGGGCAGGTTCCTTAGCCCTGCACCCAACCCCCAAACCTGGAGGACCGGTGGAACATTCTTGGTCCTTACGTTTACAGCACCTGATATCCCCAAATGGTCACACATTTAAGTACTGATCAGGCTCGATATTGCTTAACTTCGGTGATCGGACGGGAACCGATGTATTCAACACGATATAGCCGTAGATATATGGCCCAGATTACCAACATTAAAAAGGCCCTGTATCACATTTTGTCTTAAGTAGGAAGGCAAATAAATATTACAGTTAAGTCGGCAGTTAACAACAGCTACGATTCAGGCAATAAGCAGCGTAACTGTACCATTCGGACTTACTTATTTCTATATATAACACTTACTTTTATATATCGTTCTTGTTATACTAATACAGTTTTGAACCTACCTTCTGTGTTCCGTGTCTTACTTTCGGCTAAACCGGTCACTACACCTTTACGGCGAAGTTTCGCCGCAATAATTTATTTATTATTTATTTACTTTTTTTTCCTCAATAGGTGCATATAGGGTTGCATATTGTCTGGTTCACATTCCTCCATGTTCTTTATTAACAGAAATTGTGATATCCTTTATTTCTAGTTGTCCTTTCCTTCTTTCGCTCTTCCGGCTGGTCCTTGCGGCGTCTTGGTGGTGTTGTCAACTTGTTGAGGTGGTACCTCCTAATTTATTAACTCTACCTAGAATGGCTGTTAGGCCTTGTACAGCGTGAACGTCATTGTAAAAAATACCTAAAAAGCAAACTAGAATAAAATAAACTTGCCACGGAAAGTTAATTAAAATATAATAAACAGACTGTGCTGGGGTTGGAGGACATGGAAAAAATTAATCACGCTTCTACTTTGTAGAAAACTGTTAGCGAATTACTAAAGCTTCTGGCTGTGCGTTGTGGTACAGTGGATATCGGCTCGGAACGAGAAATCGGAGAGCCGAGTTCGAATTCCAGTTAAATCCATTGTATTCACTTACGCACAAATACCCTTGGGAAAGGTATTAATCGTCTCTTCCTTCCAGTTATGGGTTAAATAACAGGAGAGATTGGGTTTTATAGCCTTGGTCGGCAACCAGTCTACAGCAGAAAGCAATGGCAACCTACTGCAGGATAATCTTCTGCCCAGTCAGTCATGTATCTTTCGAGACACGATCGCCCAAGCGTGTATCACGTATGGCACTTAACTGACTGACTGACTGGAGCTTCTTCACGGTGTCACTCTGGTCGTGGAGTCGAATGGATATGTTTCCTGCAAGAGATGTGCCTCCTGTTCGGTGAAAATCTTTGCAAGGCAATTTTAATAAATCCAGTTTAAAAAGACGACGAACAAATTGTTTTTAGTCATCAGAAAAAAGAGGAGACCAATATGCCAACTACAAGCCGGAAAAAAACTAAAATAAAACAAGTAAAAACACTGAGCAGAGGATGGAAAGTGCGACATGAAGATCCAAAGACGCATTAGCATGGCTAAAGACACATTTCAGAAGTTAATCAGAGTACTGAAAGACAGGAAAATCTCATTAAAAGCAAAGAAAAGAGTGCTGGATTGCGATGTGATATATGTCCTTCTGTATGGAAGTGAATGCTGGACGATATCATCGAGGATGAAGGAGAGGCTTGAGGCAGCAGAAATGTGGTTTGCAGAAGGATACTGAGGATTCCAAGGACGGAGCACGTGTGCAACGAGGAGATGTTGGAAAAAATACAAACGAGAAAAAACTCATACTAAATATCAGGAAGAGACAAATGAGGTTTCCTGAGACACGTAATGAGGAAGGCGGGCCTGGAGAATTTAATATTCACAGGTCGGTTAAAGGGAAGGAGAGACAAGAGAAACAGCACTAGAGGTACTTGTTAGGTTTGAGAAAATCGATGGCGGAGTGAAGTTTAGAAGAAATACCAAGAGTAAAATATTAAAAGCGACAAGAGACAGAGCCAAGTGGAAGAAATCTCTGAATTTGAAAACAATCTTGGTTCATAAGATTGATAGCGGAACAGACCGAGTTCATAAAAGAAAGGAATTTGAAGAAAACTCTAAATTCGAAACCAATTTGTGTTCATAAGATTGATAGCAGGAATATACTGGGTTCTATATGAGAAAGTAATTTGAAGGAAACTCTAAGTTTGAACCAATGTGGATTCATAAGGTTGATCTGCAGAACAGATCAGGTTCTATAAGAAAAATTAATTTGAAGAAAACTCTAAATTCGAAACCAATTTAGGTTCATAAGATTGATAACAGGATCAGGCCAGGTTCATAAGAAAAAGGAATTTGAAGAAAACTCTAAATTCGAAACCAATTTGTGTTCATAAAATTGACAGCAAAACAGACTGGGTTCATTAGAGAAAAGTTGAAGAAATTCTAATTTCGAACTAATTTAGGTTCATAAAACTGATAGCAGGACAGGCCGTGTTCATAAGAGAAAAGAACTCTAAATTTGAAACCAATTTGGGTTCATAAGATTGATAGCAGGATAGACCGGGGTCTGTAAGAGAAAGGAAGGTGAAAGAAACTCTGAATTTGAAACAAACTTGCATTCATAAGAACACGAGAATAGCATATCATGTTGACAGCAGTTGATGAAAACTGAAACAAAATAATATTTCCGCGGAGAAAATTATTAGAAAATAATAGACAAACCATATTAAGCATTGTCCCTACGAAATTCGGGAGACCCGGCCCTTTTCACCCGATCCGAGTAGGTCGAGGCTGTGAACGAGCCTGAGGCCTCCAATCATTCGCTTTACCGGATCGAACGCCAGCTATCCTGAGGGAAGTGTGTTGTGGTGCAGTGGATATCGACTCGGAACGACAAATCAGGGAGCCGAGTTCGAATTTCAGTTGAATTCATTGCAATCACTTTCGTGCAAATACCCTTGAGAAAGGTATTAATCCTTCTCTTCCCTCCAGTTATGTGTTAAATAATAAGACAGATTGGGTTCTAAAGCCTTGGCTGGCAACCAGTCTACCGCAGAAAGCAATGGCAACCTACTGCGGGATAATCTTCTGTCCAGTCAGTCATGTCGCTTTCAAGACAAGATCGCCCAAAGCGTGTATCTTGTATGGTACTTAACTGACCTATGAAATAATTTAATGACTAAAGTAAATTAGGAGTTTGGGATTTGCGTTGTGGTGCAGAGGATATCAGTTCGGAACAAGAAATCGGAGAACCGAGTTCGAATCCAGTCAAATCGCCTACATTTCGTCTTTTTCCTCTAGCTATGGGTTAATTGACTGAACAGATTATATTCTATAATTTTATAAATTTACTAGCATTATAGCCCGGTGTTGCTCGGGTGTAATGAAAGCTTTAAAACTAATCAATGGTCCTGGAGCTCAGACTCAGCCGAAAGAATATTTGTGTGAAGTTTGGTGAGAATCGGATAAAAATTGTGGATTTGTATAAAGGACATAGCGACAGATAAACAGAGACACGCACAAACATTTTGCCTTATATATATATATATTATCGATTTTCTGCACTATTGTAAAAACTGCAACCTTGAAACTCCTGAATATCGTTTCTTATGTCTTTGTCTATGAGTGTATCAAATTTTATTAAAATCGGACCACTCCTTCTATAACCCAATTTTTTCGATTATCGATTTTTGATATTTATCGAGGGTACCTCGACACAAAACCTAGCTAAGAACACTCACAGACGCTTATAGTACAACTGTGTAAATTTTCAAGAAAATCGGTTCAGCCGTTTCGGAGTCTATAGGTAACGGACACACACACACACACACACAGACAAAGTTCCATTTATTATATAAGTTTAGATATCTTTCTTCTGTTCTTCTATTCGCTGACTGTTGTATTGTGGAGTGAGTGATTTTGTCGGATCGGAGCACACACCCATACGAGGCGGACTAGCCAGAAAGCCGGTCCCGTCTGTCCTCAACTCAATCAGACTCCAACTGCTAAAACTGCCTCTAATTTCACTCTCTGTGACAACTGAGGTTAATTAAATAGTAAATTGAAATCTGGTATTTCCGATAAATTCTGTACTATCCCGGGCGCTGACCTTTCTGACCATAGCTCGACAAAACAAAATCCACTAGCACAACATCTGTGTTTCGCACTCAGCGACTGTTTAGTACAAAATAAACATTTTGGAAATATTCTATTATTTTCACTGGCAATCATGAATGACCCCCGACATTATTCCACACCGACGAAGACATTATGCAACATATATTTATGGTGCACTCTGCAAAAGGTTTTAGTCAATATTTAACTGACATTAATATATACATTTTTAAGTTAGATGCGTTTATATAACATTAACATAAATATTTAATTCTGTTTTTTTTTTTATGTTAGCCGTTAGTTTCCCGCAGTTGCGTGTATGTATGCATGGGTATGTAAGCACACTGAAGTTTTCGTATACTCTTGTGTACCAAATACAAATATCGGTTACGATAAATTTCCTTCAATTAAACAGTTGAGATAAAAATAGATAGATAGATAGATAGATAGATAGATAGATAGATAGATAGATAGATAGATAGAAATATGCTTAGATAGATAGATAGATAGATAGATAGATAGATAGATAGATAGAAATATGCTTAGATAGATAGATAGATAGATAGATAGATAGATAGATAGATAGATAGATAGAAATATGCTAGATAGATAGATAGATAGATAGATAGATAGATAGATAGAAATATGCTTAGATAGATAGATAGATAGATAGATAGATAGATAGATAGATAGATAGATAGAAATATGCTTAGATAGATAGATAGATAGATAGATAGATAGATAGATAGATAGATAGATAGAAATAGCTAGTTAGATAGATAGATAGATAGATAGATAGATAGATAGATAGATAGATAGAAATATGCTTAGATAGATAGATAGATAGATAGATAGATAGATAGATAGATAGATAGATAGAAATATGCTTAGATAGATAGATAGATAGATAGATAGATAGATAGATAGATAGATAGATAGAAATATGCTTAGATAGATAGATAGATAGATAGATAGATAGATAGATAGATAGATAGATAGATAGATCATTTCTTTGTGAAAATCAATTGCATTACATGCTCATAATTAACGATAATCTTTAATCAATTTTTATTTTTTTAGAATAAAAGCCATATAACATGTTGGAGAAAAATCGATGGTTTCCTATGACCTTGTGCTACATTTACTTATCTTTGATAAAATATCTAAATATTAGCCGTGAGTTCAACATCTAAAAAACGCTTATAATCGGTTTTGTCTTAAGGTATTTCGATTCACTTGAAAACACAAAGGTTTGCTCTGTAAAGAGCAAACCGTGTGGAGTGTTAAGTTTCTTTTCTGTTACTTTCTGCAGAGAGAAATCAAACATAATGAGAGATTATTATTATTATTATTATTATTATGTCATTTTTCATCATATTTCGATTTCTGCATCGGTCTCACTACCAACCAAGTCTGCGGGGAGACCTAAGGCAGGTAGTGGCGTGTTGTTATGACTCCATTTCATGTTTTTCTATCTTCCCTATCATCCCCAGCATTACATAGATAACGTTTTCCTTAGTGTGTGGGCTGTACTTATTAAGACAATTTTTTGTATATCTCTTAAGCTGGGGTTTCCAGGGATTCTTTCAATGTGTTGTTTTGTTCCATTTTTTATCATTCCAAGTGCACCTACTATCACTGGCACAACTCTTGTTTTCAATTTCCACATTTTTTCTATTTCAATTTCCAGGTCTTTATATTTTGACAGTTTTTCAAATTCCTTGGTTGCTATGTTACAATCCGCTGGACAAGCCATATCAATTAATAGACAAGTTTTCTCCTTCTGGTTTTTAACAATAATGTCTGGCCTGTTTGCTTCAATTTTTCTGTCTGTGTAGATGGTGTAATCCCATAGAATGGTTACATCTTCTATTTCTGTAACCGGTGCTGGATGATGTTCATACCAGTGTTTGTTTACAGCTTTTCCATAATGTTTGCACATTGCCCAATGTAAATATTGCCCAACTCTATCGTGGCGATTTTTATATTCGTTTGGGGCAAGCACAGAACAGCCTGAGATTAGGTGGTCTATTATTATTATTATTATTATTATTATTATTATTATTATTATTATTATTATTATAGCTTCAGTAGCTCAATATTCGGCTCATAGAACTATAAATTATCTAACAATATCGTTACAAATGCAGTATTTACATTATTCGGACTATTATCCTTATCTTTGTTGCCATTTGTACGACGTTTCGGCCGTTGTACGCTCCGGCTTTCTTCAAGTGCTAGGAATTTCGAACTGAACCTTTTATAACTGGGATATATGATCTTTATTCTAAATTCTAAATTCTAAAAAAAAATATTTAATTGGAATGTGACACTAGCTGTATAACAGAAAACTTTAGATGTCGAAACGGCCTTTAAACCAACAATTTAGTAGAATTTAGTCCCAAAATTGAATGAATAAAAACAAATATGGTAGAATAAATTAGCAGAAAATTCAATCTTACCACGTGCGAGCCACTGAAAGTTGAGTCAATTTCTAAAGTCATACCAAATTTGCTCTAATTTTTCCAGTTTATTTTGGCTACCAGTAAATAAGCAGTGTGTTCTAGTAGTTTTTACCAGAGCTCAGATTGCAATTTTTGACACTAATGATTTTCTCTGGTGCTTTGTATTACTGGTTCCCATACTGTGTTCATCTCTATGCTTAGTCGGCTTAGGAGATTTTTGTAGCCTAGCATATATGCTGATTCCTTTAACGTAGTTTCCAGTGGTGTTGTCTATCTTTTATTTCAGCTTCATTCAATAGGAGGCGGTGATCCCCTTTCTCCCTCCATATGTGGTCAGCTACGCCTGATTTTTCTATCTCCCCTCGTGTTACGGCCTTGCGATGTTCTTGTAGCCTTACCTTAAGAGGGCGGCCTGTTTCTCCTTTATATTTCTTTCCACAACTACATGGAAACGTCGTACAAATGACAAAAAAGATGAGAACAATAGTCCGAATAATGGAAATAATTGTAAATACTACCTCATCTCAGAAACAGAGTCATTACAAATGCCTATAAATTCTTTTTTAAATGTTGTATAGGATGTTTTAGTATATTTTGAACAATTTTAGGATGCTAAAAGCAAAATTAATATTCATTTTTTGTCATTCATTTTAGTTTTTCTTCTCCAGTATATAATGACCTCTGTAAAAATAGTCATTATTGGGTTCATATACTTCTATGTGCGTTGTGGTGCAGTGGATATCGGCTCGGAATGACAAATCGGGAAGCCGAGTTCGAATTCCAGCCGAATTCATTGCATTCAATTACGCGCAAATACCATTGGGAAAGGTATTAATCCGTCTCTTCCTTCCAGTTATGGGTTAAATAACAGGACAGATTGGGTTCTATAGCCTTGGTCGGCAACCAATCTACCGCAGAAAGCAATGGCAACCTACTGCGGGATAATCTTCTGCCCAGTCAGTCATGTCTCTTTAGAGACATGATCGCCCAAGCGTGTATCACGTATGGGACTTAACTGACTGATACTTCTATGTGCCGTGTCTCTGCAGAACGTTGGCAACCATAGCCCACCATATTATCTTCTCCTTTGTTCATCTTAATAAATTTTGTCTTTTTGTTATCTTCACTAAGCGTAAATAATGACTCTCCGCAACTTCCTGTTCTTTGTAGCTCTTTGTAAATTATGTATTTTCGCTATCTTCTCTTATCTCTGTTCTGTCATTTTACTCGCCCGAAAAGCAGAGAGTCTGACAAAGTAAAAGACTGACGCACTCAGTCGATCACTCAGACTGTCAAGGACTCTCTGAATTTCTGATTGCTATTAATATTTGTTTATATAGGTATTTCGATTCACAGACCATTTTATCATTGAGAGAGCTAGATAGGTGGCAGCTGCTCTACAACAAAAAGCATTCAGCAATAATTTGGTTTTTTGATCTTAGCAGATTTGTTTCTGTATCAGTCAAACGTCGTTTTTTGGTTCCGTCTTCCTAGGTAACGTTCTTGTATAATGTTAACGTCTGGATAATATCTTTCATTTTTCTCAGAACTAGCATCACCCAAATTATTTGAAGACCTCTCTAAATGACTGTGTAGAAAATATAGTTTGGTGTTTATTTTAGAACCAAGTTATCTTTTGTTATTATTATGATGCCTTAGCATAATATAAAAACAGTTGCTTAAGCAATTAGAAATTCAGTAACATTTGAATTTTTTTCTTTTTTGCAGGAGGCAAATTAAATTTGGAAATTGTGGAAATGGAGTGTAATATATTTATGTGACTCGACGGAAATATGATCAACATCATAGGCAGAAAATAAAAAAAAGTGATCGACAAAAGTGTGATTGACATAAAGGCAACCGGGTTGAAACATAATAGCCAGCGAAGATGACTGACAGATATGCCTGGCCATAGATGACACAACCGAAAACCCGAGAAGGTAAAAATCCGTGGAAATTTCAGGCTATATAAGTTCGGAGTTTTTTCTGACCGAAATGAGAACACAACTCCCGCAAGTTAACGACTCCCGACAACTCCCTCGTATGTGCCTGATTCTCTCTAGCTACATCCTCCTCCGCACAAGCGTCACCGAAGAAGAATAAAAATATAAGTTTATATTTTTATATATACATGTTCTTGTTTATCGTTATCCGACGAGATGATCGTCATCGTTGGAGAACCAGAGAATCAGTCAGTTAAGTGCCATACGTGCTACACGCTTAGGCGATCATGTCTCGAAAGAGACATGACTGACTGGGCAGAAGATTATCCCGCAGTGGGTTACCATTGCTTTCTGCGGTAGACTGGTTGCCGATCAAGGCTATAGAACCCAATCTGTTCTATTATTTAACCCATAACTGGAGGGAAGAGACGGATTAATACCTTTCCCAAGGGTATTTGCGCGCAAGTGAATGCAAGGAATTCAACTGGAATTCGAAGCCGGCTCTCCGATTTCTCGTTCCGAGGCGACATCCACTGCGCCACAACTCACAACCAGAGAATAGGTGGCTATAAATATTCTTTTAAATACTCAAGTTCTCTACAGAGAAGTGTGGAACTAACTAGTAAAAATAGACTTGACATTTAGACAGAGACTCCCATAATTAGCTTCGAAAGAGACAACAAGTAACACCGTTTGATCCTGAACAAAAAACGCTGAAATCAAACAGCGTTTCTGATACGTCTTTCCCTTCTTTCTTCGTGGTCGAGTTCAGTTTCACCAAAACATGTACAGGTCAGTGTTGTTTATCACAGAAGATTAAGCTCTCTTTTTCTTAACAAACTGGTCCAAGCATATGTCCGTTTCGAATTCTGATTTCTGTTACTCATCATCTCATTCAAGTAACGCAGATAAGAAATAATAGACTCTTACTGCTAACACATCGATAGTAGAATGCCGATCTGAGACGTGCAATTAAAAGCAATGACAATGAAATCTTGTCAATAATTAAAATGATAGGGTGTTGAACATGTTTCGGTTCGACTCACATACAAAAATCTGACCAGATGACAATTTTATTCCTCCAGGGCATGGGGTGTGCTGAAAAGTTCTTGGAATTTCTCCTGGTAATAATTGATAATGCTTCATTAAAATAATTCATTTTAAATATGGAACCGAAGCTAATTCTGTCCCTACAAGAATAAATATAGTCTTGAAAATGGAGAAATTATCTGTGAAATTACTGTTCAAATTATAAGATTAATGATAAATAATTATAAAAAATATAGACCAATAACATGCCTGTCCACCACATATAAATTGATCACGTCTGTATTGACGAACTTTACTTACTCTTTTCTTGATGAAATTAACATTCTTCCCTTGAAACAGAAGGGATGTCGAAGTGGTTCATATGGTTGCAACTACTAATAAATACAATCATTCTAGATATTTGCAAGAAGAAAAGGTATAAATTTTAGATTATCTTAGATAGATTATCGTTAAACCTTTGATAGTGTTGTGACGCCACGCCCGCGCTTGTCGTTCATGGCGTCGATCCAGCAGCTCGTCTTCGAGTCGAATCTTCCAACGGTGATCTCCCTTGCCCACGTTGTGAAATTTGAGCTGAAGGAAGTCACGTAGAATTTCCGCTAGATGCCTCTCTGACTAGTCCAATCAAGCTGGACGTGGACGCATAATTGGATAAACGAAATGGCACCAAAATAAACAGAATGATGCCTGAATAAGTTGAAGAAAAGTCTATATATACAACAAAAGAAAATAGAGTAAAACAATCACCAGTCGTCTTCTCCCCAAGCCCTGTTCCTATAAAGCTGGTAACGGAACGGAAGTTTCGACCAATTTCTCTAAGTTGTGATTTGCGAAGCGTTTTCCTTGTGAAGCGTTTTCCTTCCTATTCTTAATTCAAATTTCTGATTCGCAATATCACTTCATTCCAATCGGAGTTTTAAGTTCATAACGATTCAAAATGTCTTTGTTTCAATTCACACTGGAGATTCAAGGAAACTGCAGAAGAGTTGTCTTTGAGTATGGCGATTAAAGCTGGCAGCGGTGTTGACTTTTGACTGTTCTTCAATCCGAGCTGGGACTCAACTGACTTTGGCCCCTTAAGGCGCTGTTTTTATGCTTGTCCCTGACTTACTGGGGAGGAAATGACGTACACTGGGTGTCTATGCAAATCTAGTTTTCTGTCCCGTGTGGCCAATAAAATCAAAACTTCAGATCACTCTGTCCTCCTACCCCCAACGCAGCCAATCGAATAGCGCTATTTTTATGACATCACCTCTTTCTGACTTTCCTTTTGGTTAATAAATCTAGTCTTTGGCTCCTGCGGCCAATGAAATCACAACTTCAGCTCTCTTCTGTCTTTTGGGGTAGGGCCATTACACCTTCCATTCCTTTTTCAGGTAAATCCCAATTGTCATTTTTCCATAATTAGTTAATTATCTCCGTCAACAATTAACTCAACCTTCGCAACCTTCGCACTTGTCAGAGACGCTTAATACGCGAAATCCCCCTCTCTTCGTTTGTGACAACACTTCCTGACATTCCACAGATGTGCTTGGGTCTTGTATCTCGTTGAGACAAAAAAAAAAAATTCTTAGGATTTTCTGTTTTCATTGTCTTGATTATATTCTGCATGGTCTTATCTAGAAAAATATAAAGACAACAAAATTTTTATTCTTTAATCATTCTAACCGGGTCGGATAACGCCCATTACCTGTATTTTGACACTTGGCGTCCGATTCACGAAGTACCGCTGGGATACTTTTTTTGTTTTTTTAAAACAAAAAAATTTATTATCATTTCTCCGTTTGTGGGGAATCTTGACTGGTAATGTACGTTTCGTTTGATAACAGCTGGGTCAATGAAAATAACGATTAATACAAAACAATGGTCGTCCAACTTTGTGACCTTATTAGATTTGCAGCCAACAATGTTTCCTTTATCTTGATATCAGTTAGGAGGACAAAAAAATAAAAAAAAACTTTTTTCAGTCATCTCGTCTCGTAGATAATATTTTGCTTGTCACAATGATGGCCGTCTAACTCCGTGAACTGCTTTATTTCTGGGTAAAACAAATACACCGGTAATCATTTAATTCATATTCATTTTTAGTTCATTTGCAACCTTTCTTTTGGAATGAAAGAAAACGAATCTTTCCACGCCCCCACAAAAAAATCGTTTTCGCTTTTCTTTTTCTCTTGTTCATAACGGAACAGAATAAAAAATTCTTCAGCTGGTTCTTTCCGAACTATAAAGTTAATAATACAACTAATATAATTTCTTCCATTTGATTGGTAATAATTAATAATGCAACTAATATAATTCCTTCCGTTTGATTGGTAATAATTAAAAATACAACTAATATAATTTCTTCCGTTTGATTGGTAATAATTAATAATGCAACTAATATAATTCCTTCCGTTTGATTGGTAATAATTAAAAATACAACTAATATAATTTCTTCCGTTTGATTGGTAATAATTAATAATGCAACAAATATAATTCCTTCTGTTTAATTAGTAATAGTTAATAATACTACTAATATAAATCCTTCTATTTGATTGGTAAAAATTAATGATACTACTAATATTTTCTTCCGTTTAATTGGTAATAATTAATAATACAACTAGTATAATTTCTTCCATTTGATTGGTCATAATTAATAATACAACTAATATAATTCCTTCGGTTTAATTAGTAATAATTAATAATACTGCTAATATAATTCCTTCCGTTTGATTGGTAATAATTAATAATACAACTAATATAATTCCTTCCATTTGATTAGTAATAATTAATAATACAACTAATATAATTCCTTCTGCTTGATTGATAATAATTAATAATGCAACTAATATAATTCCTTCCATTTGATTGGTAATAATTTAGAATACAACTAATATAATTCCTTCCGTTTGATTGGTAATAATTAATAATACAACTAATATAATTCTTTCCATTAGAGTGGTAATAATTAAAAATACAACTAATATAATTCCTTCGGTTTAATTAGTAATAATTAATAATACAACTAATATAATTCCTTCTGCTTCATTGATAATAATTAATAATGCAACTAATATAATTCCTTCCATTTGATTGGTAATATTCAATAATCCAACTAATATAATTTCTTCCGTTTGATTGGGAATAATTAATAATACAACTAATATAATTCCGTCTGTTTAATTAGTAATAATTAATAATACAACTAATATAATTCCTTCCGTTTGATTGGTAATAATTAATAATACTACTAATATAAATCCTTCCATTTGATTGGTAGTAATTAATAATACAACTAATATAATTCCTTCCGTTTGATTGGTAATAATTAATAATACAACTAATATAATTCCTTCCGTTTGATTGGTAATAATTAATAATACAACTAATATAATTTCTGCCATTTCATTGGTCATAATTAATAATACAACTAATATAATTTCTTCTGTTTAATTAGTAATAATTAATAATCTAACTAATATAATTCCTTCCGTTTGATTGGTAATAATTAATAATACTACTAATATAAATGCTTCCATTTGATTGGTAGTAATTAATAATACAACTAATATAATTCTTTCCGTTTCATTGGTAATAATTAATAATACAACTAATATAATTCCTTCCGTTTGATTGGTAATAATTAATAATCTAACTCATATAATTCCTTACAATTGGATTGGTAATAATTAATAATCTAACTAATATAATTCCTTCCGTTTGATTGGTAATAATTAATAAACCAACTCATATAATTCCTTCCATTTGATTGGTAATAATTAATAATCCAACTCATATAATTCCTTCCATTTGATTGGTAATAATTAATAATACAACTAATATAATTCCTTCCGTTTGATTGGTAATAATTAATAATCCAACTCATATAATTCCTTCCATTTGATTGGTAATAATTAATAATACAACTAATATAATTCCTTCCGTTTGATTGGTAATAATTAATAATCTAACTCATATAATTCCTTCCATTTGATTGGTAATAATTAATAATACAACTAATACAATTCCTTCCATTTGATTGGTAATAATTAATAATCCAACTCATATAATTCCTTCCGTTTGATTGGTAATAATTAATAATCTAACTAATACAATTCCTTCCATTTGATTGGTAATAATTAATAATCTAACTAATATAATTCCTTCCATTTGATTGGTAATAATTAATAATACAACTAATATAATTCCTTCCGTTTGATTGGTAATAATTAATAATACAACTAATATAATTCCTTCCGTTTGATTGGTAATAATTAAAAATACAACTAATATAATTCCTTCCGTTTGATTGGTAATAATTAATAATCTAACTAATATAATTCCTTCCATTTGATTGGTAATAATTAATAATCTAACTAATATAATTCCTTCCGTTTGATTGGTAATAATTAATAATGCAACAAATATAATTCCTTCTGTTTAATTAGGAATAATTCATAATACTACTAATATAAATCCTTCTATTTGATTGGTAAAAATTAATAATACTAGTAATATTTTCTTCCGTTTAATTGGTAATAATTAATAATACAACTAGTATAATTTCTTCCATTTGATTGGTCATAATTAATAATACAACTAATATAATTCCTTCGGTTTAATTAGTAATAATTAATAATACTGCTAATATAATTCCTTCCGTTTGATTGGTAATAATTAATAATACAACTAATATAATTCCTTCCATCTGATTAGTAATAATTAATAATACAACTAATATAATTCCTTCCGTTTGATTGGTAATAATTAATAATACAACTAATATAATTCCTTCCGTTTGATTGGTAATAATTAATAATCTAACTAATATAATTCCTTCCATTTGATTGGTAATAATTAATAATACAACTAATATAATTCCTTCCATCTGATTAGTAATAATTAATAATACAACTAATATAATTCCTTCCGTTTGATTGGTAATAATTAATAATACAACTAATATAATTTCTGCCATTTCATTGGTCATAATTAATAATACAACTAATATAATTCCTTCGGTTTAATTAGTAATAATTAATAATCTAACTAATATAATTCCTTCCGTTTGATGGGTAATAATTAAAAATACAACTAATATAATTCCTTCCGTTTGATTGGTAATAATTAATAATACAACTAATATAATTCCTTCCGTTTGATTGGTAATAATTAATAATCTAACTAATATAATTCCTTCCGTTTGATTGGTAATAATTAATAATCTAACTAATATAATTCCTTCCGTTTGATTGGTAATAATTAATAATACAACTAATATAATTCCTTCCGTTTGATTGGTAATAATTAATAATCTAACTAATATAATTCCTTCCGTTTGATTGGTAATAATTAATAATCTAACTAATATAATTCCTTCCGTTTGATTGGTAATAATTAATAATACAACTAATATAATTTCTGCCATTTCATTGGTCATAATTAATAATACAACTAATATAATTCCTTCGGTTTAATTAGTAATAATTAATAATCTAACTAATATAATTCCTTCCGTTTGATTGGTAATTATTAATAATACAACTAATATAATTCCTTTCGTTTGATTGGTAATAATTAATAATCTAACTAATATAATTCCTTCCATTTGATTGGTAATAATTTATAATCCAACTCATATAATTCCTTCCGTTTGATTGGTAATAATTAATAATACTACTAATATAATTCCTTCCATTTGATTGGTAATAATTAATAATACTACTAATATAATTCCTTCCATTTGATTGGTAATAATTAATAATACAACTAATATAATTCCTTACATTTGATTAGTAATAATTAATAATACAACTAATATAATTCCTTCTGTTTAATTAGTAATAATTAATAATACAACTAATATAATTTCTCCCGTTTGATTGGCAATAATTAATAATACAATTAATAAAATTCCTTATGTTTAATTGGTAGTAATTAATAATACAACTAATATAATTCCTTCCATTTGATTGGTAATAATTAATAATTCCTCTAATATAATTCATTTGATTTCGGTCAGGCTAAATAGTGTTACAGTGTTTCACATTTTTGAATTCTTAAGGCTTTGAAAATGTATCTAGATATCGGGGGGTCGGGAAAAATAAGTTGCCCATGACCTGACCGGAGGCCTAAAGAATATTTGTGTGAAGTTTGGTGAGATTCAGATAAAAATTATAGATTTGTATAAACCTATACAGACCCACACACACACACACACACACACACACACACACACACACACATCTTGCCTTTTATATATATAGATTACAAAATCATTAATGTCAGGAATGCTTATTAATAATAGCATAGCTACTCGTAGAGCATTGAATGCGATTAATGCTAATGAAACTGTTGGGGAGTCACCCCTTTTCACACACTCTATGGACTCTTCCATTGTATACAAATAATCCTTCCTACACAGAACGGTTTGTTGTTGTTAGAGTTGCTGAGACTCTTCAACTATAACACTGTCAGCGCTCTGCCTTCGGGTAGAGGGCGCTCTCTGCTTCCGAGCAGAGAGCAATAACCCAGTCGTGGTTCCGCCGAAGGGTAGAACCACGACTGGGCAAAAATAGACAGACATATTTTTGGCCCGGCTATATGGCCGCGAATACCCACATTAAAATGACCATGTGTCACATCCAGCCTTGCGTGGGAAGGCTAGTAAATACAGTTGTTGTTAGAGTTGCTGAGACTCTTCAACTATAACACTGTCAGCTCTCTGCTTTCGAGCAGAGAGCAATAACCCAGTCGTGGTTCCGCCGAAGGGTAGAACCACGACTGGGCAAAAATAGACAGACATATTTTTGGCCCGGCTATATGGCCGAGAATACCCACTATAAAATGACCATGTGTCACATCCAGCCTTGCGTGGGAAGGCTAGTAAATACAGTTGTTGTTAGAGTTGCTGAGACTCCTCAACTATAACACTGTCAGCTATCTGCCTTCGGGTAGAGGGCGCTCTCTGCTTCCGAGCAGAGAGCAATAACCCAGTCGTGGTTCCGCCGAAGGGTAGAAGCACTACTGGGTAAAAATAGACAGCCATTTTTTGGCCGGGCCATATAGCCCGGAAATCCCAGTCATAACTGCCCATGTGTCACATGTTACCCTTACTGGAAGGGACAACTAAATATAGTTGTTGTAAGAGTTGGTGTTTGTCAGAGCAGTTGAACCGCCGCTCGTTGGTTACCAAAAATATTGATTAGTACCCGGACTTACTTCTTGTATATATTTGACTTCTACTAACAAGTATTCCTGAATCTACTAACCGTGTACAGGATTTTTCTTCAATATACTTACATTTTTCCTCTCATATCTGTTTTTGTTATTATTATATTGTGTGGTTTTCTAAACAATAATCCACAACAAAAGAAAAGAATATAAATTAGTTTTCTAAAATTTCTTTCCCGAAGGAAATACTTTAAGAAACTTTAAAAAGCTTAATCAATTATATCAGAAACTGTCTCTCAAATTTAGTTATCCATTGTTAAAAATTTGCCAAGACCTATTCGTTCTATTTTCAGGTCAGACATAGAAAAACAGCAAAGAAACACAGAAGAAAATATGACAAATAGAAATGAGAAGGATAAAACATAGACTCCTATTTTAATTTCCAAGAGTCATTGAAAGCTAATGTAATGACTTGCATTAGTTTAAATACATTAACGTCTGTATCATAATCATGAAGAATCATTCATTTTGCTCAACAAATACGAGGGTCATTCAATAAATAAGATGAATGTTTCGGTATAAGGACTTCTAATACAGATAGAAGCTTACTTTTTAATTTTTTTAACGTAGTCTCCCAGCAGTGTTACACACTTTTTCCATCTGTGTACAAGCTTCCGTGTGATACACTACAGGTCGGGACTGCACCATCTGGTACTCCCATGTGACGCTCGTTCTCGTTGACGGTCGTGACGATCCCAGTTGTGACACTGCCACCCGGCCGCGGCGATCCCGTCCGATGATGTCGCCACAAAAGCTGGACTACAGGACATCCTTTGCAACAACGGGCCACTGTCCCACGTTGTGATTAGATCCCAGAAGTCACTTCGTGCAATTTCAATAATCGTCCCTTTTGGCCAGTGCGGACACTGGTGTACACTTGTGGGTTAAAAAAAGGTTGTCGAAAATTATATACAATCGTCGAAAATGATTTTTACAACGGAGAGAGAAAGTTTGCCAAAAGCATCAAAGCTTCTAATCTTCAAGTAAAATGTCTAAGTTTCGTTAGCGTTGAAATGTACTTCTAAAACAGCAAAGTTCTTTCGGGTTCTTGACGGAATCTGACGGAATGTGCCGAATCGGAGCGGCCGCTGGGGGAGTGTGTGGGGGTGCTGACGGCGGTGGCGCTCTGCCCAAAATCTGAACAATTAGCACTCCAACTCTCCAACTGCATTTTCGCGTCATGTATCTATTTTTATAACCAATTTCGATCCTCTCTGGGGATCCGGCCGGCTCACAGTCTTCGGCCAATGAAAATCGGTCTTCGCCCACTCGATTTGCGAATGTCTTTAGCTCAACGAATGAGATTTTGCCAACTCATATCGGAGCTTGATTCTATTTTCGGTTCTAACGGACCCTATGTACCCACCAGCGGCCTTGACATCCGGGTGACCTTATCAAATCACTCTGACACTCGTTTTGTCAACGCGTCTTCAGATCAGCGGAATACATTTCAAAACTAAGAGAAATCCATAGTGACCATGAAAGAGGCGAAAATCCGGAAAGACGAGAAATGTATATTTATCCAAAATAACTTTATTTTATGTTTCCGTGTTTTTAGAAGCACTTGATGGTACTAAAATTATTTTTTTTTCCTAAGCTCACATCGCGTGACGTAATAAAACACTAATAATATCACCAATATCAATTTCTCTCTCCGTTGTTTTAAACCAACCAAATTAAAGTATCCCCGCGGGAGAAGTGAAAGCATCACTGTGGGAGATAGTGTCACATCCGTATTCCCTCAGCGTAAAAATCTTTGGACTGATGTCTCAGCCAATCGCTCACAGCACTTTTGACTTCATCGTCACTTTCAAATTTCGTGCCTCTCGTGAACTCTTTCAAGAACCAAACAGGTGAAAGTCTGAACTGCTCCCTCATCCCCTTACAGCCTGGGCTGTAAGGGGATGAGGGAGCAGTTCCCATCCCAGCTCCTTGATGTTCTGCACCGTTTGGGCTGCTGTGTGAGGCCTTGCAGCTGACTTTCGAGTAGGCAAGGTCATCATGGACAAGTTTGTGTGCTGTTCCAACAGGTAGGCTCAAAGTCCTTGCAATGTCATCCACTGTCACCCTTCTGTCAGACTGAATGAGGTCATTGACTGATACGATCACCTCAGGAGACTTCACTTCTGTAGGCCTCCGTCCTTCTTTAAACAATTTAGCTCACTTGTAGACATTTTTTGGCTGAAACATTTGGCACCATACACAATTGACATTCCTCTATGAATTTCAACTGGTTTGCACCCTTCAGCAACCAAAAACTTGATAACTGACCTCTGTTCAATCCTGGAGCATGCTTGGTCGGCCATCTCTGTTAATTCCCAAAACTCTCAAAGTTATTTTCAATCTGCAAAAAATAAAAAAAAATTAAATTCCTTTGAAAAAGAAGTAAAGCAAAAAAAAAAGTAAGCTTCTATCTGTATTCAGTCAGTTAAGTGCCATACGTGGAACACGCTTCGGCGATGATGTCTCGAAAGAGACATGACTGACTGGGCAGAAGATTATCCCGCAGTGGGTTACCATTGCTTTCTGCGGTAGACTGGTTGCCGATCAAGGCTATAGAACCCAATCTGTTCTATTATTTAACCCATAACTGGAGGGAAGAGACGGATTAATACCTTTCCCAATGGTATTTGAATGCAAGGAATTCAACTGGAATTTGAACTCGGCTCTCCGATTTCTCGTTCCGAGAAGTCCTTATACCGAAAAATTGACCTTATTTATTGAATGACTCTCGTATTTGTTCGTCAACTTAACCTTGATGCTCTTACTTCAGTGTTGACTATCAGAAGATCAAATATCAGAAGATCAAATATCAGAAGATCAAATATCAGAAGATCAAACATCAGATAGTGAAAATTTCAGATCAAAATTCAGCTAAGGACGATCTGTTAGACGACGGAATTATAGATGCTTTCACATCTGTGTATGTATACGTATGAGTCTGTAATGGTGCGCGCTCGCCCAAATCAGAGAGCGTGATGATTAATTAACTTTGGATGACCCACGACAATGCTACTAAACTGATATGTATATACTGAAGAAGGTGGTCGCATATCACACTCACATACACACACACACACACACACACACATATATATATATATATATATATATATATATATATATATATATTTAAATCGTATCACCCCGAGCAAGGCGGTAACGCCACTGATGTGCAGGGGCTACGTAATAGTGAAAAGATTGGAAAAGAGAAAGCCGGAAGCCACATCCTAAACAGGGAACAAGGGATGAGCCTCTTAACCTGTTCAATAGACGTGGGTGGAGTGTGAACCGGGCGATAGATAGATCTATCTACTCCAATTAAAAAAAAACAAATTGAGAAGATTGGTACGTTGTGGGTTTTCAGGAGTATGCTTGCTTAATAATATGATTTCAGGAGTATGCTTACTTAATAAAATGTTTTCAGGAGTATGCTTACTTAATAAAATGTTTTCAGGAGTATGCTTACTTAACAAAATGTTTTCAGGAGTATGCTTATTTAGAAAGATATGGATATATATGTGTGTCTGCGATGAAATACGGTTTTTATAATATTTATGGAAGAAAGTGAACAGTATCCGATCTGAGCGTATGTGAATACAAGCAGTGTAGAAATAGATATCAACACCAAATGGTGACAGTCTTTGTTTTGTCTAGTTCAAAATTATTTTTAAAATATGGGTTTCGCTGAATTGTAGTCAGCTTTTCCATTTATAATTAGTAAATGTAGTTTTTGGTTAATAACAATATAACCCAACCGGCACAAATTTAGACAGAATTTTAGAATATTTAAAATTCTAATTTTAATAAAAGTAGTCCTTGTAAAAATTCATTATTCATCAAAAAAGTCTTTCTTAATACAAGTGTTCATAATATATCCTATTCATAAATGCAATTAAATCTTTCCTACTTATATAAGGTTGTACTTTTACTGGATTTTTATTTTCCGATTCAGAGCTGACATTCGGTAACTCTGGGTCCTGTTTTACAAAAGGAAATTAATTATTTTAAATTCTCCAAGGAATCTTAGTTAGAACTAGTATAAACATTAAGCCCTATAAAAATGAATATCTCAATTCTCATAAGATTAAGTACTTTGGGGATCGGTAAAAAAAAAAATCCAAATGTATGAATCGTAACCCAAAAAGGTTACTGCGTGAATAATCACCACAACGGAGGTTGGGAATAATAGTATATCAACAAGTACAAGACTCGCACGCTGCGTGAAATAGATACACTGCGAGTGAACTGCTAATCACTATTATCACTCTGTATTTATGATTTCCCCGCTAGGGTGAATGCCCAAGGCGGATGCAAACAAGGTAATTTAAAGTGCGATTTCCTAACCTTTAAGCCCAGACAAAAAATATTCAGTAAACCCTGCTCAATGCCGGATCGGGCGCTTATCTATTTGCCCAAGGCGTGACTCTACCCCACGGAGAAGCTTCGTCTGGGTTCCTCTCCGCACGAAAACAGAGAGTCGACCAAGAGAGAGTTTTCAATAAGTATCATCTTTCTACTCTACTCCCTAATATCCACGTATTTATGAGAATAGGAACATCTTAATCCTGTATATAGGAAGGGATACAACAAAATGATTTCCATCGCAAAAAAAGGCGGTAATCACCCGCTGTCGCAAGGGGAAAAAATAGCCAAAATATTGAAAGCTCTAAAAAGAATGAGAAAAGAATATCATTTAATATTCAAACAATCATTTGGTCTTTCCTCTTTAATAATAACAAAGATTTTGACGATAAAACTTTGTGTAAGTTTCAAACATTTTTGGTCATATATGATCATTTTTAGGAAAACTTTGGTGGTACCGATATATATATATATATATTTGCGTGTATGTGTGTGTTCCATGTCATTATATATAATCGTGTATGCCTCCAGCAGTGAACGCAGTTTGTTTGCATAATGTAAATTTGTCGAATCTCTACGACTCTAGTAACTAAAAATTTCATCGCCAAATGCTCATCAGACTTAACATTGAAGCCGTAAAGTCTGTTTCTTGTAAATAATTCTATTCGTATTGTTTTGACCTTTTTAGCCTGTCATATATATAAAAAAAATTACCATAAATTAGCCTGTAAAAATGGTATACTCCGCTTGATACGAATATTTCTTTACAAAAATCAGAAATAAAATAAATAAATAAATGGATACGCCAATATCGACCTTAAAGTTTTCTAGATAATATTTGTTTCCGGCAAATATACACGTGTTAAAATATTTAGATTTATTTTCTCTCTCTCTCTCTCTCTCTCTCTCTCTCTCTCTCTCTCTCCCTTTCTTTCTTTCTTTCCCTTTCCCTCTCTCTCTCTCTCTCTCTCTCTATATCTCTCTCTCTCTCTCTCTCTCTCTCTCTCTCTCTCTCTCTCTCTCTCTCTCTCTCTCTCTCTCTCTCTCTTTCGCTTTCTCTTTCCCTCTCTTCTTTCTCTCTCTCTCTAATTATCTCTCTCTCTCTCTCTCTCTTTCTCTCTCTCTCCTCTCTCTCTCTTTCCCTCTCTCTATCTTTCTCTCTCTCTTTCTCTCTCTGTCTTTCTCTCTCTCTTTCTCTCTTTCTCTCTCTCTCTTTCTCTCTCTCTCTCTTTCTTTCTCTCTCTCTCTCTCTCTCTCTCTCTAATTCTCTCTCTTTCTCTCTCTCTTTCCCTCTCTCTCTTTCTCTCTCTTTCTCTCTCTGTCTTTCTCTCTCTCTTTCTCTATCTCTCTCTTTCTCTCTCTCTTTCTTTCTTTCTTTCTCTCTCTCTCTCTCTCTCTCTAATTCTCTCTCTCTTTCTCTCTCACTTTCCCTCTCTCTCTCTCTCTCTCTCTCTCTCTCTCTCTCTCTCTCTCTCTCTTTAACAAGATCCCACTCAAGAACGTTACAGCAAATAGGAATCCAATGGAAAATATGGATTCACAAGAATAACGTTGATACTTAGAAATGTGTCGGAGCTCTGAAAAGGTCACTAGGACAACTTTCAATGTTTTCTGGACATAAAAAAGAAGAATATTCATAAATATCAAGTAAAAAAAAAAGTAGAAGATGGGGAGGTTGACGGAAGCCATATTGTGGTTTCTGAAGACAACTATGAGAAAGGAAGAGACGGGTACTTCGACCTGGAGTAATGTACAGCAAGATTGTCTCGCTAGATCAATTAAGACTGAGTAGTGAAATCGATTCTCACTGAGTGCTTAGCGCTTTCTAAGCTACGTTTAGAAAATTGAGGATCATTCAAACTTGGTGTAATAGTTAGCTAAGATTGTTTCACTATATCGATTACGAGTGAGTTTGATTCTCACTAGGTGCTCCACACTTTTGGCCACATACCATATCTAGACTTCGCTTAGAAAATCACTAAGGTAAAAAACTGTTTTTTTTTTTGTTTTATTTTGTTTGTTTTTTGGCGTAACGGTTACTAGCTTACAAAATGGAATCGACGAACTGAGATCCAATTGCGACAAGGTTGTCTGTGCTCTTTTCGCACAAACTATCTTGAAAAAGTGTAATATAACAATCTGGCCCCACCCGAGGAAGTGATGCAAGCGATGGTGTTTCCCGTCGGTGAAAGGGGCGGCGAAGCGACAAGACAGGTGTTTGTGAAATACATCCTGTCGAGGCCGGAGCGGATGTCATTTGACCTTATTTCCGACAGCGGCGGAAATGGCTACAGAGGCAAACAGATCAGGTGTCTCTTAGAATTACGTGGGCGTTGCGTGGGCGAGGCAAAACCGGAAGGAAAGTCCCGGTTCTAGAGACTATAAAAAGACCTCGACACACGGATTCGCCAGCAGAGAACGGCCAGTGGAAGCAGAGAAACACCACGGCAAGAATACACTCCCCTCAACCCATTCTATGTGCCTCTCACCCTCTCCTGTTCTCTATTCCACACGGTTCGTCGTCATTAATAAAAATATAACCTTATATTTTTATATATGCGTGTTTGTTGTTTTGTCGTCGTACGGCGATATATAACAAAAGGAGTGAATCCATTTCTCTCTGAATTTTATCCTATGGTGAGATATCTTGCTACAGTTCACGATATTGTTACGACACAATTTCGGGTGGGGTGCAGGAGCTACACGAGATAAAGGGCTACAGAGTAAAAGTCAGAGTTCATGCGGACATCTGAGAAAGATAACAGTTAACCATAGACATAAGCAGGTTAGAATTGTAGTGATCGGGGAATTATCCTTATGGAGGGTCAGTTCCACAGAGAAACGGTTCGTGGGAAAAAGCTACTCGAGTGGAACATCGACAGAAATGTGGGTACACCGCTACAATGTGCATAGCATGCTTGTTGTATCGCCGAGGTGGCAGTACGGTACCAGATGATGTGTGCTGAAGTATCTACAGCACAATATCCGTGCTAATGGATATTAAGTACAAACAAGACAAACACAGATAAGACAGAACAATAATAATTAAAAAGAGAGGAGATATTAAGTTATTAGAGTCGCAGAGAGTACAGTCCAATAATAATCGTCAGTGACACTCCGAATTATTTACGACCTCCCCCGTAAGCAGAAGCCCGAGGTAGATGCGGCACAAAGTTAAAATTATTGTCTGCTTTTCCCTAGTCGAGACTCTACTCTTCGACGAAGCCTCATCTGAATTCCTCTACGCCGGAAGGCAGAGAATCCGAGAAAATGAACGAGAGCGCTAGTGGGGTGTCAGCTGCTCTACAACAATGGTGAGTCTTAGCCATGAAGTTTAGAGTTGATGGAACGAAAGAATCTAGTTCGCCTGAGAACTTTTCATGGAAATAGCGGTAGAGCAGGAAGAGGCTTTGCGATGTTTCATGTGTGAAAAAACGTGTCGCAAAGTGGAAAATAATTTGTCAGCTACACGAACGCGGAGACGCTTTTTAATTATATCGAGACTGGAAAGTGAGGACTGGATAGCTATTTTTTATTAACTTATTTTACTTTTTTATTTATTTATTTATTTATTTTATTTATTTATTTTATTTATTTATTTATTTATTTTTTACGAAAAGATATGCTAGTCAATTTTAAATTTTAAATTTTAAATTGCATGACGTCCCGTATAAAACAACTCCAAGAAACTAATAAAAAATCTCTGTTTCTCTGACCCTGAGGTAATCTCTTGATAGATAACCCAGACCGCCCGTGCATTGAGTATTGCTGCCATATCTGGTTCGGTGCTCCTGCTATCCACTTAGGTGTCCTCGACCAAATCCAACGGAGAATCTGTAATGCGATCGATCCCGACTTTGCAGCTAGGGTACAGTCGCTTTCTCACCGACGCAGTGTGGCTTCCCTGTGCCTCTTCTACAAATACTTTCACGGCTTCTGCTCCGATAAACTTAGCTCACTGGTACCCCCTATATACGAATTTCCTCGAGCCACAAGATTAGCAACTTGGTCCAACCCTTTTACTGTGAAACCAATAAACTGTAAACGCAAATTCTACTCCATCAGCTTCTTTTCTCGAACTTCCCGCCTGTGGAATTCTCTTCCGCATACTTGCTTTCCTGACAGTTTTTTTTTTATCATATCACCCCAAGCAAGGCGGTAACGCCACTGATGTGCAGGGAGATACATAAGAGTGAGAAGATTAGCAAAGAGAAAACCGGAAACCACATCCTAAACAGAAAACAAGGGATGAGCCTCTTCACCTGTTCAATAGATGTGGGTGGAGTGTGAACCGGGCGATAGTTTAGTCTATCTACTCCAATTGAAAAAAAAACAGTGAGAAGATTAGAAAAGAGAAAAACCGGAAACCGCATCCTAAACAGGAAACAAGGGTTGAGCCTCTTCACCTGTTCAATAGGTGTGGGTGGTGTGTGAACCGGGCGAATCTCCAAGAATTTAAATGTAAAGTCAATAGTCACACTAACTTACATCCTCTCTCTCTCTCTCATGCTTTTCTACATCCACCCCACTCTCATCAGTACACTCTTTCCTCTCCTACTCTCTTCCTGACACCCCTTGCAACCTCTCACGACTCATAACATTTCTTCTCGTCCACCCCACTCTCAGAAGTAATCTCTTCCCTCTCCTACTCTCTTCCTGACACCCCCTGCAACCTCTCACTCTTCAGAACAGTCCTCCTATGTAACCCCCTGCACAACAGTGGCAGTAAAATGCCTTGCTTGGGGCGATATGATTGTTAAAAAAATGTGAGTTAAAAATATACACCTAATCATAATAACTACACCCTTGTGAGAATTAATTGAAACAACTGCTTTAGTTTCCATTTTTTTCCTTTACAATCAGTTTTAAACCCACTGAAGTGTCAGGGTGCAATCGATTTCTATTTTTCCTCAGATTAGTTCATTTGCGTTGGTGTGGAATAATATGAATCTATTTTCGGTGTATCTGATAAAATTTGTCTGGCCTTGAAAAATATTTTATCACCCCAGACACTATTGTCTCGACTGTCGAGACAATAGTGGCTATTGTTTGCGATGGACGTTACTCCAAAGAAATGTACGAAAATTGTAACGCTGCACGAACACACTAGCAAGCCTTAGAGAGAGATCGCGGATGTTGTTGGTGTCAGCCTTTCAACTCTCATCAAGGTGAAGAAAAAAACTGGATCCATCAGTCCATTGCATAAAGGAAAATGCGGTCGGAAGAGAAATACAACGCCAAGAGACGACGTATACGTGATCAGGAAAAGTGTGAAAGATTCTAGGAAGGTTTTATATTAGTTTTGTTTCAATTAATTTTCACAAGGGTGTACGAACTGGCAATAGTTCATTTTGTGAATTCTTACAAAAGTACAAATTAATTGAAACAACTGCTTTAGTTTCCATTTTTTTCCTTTACAATCAGTTTTAAACCCACTGAAGTGTCAGGGTGCAATCGATTTCTATTTTTCCTCAGATTAGTTCATTTGCGTTGGTGTGGAATAATATGAATCTATTTTCGGTGTATCTGATAAAATTTGTCTGGCCTTGAAAAATATTTTATCACCCCAGACACTATTGTCTCGACTGTCGAGACAATAGTGGCTATTGTTTGCGATGGACGTTACTCCAAAGAAATGTACGAAAATTGTAACGCTGCACGAACACACTAGCAAGCCTTAGAGAGAGATCGCGGATGTTGTTGGTGTCAGCCTTTCAACTCTCATCAAGGTGAAGAAAAAAACTGGATCCATCAGTCCATTGCATAAAGGAAAATGCGGTCGGAAGAGAAATACAACGCCAAGAGACGACGTATACGTGATCAGGAAAAGTGTGAAAGATTCTAGGAAGGTTTTATATTAGTTTTGTTTCAATTAATTTTCACAAGGGTGTACGAACTGGCAATAGTTCATTTTGTGAATTCTTACAAAAGTAAAAGCAACATTTACGTTTAAATAATGTTTTACGATTAATTAGACAATGAAGCAACAAAAATATGGAATAAGTTTTTTCTTCTTTTACATACTATGTTCGTTGAGGGCGTGGGCGATTATGGCGAACCAAGTCTACCTGTTCTTTTCGCTCTAAGCTAGGTTTGCGCCCTTGTATTCTCTTCCGGTCATTGCTCTACCATCTAGATAGTGTCTTCGCTGTTTCCCTCTGAATTTCTTAACTTTGACGTCTTGTAAGTTTTAAATTCTCCAAGTTTCCTTTCTCTTTATGCGTTTCAATTGTCTCTTTCTAATTCGAAGTATAAAGTTACTCATTGTAAATGTCTTCAGCTGCATAAAAGTACACACATCTTTTTAAAGACATCGTTAGCAAAGTTGACCGCCTTTCTCGTTATGTTTCCAAGAACCTTATCCACATTTCTCGTTACCTGTTCCGGAAATTTCTTTCTGTCTCATTCTGATTGTACGTAGAATTAAGTTTACTTATTGTAAAAGTAACAACTGCCGATTTTGGGCGACCTGAGCTTTCAGCATTATTTGTGTCTGTACGACCACGTTTAAAGTCAGCATACTACCACTTAACCGTTAATTCCGACGTAGCAGAGTCCGAATAACACCTATCAAACTATCGCTTTGCTTGAACAGTATTTTTCTATCACAAAGCAATGCTTTATTAACACACAACATTCCGATTTGTCCATCGTTTTGACAATTCTCAACAGTATCTTCACTTAACTGTAATTTGTAAAATAATAATCCGATTGGGCCCAAATTTTGTCATGTGATATTTGAAGGTTAGTACTTCATAAAAAACATATAGATTTTTTTTTTAGTGGCGACATCTATATGTCAGGTCCGGGATTGATTGATTTATGTGTTAGTATGTATCAAACGTTCATCACTGTTCTTTATTTATCAATGCACACTAAAATACACACGAAATTCCATGGTTTCTAAATCTAATCTTCTTTTTTCTAAATCGTGATATTCTACTGTAGCACCCCAGATGAAGGTCCGAACAATTTCTCCGGCGGCCGTTCTTCACGCTGTGATGTTGCCGGGGGTTGGTTGAAAAGGTCGAAGTCTCAAGCTGGGGGCACAAGTTAAACTATAAGGAACGAACTTCCACAACTTGGATGAGTTAAATCGATGCTTTATTTCGTTCAGAGTTAGTCTTGCAGTTGGGGCAGGCGATGTGACACTCAGCTCTAACTCAAATTAATGGAGATCAAATGCCGAACCGACCGACTCAGACGAACGGAGTTTCTCTTCTTCAGTGTGCCTGACACACGTAGCTATTTCAAGCACACGCCCAGCTGAACTGAACTCCCGGCTGAGCTGATTGGCTGGGAGAAATCGCTTGTATTTATATTGAAATAATCGGAAGTTCACTAGACGATCGGCTTAAAACAAAAGATAAGCACGGGTGACTGTAAGTCCAAATTTTCAAGGTACTTAAATTTTGCTTTCTTTGATGTGTAAACATCCCGCAGACATCTCGCCTGCATTCAGCCTCCAAGTATTTTCCAGGATTTTTTTTTATCTTTTTATCTTAATAAAGCTTCGTGTGAAGGCCGTCGGATGTTTTTATAGCCCTGACACTTTACCCGTAACCAGACGTTTTTTTTTTTTATTGCCTGGAGAAAGAGAAAATTCTATTATCTTTTCTTTATTTTCTTAATGTGTAGTCAAGATACAGTAAAGACAGTTTTTGACCTGGTCACCTATCATATCAAATCACTTAGTCAAATATTTTAAATTTACTTATAAAAGAAAAAGCATTTATTTATTTATTTATTTCCTTTGCTTTTTCACTTAGTACTTTTGTTAAACGAAACACATATTTTTAAACTATTTTTCTATTCTTAAACATTTTCTATTCTTAATCTATTATAATAAAATACATATTTTACAAATTCACCTTAATATACGCCTAGTTATCGTGTCACACCACATTTGAATGACTGTATGTTTGCTCGCTTTTAATTACTTTCATCATTGTAGCTGCGTTTAATTTTGGTTCTTCTGTGGATGCATTTTATACAGAAATTTCCGTAGCTAAGAAAAAACTATCATGACTCAAATGAAGGCATTTGTAGATTTTTGCAAGAGTAATCAAAGCCGTCAGCAATCAAAGTATCAACTATCTAAGTCTATCCATAACAATCGCTTATGACGAAAAACAAAAGTGATTTATATTCCCTCGCTCTATCTACAAAATCTGCATCCCCGATAATAAACAGTCCACGTAAATATGCATAAAAGAATATATATGTGTGCACGCGAGCGAGCTTGAGTTGTTGTTGTTGTTAAAGTTGCTGAGACTCTTCAACTATAACACTGTCAGCCCTCTGCCTTCGGGTGGAGGGCGCTCTCTGCCTTCGAGCAGGGAGCAATAACCCAGTCGTGGTTCCACCGAAGAGTAGAAGCACGACTGGGCAAAAATAGACAGACATTTTTTGGCCGGGCCATATAGCCCGGAAATCCCAGTCATAACTGACCATGTGTCATATGTTGCCCTTACTGGGAGGGACAACTAAATATAGAGTAGTTGTACTCTACTACAACACTGTCAGCACTCTGCCTTCGGGTGGAGGGCGCTCTCTGCCTTCGAGCAGGGAGCAATAACCCAATCGTGGTTCCGCCGAAGGGTAGAAGCACGACTGGGCAAAAATAGACAGACATTTTTTGGCCGGGCCATATAGCCCGGAAATCCCAGTCAAAACTGACCATGTGTCACATGTTGCCCTTACTGGGAGGTACAACTAAATATAGTTGTTGTAGCCTCGTTTTGTTTGCTTGTTGACAACTGATGCGTTAGCATCACACGGTTCTATATGTTGGTCTTGGTATATTCAGTTAAATACTCGTAATACGATTGATCTACGGCAGATTCACGGTTGGGTCATTCGATAGATTCCTTATTCGCTGAACTCCGATTAATCGCTATTTGTTTACCGCTCAACCGGTTATTCACTATAATCACGTCACCCCAGACGTCTGTCTGGTGCTTTTCTAGTTATTTAGAAGTACCTGATTGCCGGTGGAATAATCCATTTTTCTTGTATTATTATTTTCTTCTTTTTTTTTTTTTTTGGCGATCGGTGTTCAAGCACACACGTGTTCAAGCAAACCCCAGTGTTTAAAACATGTAATATTTATAGGGTAAGTTTGCTAAATACGAATGCAATATTTATAGATATAGATAATGTAGGCATAGATAATAACACTACATCGTCACAGTCAGTTTCACAGTAGAGTTCATTATCCAGACCGTGATCTTGGCTTGATCTCTATCTACCTATATATATATATATATATGTGTGTGTGTGTGTGTGTGTGTGTGTGTGTGTGTGTGTGTGTGTGTGTGTGTAAGTTTATATATATAGATATATATATTAGGGAATTATACGGATATTTACGAAACTGGCATTAGCTGACACATTTGAATTTTTTGTTTATTTAACATTATTATTTTTTTTAATGAAAACTCGTATTTGAGTGAAAAGTCTGTTTATGCAAACACACACACACACACACACACACACACACACATATATATATATATATATATATATATATATATATATATTACGGAATTATGCAGAAATTTACGAAACTGGCATTTGCCGACATATTCAAATTTTTTTTTAATGAATACTCGTATTTTAGTGGAAATCTAACTTCCTAGGTGATTGCCTGTACGCAATATATCTTCCAAATTAAACTACAAAATCTCCGACAGAACGAAGCTAAAGAAAGAGAAAAGAAAGGACAAAACATAAACTACAAGAAAACTGAATGCATGGTCATCAGTAAAAAGATGAGCCCAAAATGACAACTACAAGTTGGGAATACTGGAATCATACAGGTATAGAAATTCAAATAACTCGGAAGCGTGCTAACAGAGGACGGGAAGTCTGACACTGAGATCCGTATTGGCCAGACTAAGAATGCATTCTAAAGGCCGAGTAGAGTACCGAGAGACAGGAAGATTTCATTGGAAACAAAGAAAAGAGTACTGGACTGCTATGTAATATCTGTATGGCAGCGAATGCTGGAAATCTCTTTAAGGATGAAGAAGATACTCGAAGCAGCAGAAATGTAGTTCCACAGAAGGATGGTGAGGATACCATGAACCGAACATTTGATCAACAACAAGATTTTAGCATCAGGAAGCGACAGCTGGGATTTCTGGGACACATAATGAGGAAAGAGGGCTTGGAGAATCTATTGTATTCCATTCAAGGAACGACGACGAATCAATATGACGGTGAATAGACTGCTTCTAATTCGGCGAAAATAAACTTCAACCAGATTTTCACAGTCTTCTTCTCATGCAGAATGACGACGCTTTCTTCTCTGTTAAAATGAAATATGAACTTCTTCGTCGACGAAAATAAACTGCAATCAATTCGGCGAGAATATGATCAAACCAAATTTTGATTGTCTTTTCGCAAGATAAATCGACGGAATATGAACTAAGCCCAAAGTGACTTGCTCTTTCACAACTGATAAAATCGACGCTTTTATTTTTCACTGTTAAAATGACGGACTTCAAAATTTCATATTTAAATAAAAATATTCTTTATTTTTATTCGATTTTCCGTGACTTGGCTGTGAAATAAGATGCATCGGGTCACCAGCCACCGGCTTCCAACCAAAGCAGAAGATTAACCCGCAGTAGGTTGCCTCTCTGAGCTGTTCTCAACTCATCTGCTCTCTGCAACTGCTGAATTAAATTCTAACTCTGTGACAACTGACTTCACTTAAATAGACCCTCATTGACACATGCACATTCTGTTCCACCTCGGGAGCCTCAAAACAAAATACGGCTTTCGCCAGCTGCATTTTCACATCCAGTGATATCTCCCTGCCTAAATGATAGTAAAATTGATTTTGATGTTTTTGTTTATTTTTTAAACTCGTTTCACCCCAGGCAAGGCAGAACCTTCGCTAGTATGCAGAGGATTAGTGTAAGAAAAGACTGGGTAATGAGTGGTATTGAAGAAAGGATAAAAGATTAACGGGATTCAAGAAGATAGACGGTGACATTTCAATTTTGAGAGATTGTAGCTATCAATGAAATAAGTAAACAGAAGTGAGTTTTACAGACGGGAAGTGCGAGAAAAGAAACTGATCGTGTAAAATTGGGGGTTACAATTAAGTATTTCAAAGGTAAAAGGGTAAGACCTATATTCCATTTTAGTAGCAGGCATAAATTCACGTGGATGGGGCACCAGCGGAAAATGCTAGTTAGCCATGAAACTATTTGTCGAAGAGATAAAGTCGCGTCATAGGATGTGCGTTGTGGTGCAGTGGATATCGGCTCGGAACGAGAAATCGGGGGAGCCGAGTTCGAACTCAAGTTCAATTCATTGCATTCACTTACGCGCAAATACCCTTGGGAAAGGTATTAATCCGTCTATTCCTTCCAGTTATGGTTTAAATAGCAGGACAGATTGGGTTCTATAGCCTTGGCTGGCAACCAGTCTACCGCAGAAAGCAATGGCAACCTACTGCTGGATAATCTTCTGCCCAGTCAGTCATGTCTCGTTCGAAACATGATCGCCCAAATGTGTTTCATGTATGGCACTTAACTGACTGACAGGGCGGTGAGAAAGTGATTGAAGTCGTGATGCCAAGTCAGGACCGATTATATTGCAGATACTTCTTTCGATTTTGTCCAGAACCTCGAGATGAATAGCAGGAACACTCGACCAGACCTGACAACAGTATTCAATGCACGGATGAACGGTAGATTGATAAATAAGCAAAATGGATAGTTATGAGAAACAAACTTTCTGGCAGAGACACAACATTCATAGCAGTAGATTTTTTTTAAGCATTTCACCCCAAGCAAGGCATTCTACTGCCACTATTGCGCAGGGGGTTACATCGGGGAAAATGATGAGAAAGAGTGGTTAGGGTGTTACATAGGGTAAAGTGATGAGAAAGAGTGGTTAGGGGGTTACATAGGGGAAAGTGATTGGAAAGAGTGCTTAGGTATAGGAAATGTCAGAAGGAGGAAACGTCAGAAGGTTAGGTATAGGAAATGTTGACGGGTAAGGATACCGAGAATGAGGGTTGGGGAGATGGGAAGAATGTTTCAGAGAATGGATGCGAGTTAGTGTGTTAGGAGATGTCCTTACATTTAAACTCCTGGAGATTGTAGCAAGTGTATAGAAGGGAATTCCACGGGCAGGAAATGCGAGAAAAGAAGCTGTTGGAGTAGAAATCGCGGTTACACCTTATCTGTTTCACTGTAAAAGGGTGGGACCTAGTAGTTAATCTGAAATCTCGTGCAAATTCATTCCTAGGGGACACCAATGATCTAAGTTCATCGGAGCAGAAGCCGTGAAAGTATTTGTAGTAGAGGCACAGGGAAGCCACGTCACGCCGGTGAGAGAGTGACTGCAGCCTCTATAGATCCGATGTATTCGTTCCACTTCAGTTCAGTTAAAAAAGTGAGAGCAAGAAAACATTTGATCCTTTTTATGTTTAGAGCAATGTATACTAATATTTAAAGTATCAGATTGAACTTTTGGTTAATGAAAATCTTACAAATGATATCATTTAAGTGTGCGTCTTATACATCAGTGTGTCTTTTATTCCAAAAAATAAGGTAATATTTTCTTTGTTATGTATCATTAAATAAGGCCAGACTGCCGTGATTAATAATTTATAACTAAATTAAATTGAAAAGATATTTGTTAATATCTTTTTATTAATAGCACGTTTTGTACTAATAAACTTCGTACTTCGACAAATTTTTCCAGTGTTCCCGAAAAATTACAATATTAGTTCTCTTGTGTTACTCATAATTTATTGACGCCCAAAGACCAGAAAAGAAACGTTAGTAAGAGAATTGATTTGTTCCATTATAATAGGATCTGAAATTGCTTGAAGAAAGCTTAAAAGAGATTGAATTGGATGAAATAATGAAGAAAAAAATCAAAATTAATTAAGAGGGGGCCGAAGTGAAAAGGGAAAAACAAAGACAGAAAATAGAATTTCATAATCTCCTGAGTAAATAAAAAGATTAGATAGATAGATAGATAGATAGATAGATAGATAGATAGATAGATAGATAGATAGATAGATATTTGAGAATACGAAGATAGAACATTTTAAAATGCTTAGATAGATAGATAGATAGATAGATAGATAGATAGATAGATAGATATTTGAGAATACGAAGATAGAACATTTTAAAATGCTTAGTATAGATAGATAGATAGATAGATAGATAGATAGATAGATAGATATGAACAAACAGATAGATAGATAGATAGATAGATAGATAGATAGATAGATATTTGAGAATACGAAGATAGAACATTTTAAAATGCTTAGATAGATAGATAGATAGATAGATAGATAGATAGATAGATAGATAGATAGATAGATAGATATGAACAAACATATAGATATTAGAGAAAGTGAAGATAGATAGATAGATAGATAGATAGATAGATAGATAGATATGAACAAGCAGATAGATAGATAGATAGATAGATAGATAGATAGATAGATAGATATGAACAAACATATAGATATTAGAGAAAGTGAAGATAGATAGATAGATAGATAGATAGATAGATAGATAGATAGATAGATAGATATTAGAGAAAGTGAATATATATATATATATATATATAGATAGATAGATAGATAGATAGATAGATAGATAGATAGATAGAACATTCTGTGTCAGAACAGATCGTATGCATTTCAATTATTACATTAACACCATTCATATTTAAATTTTCGTTTTGTTAATGACGGAAAATAAAAAAAAAATCAATAGTAATTTGTAAAAATTGCCGCAAGTTGAATTGCATTTTAATGATCTATCCTTGTATAATAAAAAATAAAACCGTGACAGATCTTCACTTTTGCCACTACTTTAAAATGAAATGGATAAAATTAGATTAATTAGAAAACTTATTCTAAAACCTATAAAAATATTTCAATTAATTTCTAGCAGTTATTTCCTTTTTTTATTTTTTTAACTAATTCCGAAGATGAAATGCCCAATACAATGTGATGTGATATCGACTTCATTTCCCAATTAATTCTTTTCTTATTCTTATTTAGTTATAAAAAGCAGATTCATATAAATTAATAACCAATATATCTGGATAAGTAGATTTCTTGACTCATGCATCCAGATTATCAAAATTATCAATGTACTGACAAAAGTGTAAGAACATTATAATTTGGTTTTATCTCAATTTGACCATTTCTCTTGTACGGTGTCGGTAATATCAGGTTCTTTAACATGGGCTTGCTGGGTTTATTATTTAGGATATAAATTCTTTAAAAGTTATAGAAGTACATTAGTGAAAATAGTATTTTGGGTTTTTGAACCAGACTAGAAATTTATCCTTTATTTCCTATTTCTATACATAGCCATTTTCTCATCGACGTAGTGTGGCTTGCCTGTGTCTCTTCTGCAAATACTTTTACGGCTTCTGCTCCGATGAACTTAGCTTGTGGTGATACCGAGCAAAAGCGATGGACCGGATGTTTGCGCTTGCACGACCAAAAAGCAAATGACAAAAATCGTCGCTGCGCCCCCGGCTCCGCGCAGATGTTCCGGTTGAAACCTAAAAATTAATTAAATATTAAATTTCCAGTTCGCGAGCCTACGCAAATTTTATTTAACAGCCAATGGGAAGCCCAGAACCAAATACAAGTGTGAAATTCCAAATGAGCTGCTGTGATCCAAAAAGAAGATATAAAAAGCGGTTACAGAAAGCATCGACTGGCAGACCGACTCGAGGAGAAGAGAATAATTAGTATCTCCCTTGACCAAGTCAAGCGGCTTACTACGCTTGCCTCCCTTACCTCTTTCCTTCTTCCCTGCCTCAAAAACTACTTACTGACCTAAGGAGCGAATACCTCAAAGACATTCCTTACTTACACGCTCCCAAATTTCTAAGCATTAATTCTCTTTCAGCATTTTATTGCCATTAACATTTTAACCTCCATTGGACCTATATTTCATGTATTACTTCAATTGTAAAAACATTAATTGATATGTGTATATATAAAATGTTATTTTTCTACTCAAATTGCCTTTCTTGATTTGTAATCATTTTATGACTTATATTGGGCTATCTACAACAAGGCCAAATTCCGTTAACCTGCAACAGTATACAACTACCCTTCACTAGAACGGACGCTCCACTACTAACAGAAAAGAACAGATAAGCAACCCACTATAAGCTCACTAGTGCCTCCTATATATGAATTTACTCGAGCCACAAGATTAGCAACTAGGTCCCACCCTTTTACTGTGAAACCAATAAAATGTAAACGCAAATTCTACTCCATCAGCTTCTTTTCTCGCATTTCCCGCCTGTGGAATTCCCTTCCTTTTATTTGCTTTCCCAACAGCTAAATTCTCTAAGAATTTGAATGTAAAATCAATAGTCATCTCTTATCTCACTAACTTGCATCCACTCTGTCATGCTCTTTTCTCCATCCACTCCGCTCTCATCAGTATTCTCATTCTTCTCTTACCCACTTCCTGACACCCCTGTAACCTTTCACTCTTTCTCATAACTTTCCTCCTATGTAGCTTTTTGCGTCTTAATGACGTTGTAGCCTCACTTGGTGAGAATTAATTTTTAAAGAAAGTATGCACTGAATATGCAGTTGTTGTAATGCTTATTGTTGGGACGCCCGCGCCTATTCGGCTATAATGGACTATTCCATTACTATGTAAAGTAATGGTGGCATCTACGTAGGTAGACTGTGCCGAGCAGCCGTATCGACAAGTCAGTCGTAGACTTCCGGTGACGACCCGGAAGTACCCATTGCTCATACTACGTCTTACGACGGTTGAGACGATTAACCCTTATTCTTGTATTGGATACTAATAACCTTTGTAAATACTATTTTCACGGAATACAACAATTAACCTATTCCTGTTGTTGAGTTATTTATTCTTACTCACGACACAACACTTATCATTGCGAAAATTGGAATCATTTATGCCGTTTACTAAGATTCTTGCTAAATGTACAAGTTTATCTCTTATCCCTCCAGCTATAGATTAAATAACACAGTAAACTGGGCTCCCTACAAAGTAAGTGGCACCTAAATTATGAGAAGTACGACTATGAATTCTAAACTATGGTTTGATTTATTGATTTGCTTTTCGTTTTTGGAGATTTTTTTTTCCGGTTTATCAACTTTTTGCAGCCATAATATATTTTTAGATTGTAAGAATTCAAAAAAAATAATAATGATTTATTGATACAAGTCCTGCTAATTAACGTATAGCTAGGAGTAGGAGCAGGGCCGTAACTGATGCTAAAAAAAACACTGGGCACAGAGAAAATTACCCGGATTTATTAGTTGACAATGTAATGACGTCATCAGTGTCATCCGTTTCCAGAAACTATGATTTTTGCAGATTTTTTCGGCTATTCCAATAGAAATTAGGCACAGAACGTGAACGAAAGTAGGAAATCGGGTTCGGACCTTCTGAGTATAATCTGTCTTTTCTCCCATAATTAACAAATAAACATTTTTACTGCGTTCATTCGGATGTTTTCTTCGTTTTTCTTTCTTTCTTTCTTTCTTTCTTTCTTTCTTTCTTTCTTCGTGAATTGTTTAGTTTGATTTCTGACGAAAACATTTTTCCTTGCCCGGATTTTCACTATGATTGCACGGATCGGCCCGGACCCGTTCCCGGTGGGCCCGGTAGTCAGATACGGCCATGGCGTAGATTTGGATTCATAACTTTCCCAAGAGTATTTGAACGTAAGTGAATATAAAGAACCCGAATGGAATTGGAACTCGAACAGTTAAGTTTCAAATCCGAACCATTAACCATTTCACCCCTCACACGTTTAGAGCAATTATATTCCCAAGCGTTCAACTATCTCGGTACTGACCCGGCTCAACGTTGCTTAACTTTGGTGATCTTACGAGAACCCTTGTCTTAACATGAAACAGTCGTAAGCCCTATGGATATGGAGACAGAAAACAATGCCACCATCATTCTTAGTAGTCACAGCAATTCACAGATAATAAAAGAAAAGGAATCTTCGGAAAGCCATGATAGCTTACGTCTTGAATGCACATGGCATGTTAAATATGTCATGTTTGAATATTTCAGTCAATATCTTGTCAATTTTATCGACTCCAAAGCAAAACTGATCTCTGTTAACCATTTTATGTCTTCCTTAGGCATGGTTGATGCTAAACCCCCTAGAGAGCTTCTCACTGCGCCTTCTTGGTATGAAGTTTTCGATTGACATGAAGTGGAACAATTATATTGATTCAATTGCGAAGACTGCTCCAAGGAAAGTCGGTTAACTCTCGCCAGAATCTATATTACACATTTATAAGTCTAGCATTCGTATGTGTGTTGCATGTTGCTACCACATCAAGTCTGGTGCTTCTACTATCTATATCTCGAGATTCTTGATAAAATCTAAAAAAGAATCTACAAATGTATCAGTCTAGTCCTAGATTCCCGGTTTCAGTTACATTTCCACTGCATTCGTAACGTATCTTCGCTGTGATTTTTCTCTAAATATATTCACGGCAAAGACTTGAAACAACCGAAATTCTGGTTCTACAGAAGGATGCTGAAGATACTACAGACGAGAGACGTGAGCAAAGACGGAGTTATGGAGAGGATGGACACGAGAAGGAAAAACAGATATGTAACCCCAGGAAAAAGACAGCTGAAGTTTTAGGGACATGTAATGGATGTGCGTTGTGGTACAGTGGATATCAACTCGGAACGAGAAACCGGGGAGCCGAGTTCGAATTCCAGTTGAATCCATTGTATTCACTTACACGCAAATACCCTTGGGAAAGGTATTAATCCGTCTCTTCCTTCCAGTTATGGGTTAAATAGCAGGACAGATTGGGTTCTATATCCTTGGTCGGCAACCAGTCTACCGCAGAAAGCAATGGCAACCTACTGCGGGATAATCTTCTGCCCAGTCAGTCATGTCTCTTTTGAGACATGGTCGCCCAAGCGTGTATCACGTATGGCACTTAACTGACTGACTGACAGTGGCAAATGTCCGCCACCTTCCTGGCACGCCTGCCCTCATGTGTTCAAATTTAACATGCTTTTTTTCTTCCTTTTTCTTTTCCCCTTCTTTTTTATTTCTTTCTTCCTTCCTCCCTTTCTTTTCTTCTTCCTTTCCCTTTCTATTCGCTACGCTTTTACTTTTAACTTTTTCTGTTTTCAAACCTACACACACACACACACACTGTAAATAAATGTCTTATTAGACAAATAAAAATTAATTCATAATATAAAAAAGAATGAGGAAGGAAGGCTTGGAGAACCTAAGGCTTGGAGAACCTAATGCTCAGGGGACGGATAGAAGGGAAGAGAGACAATGGAGAGCAATGCTTGACATACTTGATGAACTTGAGAAAATGGGTTGTGGAGTGAGGATTGAGTGGGATAAAAGGAGAAGGAGTATTAAGAGCGACAAAGAATAGGAAGATGTGGAAGGCGATGATCGCCTACGTCCTGAAGATTACAGCAGACAGAAGAATTGTTCTGATGAGCTTGACACCTCGACTTTACGAAATTAAGAGTAGGCAGTGAATGCCGGACAATATCATCAAAGATGAAGAAAAAACTTGAAGCTGAAATGTAGTTCTACAGAAGGATGCTGCGAATATCATGGATCGAGCGTACGAGCAATGATGAGGTTTTGGAAAAGATAAAAACGGAAAAGAAATTAATACTGAGCATCAGGAAAAGACAGTTGAAGTTTTTGGGATATGTGATTCGGAAGGAAGGCATGGAGAATCTGATACTTACAAGTCAGATAAAGGGAAGGTGAGACAGGGTATAACATATTTAACGGGCCTGAGTAGGTGGATGGCAGAGCGGAGTTTGAGTGAGGTAACAGGAGAAAGCGTGCTAAGAGCTACCAGGGTTAAGAGGACGTGGAAGGCCAAGATCGCCTACGTTCTGAAGGGACATGGCATATAGAAGAAGATTAGCAGCTATATCTCATAATTCCACTAAAATTGCTAGCAGCAACTGTAAGTTCTATCGTTTATTTTCTGGCATGTCTTGCTTGCCTAACGCTCTTCCGCCTTCTTGCTTTTTTATTACCTGCCATATTAAAAAATCAACTCTAATCTATTGATATCGTATCGAATCTCTGTAAAGCTGTTTTAACCATTCCGTTGTTTATTTCTTACCAGTTTGCCATTATTAACTACTTAGACAACATTTTTCCAAGTCAAGGTCAGACAAATTAAGCATCTTTTTATTATTCCTAAAATAGTTTTCATTTTCTGAATATAATTTATAAGTACTATAAAAACTTCGAATTCCAGTTAAATTCCTTGCATTCACTTGCGCACAAATACCCTTGGGAAAGATATTAATCAGTCTCTTCCCTCCAGTTATGGGTTAAATAGTAGGACAGATTGGGTCCTGTAGCCTTGGTCGGCAACCAGTCTATCCCAGAAAGCAATGACAACCTACTGCGGGATAATCTTCTGCCCACTCAGTCATGTCTCTTTCGGGACATGATCGCCCAAGCGTGTATCATGTATGGCACTTAATCGATTGACTATAAGAACATTCTTTAGTGAAAAAAAAAATATATAACTTCCAAAAGCTACGCAAAGCATTAAAAACGGAAAAATTCCATTAAAAATAAATAGATAAGTACCGAACTACAATGTAATATCGGTCCTCCGATATGATAGTACGTAACGGTGAATGTTAAACAATCTTGTCACAGACGAAGAAGAGACTTGGGGCAACAGAAATATGGTTCTACAGAAGGATGCTGAGAATATCAATGATGAAATGTGTGACCAAAAAGGAAGTTTTGTAGAAAATAAAAAACGAAAGCGACAGTCGGAATTTCTATGGCGCATAATGAGGAAAGAAGGAATAGAGAATCTGACACTCACAGAATCTACTAAGGGGATAGACGGGAAGCTTCGACCTATGGCTGAATAGCGATTGGAAGAAATAACGATAAAACAAACTTAAGTAAGTGCTACAAACGAGAGAGAGTTGTCGGAAGATACGAACGCCTACCTTGGCACCTCAAGGTGGTATAATGGTTAGCAAGCTTGTCTCGCTAGAATCATTACAATTGAGTACTGAGGTCGATTCTCACTGGGTGTCCCATACTTTCGGTCTTGTGCCACATCTAAATTGCTCTTAGAAAATAAGGGCACTTCGGTGTAGTGTAATGGTTAGCAAGCTTGTCTCGCACGAACCTATTACAACTGATAAGTGAGTTTGATCTTTACTGGATACCCCGTACTTTGGGCCTTGTGCCACATCTAAATGAAGCTTAGAAAATCAACTATGAACGCCTACCTTCTGAAAAAGATGATCAACAACTGACAATCAAAGTGAAAAATGTTGTTTTCATTGGGAATCTAGAAAAAAATGAGATTGAGTTGAAAATAGAATTTGGTAGAAAGAAAACAAAACCGTCACAGATTTGGCTAAATTTGAAAGCCTCAGGTTAATAACTTTTCAATAGACTTTCTTTCCATAAATAAGTGATATTGGCTTTTTTAAAACATAACCACGAAATTTTTTAAAACATAACCACGAAATTTTTTAAAACATAACCACGAAATTCAAGATTTAGTCATGCTATAAAATGTCGCCTAAAATCAACTATGCTTTTATAGAATAGAGAAATGTACAGAAACTAATATCGCAAAAAGCAGTGATTTGTTTAAAACTCAGTTGTAAATCAAAACTGAACCTCCTGCTTAATATCCACTTGATTTTAATCAAGTATTCATCGACAAGCAGAACTGATAGATTTGACTACAATTAGCGAATTTAGTAACAATTAAAACAATTAAGATTTGACTACAATTAGCGAATTTAGTAATAATTAAAAATCTGCTGCCTTTAAATTTTTTAACTGATTCCTTTCTATTAATAGCCTAAATTAGACGCAGATGACACTGTGCTGATGGCCGACCTGGAAAGAAATTTACAAAACCTCCTACACAAGGTGGTAAAGGAAAGTGAGAAAAAACGAGAGAGAAAAAAAGACTAACTTTCAATTGCAAGAAGACAGAAAGTGCGGTCATCAAAAAGAGAAAAAGCCCAATTTGCTAGTTACGAATTGGAGATATAAACATCAAGCAGGTTCAGCAATTAAAATATCTGGGAAATGTTTTAACAGAGGATAGAAAATGTGACCCCGAGATCCGAACACACATTGGACTAGTGAAAGAAGCATTCTAAAAGATAACCAAGGGACTGAGAAGCGGAGAAAATCGTTAGAAAAAAAAAAGAAAAGAGTGATGGATGGCAATGCGATATTCATCTTATCCATGTCATGTGGCGTATTATGGCACAAAGTAGGGAGGTCTGTCTGTAACTTGATTGTAAAACAAAACACAATATCCACTTTTTGGTTAATAAAGTACTGATAACAGCACGTGGAAAGTTATAATGTCCGCTTCCTGATCATGAGACCCGGATTCGAAACGCTATAGGAACGATTTATCAGAAAGGCGACTTGATGTTATCAGCTTGGAGAGGCGATATCAGCGTGCGGCACCTTTGGGTTAGATCTTGCGGGTTGTGAGGGAAATTGGGTAAACGTTTGCTGATTGTGCGAGCACAAATTCACAAGACATCGTGCCGGTGGTCCGACGTGCACGCCTTGTTCAAAATGTGGATCACGCAAGACGATGCGCATTCTCTCAGAAATTGTAACTTCGGTCTGCTTCATTATAAATCACTTGTGTCGGAACAGGTGACTGCAACATAGATTGGTTAACTGTCCAAGTAGGCAAATGACAAAAAATGACAAAACGATTAGCTGATTAACAGAATTCACAAGTTTGGCCGTGATTAACAGTTAAATGCTTAGCGCTACTAAATTTTGAACTGACTTTCTTCTCAATTTAGTCAATCCTGTTTTAAACATAAGTTAATGACCTTATCAAATCACTCTGACACTTGTTTTGTCTACGCGTTTTCAGATTAGCGGAATCAACATTTCCAATCTAAGGGAATCTATAGGAACATGAAAAGATTCGAAATTCATACAATCATGAAAAACGAGAAATGATTATTTTCCCAAAATAATCAAAATCTATTCTCCCGTGTTTTTAGAAGCACTTGATGGTACTAAAATTATTTTTCCTAAGCTCACATCGCGTGACGTAATAAAACATTAATAATATCACCAATATCAATTTCTCTCTCCGTTGTTTTAAACCAACCAAAGGAAAGTATCCCCGCGGGAGAAGGGAAAGCATCACCGTGGGAGATAGTGTCACAGAGGTCCTTTTCAAGCTCGGCAGCGAGGTTCGCTTTGTTGCCCACACCGGGTTTATGATCGAGGCGAGAGTAAATTGTGGTGTCATCGGCGTACATGTCTACTTGGGATCTAATGATATCGGGGAGATCATTAATGTAGCTCAGAAAAAGCGTGGGACCTAGGATAGAGCCTTGAGGGACGCCCGCATTCGTATTGTAGTTTTGGGGGGCGTGTCCATTTAATACTTCCTTCAAACAAATGTCCAGTTATATCATAGCTCTGCAGTTTGCATAAAAGACCAGCATGCCAGACTCTGTCGAACGCTTTGGAGATATCCAAGGCAACGGTTCGGGCTTCGCCATTCTTGTCAAGAGCCTGGTATATGTACTCGGTAATGGTCGTTAACATATCAGCAGTAGACCTGGTGAAGCGAAAACCGTACTGTTTGTCCGAGAGAAGCCTGTGGGTCGTGAGATGCTGAATCACCTCGGCGTTGATAATGGCTTCGAAAACTTTGCCGAAGATCGGAAGGAGACTGATAGGGCGGTAATTAGCGGGGTCTGAGGGTTCGCCAGTATTCTTAAATATAGGAACTACAGAGGAGGACTTCCAACAGGCAGGAAAGCAGGAAGCATATAAGCATAAGTTATAGAGTTTAGAGAGGACAGAGGAGAGTTCTGGGGCACATTTCTTCAGGACTATGAGTGGGATTCCGTCCCCACCGCTCGCTTTGTGAAGGTCAAGTTTTGAGATTATCTTAGAGACCATCGAGGGTGTAATGTGGACGTTATTCAGTTGAGCGTTAAAATTCAAAATATGTACAGAGGAGAAGTACTGAAGGCATGAGAAACCTGAATTTAAAATTTTTGAGTTTATTTACTTCTTACCAGTGGAATTCAAAGAGAATGGGGGTATTCGCGACAATGTGCGATGTATGAGGGTAAAGATTAAGGAAGGTAGTTCGATTGAACATTTTCCATGGAAATAGCGATAGAGCAGCGATAGTCTTCCGAGGTTTCGTCTGTGATAAATGGGTTGTAGAACGGAAATTAATTTGTTGCCCACAAGGACGCGGAGACGCTTTTCGACAGTTTCGAGACTAGAAAGTGAAGGCAGCAGTGTCCCATTTTTCGTTCTGATCTGATAAATAGTGTTTAATATATTTCTGTTGTAAATAACCTACAAATGATTGATAATCCGTAAAAAATACAAATTGGCAACATGGATAAACCTACCCCACAATAAAACGGTATATCAAAAGGATGTTTTTTTATCGTTTTAAAAAAACGATGATTACAATTGTAGTCAAACCTAAATATCTAAACCTATTTATAAATGGAACTTTGTCTGTGTGTGTATGTGTGTGTGTGTATGTGTGTGTGTGTGTGTGTCCGTTACCTATAGACACCGAAACACCTGAACCGATTTTCTTGAAAATTTACACAGTTGTACTATAAGCGTCTGCGAGTGTTCTTAGCTAGGTTTTGTGTCGAGTTACGCCCGATAAATTTCGAAAATCAATAACCGAAAAAGTCGGGTTATAGAAGGAGTGGTCCGATTTTAATCAAATTTGATACACTCATAGACAAAGATATAAGAAACGATATTCAGAAGTTTCAAGGTTGCAGTTCTTACAACAGTGCAGAAAATCGATAATATATACCGGGAATGATCAAAATCAGTTTTTCAGCCCTTTTATTTTAGTTTTTGCTTCGGGTTTGGCTCTAAGTAGGTATAATTGTAGTTCTTAGTCTCAGCCATGATACCATTTATTCAGAAGACTTATTTAGCCTTCAAAATTCAGTTTACGACGAAAAAAACTTATTTGATATCGATACCAGGAAATCAAAATTTGACTTACATCCATTCATTTTTCTTTCAGTCTACGGTTTCGCGTTAACTGGAAACAACTATTGCTTTTTAGTCTTTCATGCCAACGTCCAAAGAGTCTGAGCTCCAGGGCTATGGATTAGTTTTAAAGTTTTCATTACACCCGAGCAACACCAGGCTATACTGCTAGTATGAAAATGAATTCATACAATTTCTTTGTTCCTGAGAAATAATAAACACTGTTTATTCTTTTTATCGTTTATTGGAGAGGTTGATAAAACATCGGCTCGATTTTAATCTATTTAAACTTTATAACATGGTAAATAATAAGAATTTCCTTATGATTGGTACACATATTTTAATAATTTAGTAAAGGTTTATAAATTTATGAAATTTATTAAATGTTTATAAAATTAGGAATTTTTTTCACGTTTATTTTTTCATAATTTGGTAAATGATAAATACTGAAACGAATTAGTCGTAATTGTATTAGTCTTGGGGAATTTTGCAAAGGTAAAATCATTTTTGTAAACCAACAATCTCATAAATAGTGTTTAATATATTTTTTTTGCAAATTCTCAAGAATAAAAAACAATGTATGAATTCACTTTCATCATGTGCTTAGGTTTTATCCAATTCTACTCTTCACTATTTAAAACAATAAAAGTTCCTGGTTATGACGATAAACTGAATCTGGCAGCAAGGTCTCTGATTGGGAGGTTGTGAGGAGCATGGAACCTCTTAATTGCTGCTGTTCTCAGGTCCACTATAATTTTTCATTCTTTTTCTTTTCAGAACATAAATTATATCAATATTGTATTTCTCCAAATACTTGCAGCTATACTTTACTTTCAGCCATTATCAAGGATGGATTTTACTTTTGACACGGAGTGGTAGCACCTGTTAGGGTCCTAGCTATGGGCAAATAGTTAACTCCTAAACTGGGGTCAAAACACTGTGATAGTATAAGAATACACTATTATGGAGACATATACATAAAAATGAGGATGTGCGTTGTGGTGCAATGGTTGTTGGCTTAGAACGAGAATTCGGCGAGCCGAGTTCGAATTCCAGTTGTAATTCCTTGCATTCACTTACGCGCAAATACCCTCGGGGAAAGGTATTAATCCGTCTCTTCCCTCCAGTTATGAGTTAAATAACAGAACAGATTGGGTTTTATAGCGTTGGCTGGCAACCAGGTTACCGCAGAAAGTAATGGCAACCTACTGCGGGATAATCTTCTGCCCAGTCAGTCATATCTGTTTCAGGACATGATCGCCCAAGCGTGTTTCACGTATGGCACTTAACTGACTGATACATAAAAATACTCTTGTAGAAAAATATGCATTTTGAAGGAAAAATATTACCAACAATACATTTATGAAAGAAAAAATTGTAGCCATAATACATTTTTGAAGGAAAAAAATGGTTACCACCAATATATTTTTGAATACAAAACTAGAAGGCATCTTCAGTTTTCTAAAATAAAAGTGAAAATAATAAAAGATTTTTCATTACAATCTGACTAAATCAACTTTCTAACTATAATCGAACATTAAAAACACCTAAAAACCCCACCTTTTTGGCATTAAATAATCCACAGATGTTGATATGCCGTTTAACAAAACTAAAACTCAAACTCAATCTGACTAAATCAACCTTCTCACTATAACCGGACATTAAAAAAACAATACCTTAAAACCCCACCTTTTTGGCATTAAATAACCCACAGAGGTTGATATACCGTTTAACAAAACTAAAACTCAAACTCAATCTGACTAAATCAACCTCCTCACTGTAACCGGACATTAAAAAAACAATACCTTAAAACCCCACCTTTTTGGCATTAAATAATCCACAGATATTGATATGCCGTTTAACAAAACTAAAACTCAAACTCAATCTGACTAAATCAACCTCCTCACTATAACCGGACATTAAAAAAACAATACCTTAAAACCCCACCTTTTTGGCATTAAATAACCCACAGAGGTTGATATACCGTTTAACAAAACTAAAACTCAAACTCAATCTGACTAAATCAACCTTCTCACTATAACCGGACATTAAAAAAACAATACCTTAAAACCCCACCTTTTTGGCATTAAATAACCCACAGAGGTTGATATACCGTTTAACAAAACTAAAACTCAAACTCAATCTGACTAAATCAACCTCCTCACTGTAACCGGACATTAAAAAAACAATACCTTAAAACCCCACCTTTTTGGCATTAAATAATCCACAGAGGTTGATATGCCGTTAAACAAAACTAAAACTCAAACTCAATCTGACTAAATCAACCTCCTCACTATAATCGAACATTAAAAACACCTAAAAACCCCACATTTTTGGCATTAAATAATCCACAGATATTGATATGCCGTTTAACAAAACTCAAACTCAAACTCAATCTGACTAAATCAACCTTCTCACTATAACCGGACATTAAAAAAACAATACCTTAAAACCCCACCTTTTTGGCATTAAATAACCCACAGAGGTGTTGATATGCCATTAAACAAAACTCAAACTCAAACTCAATCTGACTAAATCAACCTCCTCACTATAACCGGACATTAAAAAAACAATACCTTAAAACCCCACCTTTTTGGCATTAAATAACCCACAGAGGTTGATATGCCATTAAACAAAACTCAAACTCAAATTCAATCTGACTAAATCAACCTTCGCACTATAACCGGACATTAAAAAAACAATACCTTAAAACCCCACCTTTTTGGCATTAAATAATCCACAGAGGTTGATATGCCATTAAACAAAACTCAAACTCAAATTCAATCTGACTAAATCAACCTTCTCACTATAACCGGACATTAAAAAAACAATACCTTAAAACCCCACCTTTTTGGCATTAAATAACCCACAGAGGTGTTGATATGCCATTAAACAAAACCCAAACTCAAAACAATAAACATTGCCGAAGAGTGAAGATAGTTAAAAAAAACGGTGTCATGGGGGAAAAAAGGCCGTTTGACACTCTGTCTTATTGCGTATACTTTTATTTATGTTTGTTAAACAGATCAATCAATCAATTTTTACCTTGAAAGTTTTCCTAAAACCCTCAGCTTAGATTCTTATTAGACTAACAAACGGAACATTTGAGTGCTAATATAGCGGTTTCGAGGGACCTATCACTTATTAATTTACATCTCGTGCAAGAAAAAAACCAGCTTTATTCGAACGATAAGCATGGATGCCTGTAAAGCAAAACTTGAATGCTATACACGGAAACTATCATGCTATGCAAATGATCGCATCCAAGCAACAAAGTGGAGGACAAATCTTTTGCAGAAGGTAAACAATTCCCCCGAAAGAATATTCTGTAATTTCAAAGAGATCCCAGCAGTAAGCAATCTATGGGTCCATTGATTCTGGCCTGCGTTTCTTTCAAATGTCAGTTGGATATCACCGCATTTCTACGGATGAGAAATGAGCGAGACACTTGAATAGGGGATGGGAACAAAACGCCCATTGAAAACGACAATATGCAATTTCTAATTTCTTATTCGACATTGAATCGAATCTGATTTCTTGAACACACCGTCTAAATCGGCCTTAAATCACGGTTTGTCAAGAAGGGATCGACCAATCTTTAACTTACGAATGACAAATGATTTTTTTTTTAAGTTAAGGATTCTAAAAAAAAAGGATGGAGGTATGTTCATCAAATTATAAGCGGTATCAATTAAACGTCAAATATTATATTAATTGTCAATTTGATTAGTGTCAAGTGATTAACTGAAGACATAAAAAAATATATATACATGCAAGTTTTGTTAAAAATAACAGACGAGGTGCTATGGTTTTTTATATAATTTTTCACATTTTTTTCTTTACAGAACATAAATTATATCAAAATTATCCGAGTGTAGCATTTCTCCACATGCTTGCAGCTATACTTACCAAAGATGGATTTTATTTTGCTTTCAAATGAATATATAAATTGTGTATCGTGTACATATGTCAGTCAGTTAAGTGCCATACGTGATACACGCTTGGGCCATCATGTCTCGAAAAAGACATGACTGACTGGGCAGAAGATTATCCCGCAGTAGGTTACCATTGCTTTCTGCAGTAGACTGGTTGCCAACCAAGGCTATAGAACCCAATCTGTCCTGCTATTTTACTCATAACTGGAAGGAATAGACGGATTAATATCTTTCCCAAGGGTATTTGCGCGTAAGTGAATGCAATGAATTCAACTGGAATTTGAACTCGGCTCCCCGATTTCTCGTTCCGAGCCGATATCCACTGCACCACAACGTACATATGTACAGTTCTTTAAAAGGACGTGAAAGTTCGTAAATAATATTGCTTCTCTGTAGTTTAGATCTTGCGGGTGAGTTGTTATTTTTGACAATGTGGCTAGCAGTTTTAATTTTTTGTAATGGATAATTCATTAAATTCTCTTGTTTATATCAACCAGAGTTGTGTATTTCCTCATAATGTCTTTAAGTGAAAATTCATCCTATTTAGAAACATTAGAAGGAATTATGCAACTCCTGATGATATAAATAAGAAAATTAAATTCATTATCCATAGCACCTTGTCTGTCATTTTTAACGAAACTTGCAAAAAAGAGGGATTGCTGCCTTATATATATATATATATATATATATATATATATATATATATATATATATATATATATATATATATATATATGCGCTCAAAAGTCTGCCTACTTCCACCGAACGCCCATAGCCCAGAGGTAGAGTCGGCGACTGACGCCATTTCGGTCGGGTTTCAATCCTGGGTAGAAAATCAATCGGAATCTAACCGTACTGATGAGCTGTGATACGGCGAAACAGATCTGTCTGCAGACGACAATATATATATATATATATATATATATTGTTACGGATACAGAGAGCAGCACACCCACACCTACGCAAAGGTGACTGGTCTTTGCGTAGTAACAAGGAGTTGATCACGTGAAAGGCTAGTGTCAGCTTTAGAATAGCAGGTCAAGGCTAGTTGACCCAGATATCCTTAGTAACAAATGTCTAGACAGGAAATAAACCAGACATTGAAGTCAGTTGCAGATCGTGGAGGCAGCAGGAGTTAAAATTCGCGCCAAAAGTAAACCACCTGGGAAGCGAAACCCAAAGCAAAGTTTGAGTTAGTTACTGGTTGAATCTCGACAGAGCAAGTCATATTTGCTGAGCGCTGATAAACGATTTAGGAAGGGAAAACGCATTTTGGGAAAATAGCGTAAATTAGCCCATTTCATCTTAAGCAACTCCGGATAAGAAAAAGACCGAATTTCTTATTCGTTAAAACAAGAAAGAAAACGGAGCTGTGCCGTTTATCGAGAAAGAAAGAAATATAGCAACAAAGAGAAAAGAAGCTGTATTATTATTTGTATGTTGATTCATAATTGTTGAAAGAAGAAGGAAAGATAGCGACGAAGATGACATAAGCTGTAATGTAATTCGTACGCTGATTACGGTTTATTCAAAAAAAAAGAAAGCGAAGCCAAGTAATTTATCAAGAGAAGAAGAGAAAAGAAAGAGAGATAGCGACGCAGAGAAGACACCAGATAAAAGAAGCTACGTTGAAGATAAGAAAAAACAAAATTGTTTGAGTGCAGAAAAGACAAAGCTGGTTAAAGAAAAGAATTAAGAAATGTGCTGACATTTCAAAAGATCTGTGTGCTGAAAATAAAATAATCGAACTACAATCTTATTTTATTATTTTATTATTTAAATCATTGTCCATTTGTCATGATCTGGGACAGATAACCAGTATTTGTCCATAGATGGGAAAATGCAATATATCCGAATCGACATATAAACATCTTGATGGTTATTGTCGGGACAGGTATATATATATATATATATATATATATATATATATATATATATATATATAAGAGACAATGAATGTCTATTGTGTTTAATCATGAGCCGTTCTAAACATCGTATTTTGGCTTTAATTTCAGGTGAAAATAAAGACAAAAATTCTACAACATTTGGATAATTTTTTATTAATTTGCTTCTAAGCTTTGGGCTCACATGAGCCATCTTCACAGAGGTTACAAGGACGTTAACATAAAAACATCCACCATCAGCGACGATTTTATCTTGTGTTGACATAAAACTTTGCTAAGCAGCGATAACAGTTACCAAAAATAACTTTGATGTTTAGAACGGCTCATGATTAAAGATAATAGACATTCATTGTGTCTTATATTTGACAGTATATGTTTAGAAAATATCTGCTGCCTCGATACACTCGATATATATATATATATATATATATATATATATATATATATATATATATATTTGGCTATGTAAATAGATGACACTATTTACATCGAGCCCTCTAACAGGATCATTCTTAATATTAATGAAATTAATATTAATAGAATCTGTTTTGGGATTTTACCTACATGCCATTTTCGTTTTTGTTTTTCTATAGCTCAGAGGTAGGATCTCCGACTGACGCCAATTCGGTCGGATTTCAATCCTGGCTAAAAGCAATCGGATGTCTAACCATACTGATGAGCTGTGATACAGCGAAACAGATCTGTCTGCGGATGACAATATATATATATATATATATATATATATATATATATCAATAAAAATATTGGGTAAAACTGTAGGACAAAGTAGAAAAGGTTTTCTTGTGACCCGCTTCCCCCTTTAGGAAGTCATTGCTGAATTTGTTTTGTTGCTGGTAAATTTGTTATGTAAATTATTTTCAGATAGCGTATATCTGTATAAGAAAAAAATGAATAAAATGTCAAGAAAGAATTATTCTTAACCGACGCGTTTTGTCATTTGTGCGACTTTATGAAGCCAATGTAGCATTTATTTTGTTGCACGTGTTTATATACAATAATGATTATGCCATTGGTTTAGTAAGGCTTTTAAATTTGAGAACGTTCATGAATGTTCCTCAAGTGACTGAAAGGTCAGTCCCCCACCAGTTTTGACTGACGTGTATATTTCGTATTCAGTTGAGATTCCATAACATTAACGTTAAGTTTTAATTGGTTTACAGTTACAGAGCTGCAGACAGATGTGTGCTAACGTTGGCTTCGTCCGGCGCAAGCGTGTGAAGTGTAAATGAGGACAGGACGTCAATACGGTGTTAATATTTCAAGTATCATTTTGAAAATTATCAGTCGCCATATCAGATCATAGCTGAGCTCAAGCAACAAAGTTAGAAGTTATTTACTTTTTTGTTTCGGTTGACAATCTAGAAGTTTTATTAGAAGTTGAATAAACATGCTCCGCATTCAAATAAAATTCAAACTTTGATACAAATCTTACATAATCCAGAAATCCCCACATAAACTAGATGATTTGAAAAGCGTGGGAATTTATTTCTACTACAGAAAAATTAATTTTTTAATTATAGAAAATGATGATGGATTAAATTTTACTATTTTAGAACGGACGTCAGTGAGCACAAGTAGAACATTGTATTTTGTTTTAAACTTTAATACATCATCAGAAATAAAACTAACTCTTTTCCTTTTGATGTAAACCCGTATTTTCTTTTCTTGCAATCGTCGTAAAATCTATCTATCTATCTATCTATCTATCTATCTATCTATCTATCTATCTATCTATCTATCTATTATCTATCTATCTAACTCAGTCTGGTCATATCTATCTATCTATCTATCTATCTATCTATCTATCTATCTATCTAAATCTGGTCATTTCTATCTATCTATCTATCTATCTATCTATCTAAATCTGGTCATTTCTATCTATCTATCTATCTATCTATCTATCTAAATATGGTCATTTCTATCTATCTATCTATCTATCTATCTATCTATCTATCTATCTATCTATCTATCTATCTATCTATCTAAATCTGGTCATTTCTATCTATCTATCTATCTAAATCTTGTCATTTCTATCTATCTATCTATCTATCTATCTATCTATCATTTAGTCCATATCTGGAGAGAGGAGACGGATGAATACTTTTTCAAAGGGTATTTTTAGAAGTTATTTACTTTGTTTGTTTCAGTTGCCAATCTAGAAGTTTTTTTGGAAGTTGAATAAATACGCCTCGCTTTCAAACAAAATTCTAATTTTGATAAAAATCTTACATAATACAGAATTCCCCACATAAACTAGATGATTTGAAAAGCGTGGGAATTTATTTCCTTTTACTGAAAAATTAATTTTTTAATCATAGAATAAGATGATGGATTAAAAAACTAACTCTTTTCCTTTTAATGTTAAACCGTTTTTTTTTCTTGAAATGGTCATTCCAGAGTCATAAAATCTATCTATCTATCTATCTATCTATCTATCTATATATATATATATATATATATATATATATATATATCAGTCTGGTTATATCTATCTATCTATTAATCTCGGATCTGTTCGTATCTATCTATCTATCTATCTATCTATCTATCTATCTCAGTCTGGTTCTATCTATCTATCTATCTATCTATCTATCTATCTATCTATCTATCTATCGCAGTCAGTTCACTATTTATCCTGTTCTGTTCATCATCTCCCTGTCTATCTGTTCATATCCATTTATGTATGTGTTTGTGTGCGTGTGCGTGTGTGTAAAATGACTTTACCGCTAAAAACATAAAATATAAACGGTCCATAACAGAGCACAATTGTTTGTATGCTTCTTCTTATTTTATCATATGTGAACACGTAGACACACCTAAAATACGCCCAAATACGCAACATGTTAAATTTGTAGCGGACTAAAAATAAAACGATTGGTTGAAAAATACGTTTTTCTTTCTCATTTAACTACCAAGAAGTTTCCTTTACGCAAATAGTCAACTCAAATCGTCAAGTAGGTGTGAAGTTTTGCTTTCAGCTACGTCAGCACGTTACTTCATAAATAGTCCGTCAAAAATGACCAAGCAGGAGATCTGATCCTTCCAGCCGAAGAGAACGGACGCCCGAGACGACGGAATGCGCACGTGTGTTAACTTCCAGGTAAAAAACTGGGAACAACCCAAACAGCGACAGCAGATCACCCGGCTCACTTTTGCTAATATATACACGAATCGCGTATCAGTGTTAACGCACACATCTCATGCGAAGGTTCGCGGATCAATAAATGTATTTTGCATTTGGTAAACCGTGTTTTTGTCCTGGTTTCAAATTGCTGCTTGTCTAAATGATATGAACTCGTAAATAGGTTCAACAAAATCCATCAAGCGAAGATAAGAGATATCTAACAAGGGGCTAAACAGAAATAAATAGCGAATGACGGGCCAAATAATTAGGGGAAAAAATAACAGATGAAGCGTAAAGTTTAGTTAAGCCATCGCCAAAGCAATAGGAAAAAGCCAAACAGGAAAGAATAGTCGAGATCGAAGAACTTGCCCGCAAATCGTGACAGAGAATAGCACAGTAATGACCAAACGAACATCGAAATAATTTTCCCAAATTTAATAATGAGCACAAGTAGAACATTGTATTTTGTTTTAAACTTTAATACATCATCAGAAATAAAGCTAACTCTTTTCCTTTTGATGTAAACCCGTATTTTCTTTTCTTGCAATCGTCGTAAAATCTATCTATCTATCTATCTATCTATCTATCTATCTATCTATCTATCTATCTATCTATCTATCTCAGTCTGGTAATATCTATCTATCTATCTATCTATCTATCTATCTATCTATCTATCTCAGTCTGGTCATATCTATCTCAGTCTGGTAATATCTATCTATCTATCTATCTATCTATCTATCTATCTATCTCAGTCTGGTCATATCTATCTCAGTCTGGTCATATCTATCTATCTATCTATCTATCTATCTATCTATCTATCTATCTATCTATCTATCTATGTCAATCTGGTCATATCTATCTATCTATCTATCTATCTATCTATCTATCTATCTATCTATCTATCTATTAAAAGCACTGCCATCTCTAAAATGTTTCTGACAATTAGAAAAACAACGAGATATTGATGTAATTTATATCTTTCAGAAAAAACTGGTTATCTTATAAGAGTGAATTTATAATTACATGCAAACTTAGAAATAAATATCTAATCAAATATGTTGACCCGGATTAATATAGATTCTTCTATGAAGACCTTTTTACATTATTATTAATATCTTTAAATTAGTCCCCTAAACTAAAAGAAGCAATCATTCTTGACTCATAGGCACAAAACGTATAAAATGCTCTAAATATTAATTTAGCTTTTGAGATTTACTTTCCAATTTCATGTTTGTTTTAGTTTAAATTAAATCATATTATATACTAGCATCACAGCATTATCATATATCAGTCAGCTAAGTGCCATACGTGATACACGCTTGGGCGATCATGTCTCGAAAGAAACATGACTGACTGGGCAGATGATTATCCCGCAGTAGGTTGCCATTGCTTTCTGCGGTAGACTGGTTGCTGACCAAGGCTATAGAACCCAATCTGTCCTGTTATTTAACCCATAACTGGAAGGAAGAGACGGATTAATACCTTTCTCAAGGGTATTTGCGCGTAAGTGACGGCAATGAATTCAGCTGTAATTCGAACTCGGCTCCCCGACTTCTCGTTCCGAGCCGCTACCCAATGCACTACAACGCACATCCTAATTGGCAATTAATAGAAGTAAAAAAAACACCGTAAAATGGGAAATATTAA